>JANFOE010001992.1:0-59576 GCA_025667525.1 Glebionis coronaria
AAATTACAAATATCAAGGTCACTATTTCGTTGTCGTGGTTTTGAAAACCATTTATCCTGATAAGGAAGGTGGTTTCTAAAGACATATCATAATCAAACACACATATGATTCATCGGGTTAATTTTTATTTCCCAAACCAAAGCTTTTGATACACCTATAAACATATGAAAGGCAGACACAAGGGCAACTTTAACCAATTCTGATATAAATATAATATATAGCATAAATATGTTTAGAACTCATATGTGATATTACGTTTTGTACATTATGTGGCAGATTTGTTTGAGGAAAATCCTTATGAAATGCATATTTATAGAAGAGTACCGTTGGACCATTGGAAGAGAGACCTGGACAATGAATGATGTTTGGTATTATTAGAGGGATGATGGAATCGGGTACTTCGAATACCGCCAGATTATAAGATCTATGTTTATCACAAATACGTTGTTCTCTTTTTGTTGTCTTTTAATAATATTGGATGCTAAATTTCAAATAAACTCAATTCTATAGCTGGTATAAGACTTAGGTGCATCACATTCTTATTTAGTGGACAGTGATACACCAATATGGGTAGTGGACAGTGATACTATGTACTATAATCCTAATCTTAAATGATATATTACAATCCTTCTTTTTAGGGTAATCATAAGGATTTAGCCAACAAGAGGCTGTCAATCCGTGCAATGTTGGACCTTTGGTTCAGTTGAATGTAGTGAATTTTATTATCGATTTTAGGCTGTCCTTTATGGTGTAGAGTTTGCTAAAGCTGATCCCAATTCACCATGGGGTATGTTCGAGCAGATATGGGACACACACCACCATTTAACTTGAAACGCATTTCTACCACGAACCAAGATTGTCAGATGATTTCTTACAGCGGTATACTTGTCGATCTTCTTTGTTCCGTTTTTGTTTTGTTTTCTAAATAAAACATTTAAAGTAAACACATTTTTCAAGTTAAATGCAGCGATTTTTGGTATTAGTAGTGGTATTATATTCATATCATTTGTGGATTTGTATGTTCTTTTAAAAATACCAATGTGTAACATAAGTCTCTATTTTGAAATTAAAGTTTGAACCTCCTTTATAGATATGGTAGATATTCAAAATGTGAATTTTAAAGTTAGCACAAACAAAACAACATAGTTAATACGTCCACAAGTAAGGGTACTATTGGGTCGGGTAACCGGGTATATCGGATCAGGTTGGAACATGGTTTGGACAAAGATAGGTAACCGGGTATATCGGATCGGGTTGGAACATGGTTTGGACAAAGATAATGTGACCCGCAACCCCGACCTTATAATGATTTGGGTTATCGAGTCCGGGTCATATCGGGTTTGGGTTGTAGATGGTTAGGTTTATCGGGTTGATTCAGATTGGCATGATTTTATATAAAAGAGGCCATTTTAATTACGTGTAGTTTGATAGAGAAACGAAATAAATGGAATAGTAGGCAAATGCTTAAAAAAGCGACGGTACTAATGTTTAGTCTATAAAAAATATGTTTAATATCAAATTATGTTCTTTAATTTTTATGAAAATCCAACAGTAGAAAAATCGACCGTTAATCATTAATTTTTTTAAGACTAGAGTATAACACAATTTTTTTATGAATGAGAAAACGGGACGGTAGGAGAAACAAGATTTAAAAACTAATGCTAAATAACATCTTGCAATAAATTAAGGACTACAAGTCTACAACTGATAGCAAAATGCGTGTTCATAAATATTATAATAGGGAAGTAGCAAAATGCGTGTTCATGAACTCAAGTCATAATAATCAAAGAAGTTCATCTATTTTGTGATAAAACAGAAGTCGCTTAATCTACGATGAGTAGAAATGAATATCGTTATACGATTTCCTAAACAAACCGCTCGTGTGTTATCGAGTTGATCCGACAACTTGATGAAAAAAACTAAGACCCCTAATCCGACTTTGTTAGTTTATCGAATATATCGGATTGACCCGATAAAATCGATAAACTAACTTGGACCCAAATTACTATAAGGTTTTATTAGGTTCGGGTCGGATCGGGTCCAACTCATTCGACAACCCGATTCACAAGCATACAAAATAAGACTTGATGTATTAAATGTATAACCATAAATAACTAAGGTTTTCACAATGATTTTGTTCATTAAGTTATTCACAATTTTTTTTAAATCTATGAAAAAATAAAAAAATTCTTAACAAAAATAATTAGCTAATTCAAAAATGTAGACGATAAAAGTAGAACCGCTTCCTTAATGCCATCAAAATAATATTTATATTAAAATACAAAATAAAAAACACAATTATGTATAACAAAAAAAACAACTTAAGGCATTAACAATATATAAAATGAAACTCCTCCCGACTAATCATGCAATAAAAACAATTAAACTCAAGAAAGCTTTAAAATAAACTACAATATGCTTAAAACGATAAAAACAAATATTTTCCAAAACAAAAAACTTACAAAATTTATTCCGTAAGTAAAAAACATAAACAACAAATACAAGTCAACACGAGTAATAATGCACTAAAAGACAATTATACTACAAAAATTACAAAAAAAAATATTTACTAAAACAAAAAAAAGTTAAAACAACAATAAGAAGTCATACCCGTCAATCAACATTTCAAAGAAATATTTGCCAAATAAAATTTTTTAACGACAATAAGAAGTCATACCCGTCCATCGGACGGGTTTTCGCCACTAGTATATATATATATATATATATATATTATATATATATATATATATATATATATATATATAATATATATATATATATATATATATATATATATATATATATATATATATATATATATATATATATATATATATATAATATATATATATATATATATATATATATATATATATATATATTGGGTTTTGCCACTAGTATATATATATATATATATATATATATATATATATATATATATATATATAATATATATATATATTATATATATATATATATATATATATATATATATATATATATATATATATATATATATATATATATATATATTATATATATATATATATATGTATATATATATATATATATATAAATATATATATAATATATATATATAAATATATATTATATATATATATATATATAATATATATATATATATATATATATATATATATATATATATATATATATATATATATATATATATATATATATATATATATATATATATATATATATCTTTACACTATATATAACAGGAGGGAAATGTCACATAAGCAGTCATTAAATCCATGTCATCATCTTCCTTTTATAAGTTTCGTATTGGTATTTGTGTAAAAAATAAATCTGTAGGAAGATTCGAACCTGGGTATCTTAACCAACAAACAAACACATTTACCACTGGGACCATAATGCTTGAGGCAACAACTTTTGGAAAACTAACTATACATACCTTTTTTTAAACTTAAATATACATACTTAATCAGATGCACTAAACACAAAACCATAATCGAAGATCACAAAGCCAAAAAAAATCAAAATTACAAATACATCCCATCGATAAAAAGCCTAAACAATCAAAATCTCACACATACTGATTTGGCTATCATCCAGAGTTCGTTCTAATTATATCAAATCGTATGCTTTCCATTTTTTGATTTGTAGTAATCGAAGGTCTCTTTTTTTATTGATTTTAAATTGCTCCAGCTAAATTGGATTAAGTTACCCATTGATTTTTTATATATAACGAAAATAATTCAATCTCGGATAGATATGACTTTGTTTACGTTTTTAATAATTTGTTTTTAATAAGGATATGACCGTAGACTTTGATTCATCACCTGGTTATACTAAACGGAAGACTATGTCCTTTGTATATAGGAAGCAGTTGTTTGCTTACGACACCTACAAGCTCTGGTTGAAAGATGGAGGATAATTCTTGATGTGGCCCAGGGGATGCATTGACTCGAGCGGAATCACAGTCATCTTCTAAAGTAGTAAGATTATTGTTTTTATCTTCTGAAGTTGAGTTACAGGTAAATTTGGTAATGGGTCGGGTTGGCTACGCATGTGAGTGCATTTAGCCATTCACTACTTGTGGGTGCAAAAGAACCGCAACATTCGGTCATACAATATATCAGAATTTGACCTCCAAATTGTATCTTTTAAATGAATTGATGTTTAATGACTTTTTAAATTGTATTTTATAAACTTTTTTTTTGTTGGGGAGTGTTGAAGGCGTGTCGCGGGTTGGTAGTGGAGTAGTGGTTGCGTCTGCGGTGTAGAAAGTCAAGGATGCACCTATGGATTGTGCCAGGAGGTGGTTTTACGGGTTCCAATACCATTTTTCAGTTATAGGAACGTTAGTCTACCCGCAACTTGAAGTTGTGCTTTTGTTCTTAAATCTTTTTATACGTATTGTTGCAATAGATAGATAAGAAAAGATTATGACCAGGAATGAGAAAAATAAATACAATAGTTAAGAACCACATAAAATAAGCTAATACAAACACCACATTTTGATGCAACATCTTTTTAGGTTTTTATATTTTTTATGATTCAAAGCTTATGAGCTTATAAGTTGCTTGACGTAACATTAGTTGCCTGTTCGTTTTCCAGGTGCATATGTATCCCCTGTTGAGCTAGTAGCTTAACTGCCCAAAGTGGAGAGTGCATAGGAATAAGTTATGCTCGACATGATATGTGGTATGTTGGCAAAATACTTAGTGTTCACTTGCAAACTTAACGTAGGCGGACGTCTCTACGGGTTGGCACCAATGTGAAAATGTTTGGCCTAGAATGAAGATGGTGTCTGGAATGCAACGCTCTTGCTATTGAACCATGATAAGATCCTTATGGATAGCTGGTATGTAATTATAACTATCTTTTTACTTCGCATAGTCATCTATCTGATATTTATTATACGTTCTTATTTGTAGGTGGAGCATTTCTAATAGATATGGCTAATGGAATATTCTTAAAAGCTGTGATTTTCATGCCTTTTTATACTCAGGTATGGTTGTTCGCATCTCGATCGGTCAGCAATGAAAAAAATAACATGATATTCTTTTATATTTTCGATACCACATGCTTGCCCTGAAACAAATAAAAGCAGAGTTTTTATGCGATAATGTGATATGGGCGGATTTGAATGGCAGAGTGAACACAACTATAATCCTTGAAACCATTGTAAATCATAATAAAAATGCAATGCAATTTGAATATCAATTTTAAAAAAAAAGACGGTTTCGTTATATAATGAAACGGGAGAAATGCCTTTGCATCCCAGAGAAACCTTATCTACTTTGGATTGCTTATTGAAAGTGTTTTATATGCTTAGGGCTGTATAACTTGAGTGGAGCGAGTGGATTTGGTTGTACGCATGCTCGGAGAAGAGAATTATGAAGAGGGCCGATAATGATTGATTTATAGGCATTGAAGGGTCTCAATGAAGAAGGTATTCCTGTTCAAAAGCTTTGACTTGAATAACCTTTGGCTCCAAGTTTTAAACACAGACATATCTAATTATCTTTGCATCTGTCAAAGTAAGCATAGATCGTCTGCTAATAACTTCATCTATAAAACTTGAAAGAAGCTGGTATAATAATAGATGCATAGGTAATTAAATTTTATGAAATCAACTCGCCCCTATACGTACGTAATGATGTTTCGGTCAGAGCATGCTAATGTTGCTTCACATTTCTATTTATGGTGTTTAGGTCCCAACTTTTCGGGAATTGGAGGGTGTGAGAATATCTGAATCGAACTATCGAAGGTAAAATCACTATTTTTATTAACATTATTGTTTATATATTGATTTGATTCATCTATATGTACGTCTTTACAATCTGCCCCTGTGATTTGTAGTACATTGTTCTAATACTTGGATTTTGTAGGTTCCTTTCTACATCTTTGCTGGTCTCAGCTATTATTATTTACGGCACAGAGGTGGATGGGTTTGGCTTGATTACGGATTCAGCGTCTGTGAAAAGGGTCAGGTGACAGCAAGTTTGAACATCAATGTTCGGTACGTGAGGGTACATTGGTCATATCACTTTTTTTGTTAGAATGTAGCATAGGCGTTATCGGTTAAATAGACATTTGACTGCTACATTTTTACTTGCATATTTGACAGTGTTGCACAACCTACAAAAGCAGAAAATAGTGAGTAAATTTAGTACCACAATTAAAACCTATTTACTATATTTTTAATCAACATCTAGCCTTAATATCTCAATACATAATACTACTACAAATTAAGGCTAATAAGGCGTTAATGGGATCGAGTGGTCTGTATCTAGGCTCTAAAAAAAAGCATCTATTGGCTTCAAATTAACCCTAAACAACTTGCCTGCTTTTATCAAACTACAGTTAGCTTAGCAAGGTTAAAAAATCCTATATTTTACCTTTAATCAATATAAATTGGATTACAGTATTATGACTATATAGTTTATTTTTCTAATGGTCCATGTATTTGAACCTTTATAGGCGAACCTCTCCAACCTTAGAAAGACTCCACCAAACGAGATCATTAGCACAGGCATGAGCATGAGAACATGCATGTGCAGTATCTTTGAAGCAGAACCTGCAAAAGCAACCGTTCACTCGAAAAATATTGATTTCACGGTTTCCTTCAATGAAACCACTGCCTATGTCACATCACAGGAACCATCCAATGAACCACAACATGCTACCATGAGTGGTAATGATATTTGACCTATAACCTGAAAGTCGTCCCTAATCTGGCTGTTGGTTGAGTGTGTACTATATATACAGTTTACTCTCTCTAATACTCCATATATTTGAACCTTTATAGGAGAATGTCCCCAACCTTGCAAACACTCACTACCAAAGGAGACCATTAGCACGGGCACAAGCATGAGCACAAGCACTGCTGGGAGTATCATATAGAGGCAGAACCTACAAAAGCAGAATACAATGAGTACTATGCTGCTAAACTATATGGTAGTAGTTTTCTTAATCACTATCTAGAGTTAATATCTCAATCCTTAATACTTGGCTTAAGGGGTAGTTTCTTTTCTATATACCTTTTGGTAACATGTATTTGTAAAAATAGTACAATACAAATCAAAGATAAATAGTGTAAAATGGGATTAAGTGATCTATATAGCTTTTTTTCAGTGCGAATAAAGACAAAAAAAATATTGTAGCAAGGAGCTACAAAGGCCAAACTTATTGAGGCCTCTAGCTAAAAGCATCTGTTTTTTCTGATTTATATGGATTAGATCCCGTACATGTTGTACTTATCTAAATACAATGCTTTTTGTTTTTTCGGAAATGTACGAGCGTAAGTTTGGTATTTACGCAAAGTTCTCAAAAGCTGTTGCGACAAGTCTATGCAAAAAGCCGAGTATGGTTTAGAAGTGCTTACGCTTTAATTGTTTGGTTTTTAAAAAGAACTCTTTGAATTTGCTTATGTTGAAAAAAATTAGTTTAAGGGGTGTTTGGTTATTTGATGGGCTTACGAATGTACTAATAAACTTATTTTGCTAAGGTTATGAGCTTATCCACCATAGCTCATCAGCTTAAGTTGATAATATCAAAAACTCAAAAGATGCGCTTTACTGATACAATCATTAAAATGATCAGTTTTTCCGCACAAAGAATTCTTTTAATCCATGTTTGCCCATTAATATCGACCTTTGTTGGATGTTGGATTTGGCCTCGAGCAACTTTAAGGATAATGTTTTTGTAGGTTGTTTAAAATTTTTCAACAGTTAGAATTTTAACTGGAGCAAACTTCGAACGCAGGTTACCTACGACAATGTTAGTGGAAAATGCAGGGGTTTTGACTTCTTTACTGTCTCCTCCTAGAAACCCTATTACAAATGAACTTGATAAGTTGGGGATTGCATTACCATTGTTGGATTCCCTCTTCCTATGAAAAAGTGGACGCCAACGATGTAGGCAGATGCCTAAATTTAAGTGGAGCCGATCTTTCTTCATTGGTTCGTACTTTGTTCTTTGTATAACCGCTACTAATCACGAAGATACTAATGCATTAAGTGCAAGTTTGTTTAATGTTATTTGTATAAATTTTCAGATGAATGAAGATGCCATGGTTGCTGTTAAAGAGAAATTTAGTAAAACTGAAGCTGCAACTACTGGTGCAGAGGAGGAAATATCAGGATCGTCATCACAAAGCTTCTTAGGTGGAATGCCACATACGATTAAAGCTATACGATTTGATCAGAACGGGCTTATAGTAACTCTAACTTCATGTACGGACGACCAATAACCCGAGTGGAAGCCCGGGCTTAAATACTTATTTATAAAAAGCCTAGATAATGTTATCATAGGGGGTGTTTGGATGTGCGTATTCCTTTAGATTTCATATATGCTAATTAAATGTGTGTTTACATTTATAGCTTGACAAACTGTAGCAACTAGAAGATCAAGCAAAGGAAGTGTAGTAGTGGAAACAAGCTGCCGAGAGCAACAATATAAACTGCATAGAAGTGAAGGGCAGCAGAGGAGCGGACACGAGTAGCCAGTGAGCTTGAAAAATCTACCAAGGAGTAGGAAAGCAAAGACTGGTGTCGATCATAAAATTTAAGGTATTTTTTGTACATTGATCTGTTTTCATTTAATCATGAGATAACGAGGACGTTAATAATCCACTAACGAGATCTGAAGGTCGGAAAAAAAATAATATAATTACATTTTCCATTTTAACATGCTTAGATTAGTGTAATACATTACTCACATAAGCCTTAAAACCCTATACATTGCTTAATCACACGAATACCTTCTGAACAATGCTTGGATCATTTGACACCAATAGTCTAGCATGTGCAGTGTGCCCATTAAATAGATTATTGCAGCGTAGTCAGTGAAGATACAATATTCATGCCAAACCTCGGGTACAAAAGTGCATGAAAGTGCTTGAACTTTTCACCCAAAAAACATTATGTAATATTCATCTTTTTTTTGCGTATATTTAGAACAAACATATTTCACAAGTGTACGTGGGTTTTCAAACATAAAGCATACCAACTGGGTAACGGGTCAGACCAGTTAGGCTGATCTATATCCATATGTCGGGCATCTTGATCCTGTCAGAGAAGGTCATGAACTTTTCCGTAAAGGGGCTTTTAAGGGAACCTGTTCTTGCTTTAGAGGCAAAAGTTTTGAAGAACCCATATAATGCCGAAGGTTAGAGGTAACTTGGTGTAGCACATGCAGAAAATGATGATGACGAAAGGTCTGGCTTATATTGTAAATAAAAGTTGAAAAGTGTTTTCTTTCTTTGTCTTTTTGATGTGCTATTGTCAGGTGTGAAGTGTATATAACTTATCATTCTCCTTATATTTGCAAGTTGCAACCAAACGTTAATATGCAGCTGTGCTATGTATTAAGGTTTATACTTGCATGATTTTGATATTGCAGTATCTTTAAGGCGTTTCTCATTACTCAAAGATGTTGAAATTTATTGATGGGATTACTCATAACTTATTCAACTGTCTAATAAAGCCAAATAGAATATGGAAAAGGCTAAGGCACAATAATTTGTGCATTAAATGTGCTTTTAGTATTAGAAACTGGTGATTCAGACAGTCTTTTTAACTTATTTAAGAGCTTGATTTTTCTATAACACTTTAAAATTGATGTTGAGGTGCCTTTGAGACATATTATTCTTGCCTTCTAAGTTGTGATCACAACAAAGAACTTTAATTATCGAAACGATTTAGGCATATAACTAATATTTAAGTAAGTGGTACCCGAGCTAAGTTTTTTCTATAGTTTATTTAATTCTTTCAGCTATCCTACTATATCTGCTTAAGTTTTAATAAAGCTATATTTTCTCTTTAATTTGTGTGGTTTAGTTCCTTTTGTTTTGTAAATGCTTATGTGTAAAGTTGTTTCTTTTTTACAAACTGTTGTTTCTACAAAAACGTTTATAGTTCAATTGTAAAAGCAAATTATCGCAACCAGTCATCGCAACAAAGCACGGTTTCGGTAATACAACGACGAATACACATTTATTATTTTTTTACAATCAAGTTAAAGTGTAAAACAAATGAATCCAAATAAATCAAACTTATTAAAAATCCAATTTTTTGTTTTTTATATTTATGTTGGTTTTGCTCAGTTCGGTTCTGGTTTTTTTTAAAACATGAAGAATACACTTAAAATATATAATTGGTTCTGTTCGGTTTTTAATTCTACTCAGTTTATTTCAGTTTGGTTTTCGGTTCGTGTTTTTCTCAAATTCAGTTTACAATTCAGTTCAAGTTTATTTGGTTCTGATCGACTTTAAAACGATGCTCAGCCTGCCTTACATCTTTGTGACAATCTAATTTATATTATTTTTTAAACAATAAAATGACACTAATAATTGTAAATGATAATACATTTGAAATTTATTTTTATTAGTTCATTCAATAAAAAAATTTGTAAACTACCTTATATACCTTAAGTTTAGTTTTCGTAAACAGTATCCACAAACAAATATTTATCAAATATAAAAAAAGTTAAACGACAATCAGACGTCATACCCGTCCATCGGACGGGTTTTGCTACTAGTATATATATATATATATATATATATATATATATATATATATATATATATATATATATATATATATATATATATATATATATATATATATATGTATATATGTATGTATAAATATATATGTATATATATATATATATATATATATACATATATATATGTATATATATATATATATGTATATATATATATATATATGTATATATATATATATATATATATATATATATATATATATATATATATATATATATATATATATATATGTATATATAGAGTTAGGTTAATGTAGTTTACCTCTTTTCAATTGGTATCAGAGCGGTGTTTGATATTAACTCATGTCCAAATAATAATCTTTTCAATTGGTATCAGAGCGGTGTTTGATATTAAAACCTTTAAGAAACATCGTTCTCAGTTTTATAATCAAGATCTACCATGCCAGAAACTTCTAACCCACCACATTCACCTTCTACAACACCATCTTCACCAAGACTCAACCCTCCTGCCAATGACGATGATCTACCCCAACTTCTTGACTCAAGAGGTGGATCACATATCACAAGTGTACCAGTCTTTGATGAAGAAGATTTTGCCAGTTGGAAGAGTCAATTTCTTATGTATCTCGATGGACTTGAACCTTTTCTTCTAGAAATTTTAGAAAATGGTCCTTATATTCCCATGGAGCTTACCTCCACTGAAGAAAACCCTATTCCCAAACCGCTCAAACAATGGACTCCAGCTGATAGAAAATTGGCAAACCAAGATAAACGTCTCAAAAGCATCATCATATCCTGTCTTCCCAAACATATCATGAAGTCTGTCATTCAGTGTCCCACAGCCAAGCAAATGTGGACAGACCTCATCCTTGGCCATGAAGGACCCTCTGAAACAAGAGAGACAAAGATTCAGGCACTCAGACTTCAGTTCAATGCCTTCAAGTCACTTGAAGGTGAAAAGGTTCAACAAACCTATACAAGGCTGAAGATTCTTCTCAATGACCTAGCAATGAATGATGTCACCATTGGTCAAGCTGAGATTAATGCCACATTTGTCAACAGCCTTCCAAGAAACTGGCTGAGTATGAATCAGAATCAGAGAGCTAATAACTCAATAAAGAATGACACACTGAAATTATAACATACGTAAGTTCAGTGACTAACACTACTTAGGATACTTTACATCCAAATCTTGTGCAAGGGACAAATCAGGCACTGAATTGACCCAACAATCTCCTCCTATTTGGATAGAAAAGTAGCCTAAGTTAAATAGCAGTAAGTGAGCTTAAAGGCTTCTTCTTACCTGCTATATTACAACAATGAATACCAAGAATAACTAGCTTTACTAGCTCAAGTCATCCGCTAACTTGTATCGTCTTGTACCTGTTGTAGTTGTTACTGAACTGCAATGTCTGATCTTGTACTTTGAGAAACACTTGAACCAATTCCCTGATGCTTATATAGAACTCATAAAGGTAACTTCACCTTAGGTCATCAGTGAAGTATATTATATGCTTTACCATAAAGACCATATGCTTCACCCTAGCATATATTAAAGTAGCATATTATATCCAATGTAAATCACGAGTTCATTTACCTTCAATCAGAGAAGCGTGGTCAATGGTTGACGCAACAACCATAAAAGATCAGACAATGCAACTTGTTCAGCAACCCATCTTCAGTGACTTTGCTCAATCAGCCAAATGTAAACATTCTAAGTCCCTGAAGGTTATGTGTTGTGTATGATAGTATGTATGTAGCTTGAGTAAACTTGATGTTTCTTCACATAAACACAAGTTTTCCTCTGTCCTCATTTCTCTCCCCCTCAAAATTTGCTAGGGAACCAAGCAACTTTTGATAGGCTACATACTAGTACACAATCATAGCGTGATGGTCTTCATCTCGCCTGAAATATAACTCCCCCTGAATATCATCTTCAACCAACACCTTATGTTATCAAACCCTGATGATATCAAACCCTTGTAGAATCAATGTTTCACCAATTCCCTGTAACACAACTTGGTCTCTCAAAAACTCTATGGCTGGGGTTACAGGGGATGGGGTTACAACGGTGGGGGAGGGTGACAACTGCTGGGGAGGGGAGGAGGGCTGTGAACATATCTTCTTTCTTTATCTTGGTGTGAGAAAAAAAATTCCTGAGTGACCAAGTCCTTCAATAGATGAATTCAACAGCTGAAGGCTCCGAAGATAGCATCTTGATCAGCTGGTCATCTTGCCAGCGAATCCTTGTTAAGTTGATTTTTTTATCAGCTTCTTCATCAATCACAGTGTACGTGATGGCTGTGTGGTTGTGGGTTTAGTTGGCTGTGAAATCAACAGCTGTGGAACTTATCAAACGCCTGATGTGGCTGTTTGGCTCTGTTGTTTGAAGTTTAGCTGTGGCTGAGGGTTTAGAGACAGGGGATTTATGGACTTGGGGACAGGGGTCCAAAGAGAGAGGTTAAGGACAGGGGTTCAGAGAAGGACAGAGAAGGTTCAGCTGCCTGGGGGTTCAGGGACAGAGGTCAGTCTTTGTACAGTGACTGGACTCTTTAGCTGTAGCTGTAAGGTTAATTGGCTGTTGGTTCAGCTACCTCTGGGTTTCAGCGACCTTGGGTTCAGCGACCTTGGGTTCAGCTACCCTGGGGGTTCCGCGACCAGGGGTTCAGCTGGGGTTTCATCGACTTGGGGTTCAGCGACCTGGGGGTTCAGTGGTTGACAGGATTCCACTAGTCCAGATACCTGGTTCGTTGGCCTGGTTCGCTGGTATGTGTTTAAATCTCAGCGACAGGGGTCACCGTGGTAGGGTTGACATCAGCTGAGGGGTCACAACCGATGGGGGTTCGTGGACTTGTGTAAGTTAGCTGGTCGGGAGTCTCTGACCTGGGGTTCGCAGATAGATACCAGCAACAGAGTTCACAAACTCAATTATGACCTCTAGGTTCATTGACCTCTGACTTAATGAGAAAGGTTGATGTGTATGCCATAACGTCATATTAGTCTTTGACTAATATTTATCACCACTTTTAAGAGCACAGGGTTTTGATGTCTTGATTACTCAAACTCAATGATGCATCACTCGATCTACATACACAAATATCATCGACCTATAATCGACACTTCATCATTTCAACAAAACCATCTCATTTTGAGACTGGATAAACGTAGCCACCATCATCAAACCACTGATGAAACAGACCCCCTCTTCAGTATTTTAGAATACTGAACATCATACTGACTTTATAATCAGTTTTCTCTCGGGTTTCGTTTTGTCAACTTTTCTTTTAAAGCATCATCTTTTCTTTTCAACTGATACAATTTCCACCACAGCCACATCCATTCAACGACATCAATTATTATTCCTTCAGCTTTCATGAAGACTCCCAGCTATTCATTTTGTCAGCTTTTCAACATTAAAACAAAACGCCCATGGCCGACTCTTTATCAGCTATACAACACATTAATCCATCAGCATTTGGGCTTCAACAGATACTTTTCTGCTGCAAGCTTCAGCAATTGCTGACCATATCATACCAACTAAGAAACAAACTTCATGCCCTCATCATCTTATAACCGCAAAACACATCAACATCAACCCTGAATCCATTAACACTTATAACCGCAAAACCCATCAGCTCTCATCATCTTGATTTTACTCCAACATCACGCATAAAAAAATCGATGTTCAATTAAATTAAATTCCGTCCAATGGCCAATTGGACATGAATTCATCTTCTTTTCGATTAAAGTTCTGGATCTGTTTTTTTTTATTATGATGATTTGAATCGTGGGATGTGGGTTTGTGTTAATGATGATTTTTTGTGATAACGGATCTTAAATCTGTTTTCTTTTAAGAATTGGTCACTTGGGTTTATTTGAGGTTACATGAAACTTTTTTGTGAGGGGATAATGAAGGATTTATGAGAGTGGGAATTCGTTTTATTTCGTTGGATTAGATTTGTATACAAAAAAAGTAAATGTTCTTTTATGGGTGAAGAAAGAAAGGAGTTAATGAAGGTGGAATGAAACTGGAGGTTTGGGAGGAGAAGAAGAATAGAGAGTGAATGTGAGGATGGATTTGGATTATATCTTAGGACGGTGGGGAGGAGGATAAAAGGTTACACGTGGGTTGGAGGTGGTTGTGAGGTATGAGTGGATAAGAGTTAGGTGTGTATTTTTTTAACAGAAATTATATAGTAGTAGTGTTATCTTTCCTTGAATAAACTGCTACTGCTGTGTAGATTTTATGAACAAATACTACTGATTTTAACCATAAAAATATGTTATTAGCAGCCATTTTCTGAACGGATCTGTATAATAATTAATCCAACCCGCTCTGATACCAATTGTTGGTCCACGACACTTGTGCAAACATCGAATCAATAAGAAACTATGAAGAACATTTGCACAATTAAACCAATTGACTAACTAATAACAAAGCTTGTACTTTTCATCGTATGTATATCTTATTAATAATGAATCAACAAATATACATGACTTGCCCGGTTGTTTGCGGAACAACAACCGGGCGATGAATGACAAACTAAACTCCCATGTTCATAGCTAGCTAAGCTTATGCAACAATGGGAGGATGAAACCCATATCTACTAAAGTATTACATGTGTGTTTCTGTGGGTGGGAATCATTAACTATTCTATTACAAGTACCACATATATATAGTGGGAGTGTGAAGCTTCCTTGAGAAGCTTTACCAAAATACAAGTAACCACCTTATACTTTGTAGTCTTCCTTTTTGCACCTTTGACAAAGTCATCCTCTTTGTCTTCATTGCTAATAAGACTTGTTCCCACTAATACATAAGACACTTCTTCAGGTCTTCTTAACATCTTCAAGTCTTGTAATCAGTAATAGTCTTGAGGAGTTAGTAAGCTATTATGTCATCACTTACTAACTCCATCATCCTTGATTCTTTGCACACTTACTGAGATCCGCCTCAGCAAATGACGAGTCTATCTCGTAGACTCTAAAGAACTCAAAAGAATGACACACTGAACTTATAACATAAGTAAGTTCAGTGACTAACACTACTTAGGATACTTTACATCCACATCCTGTGCAAGGGACAAATCAGACACTGAATTGACCCAACAAACATGATGCTACATATTTGACATTTAACTCGTACACTAACTAAACAAATAAAAAATCATCATGTACCAGTTGATATCCATAACTATAAATTAATATGATATACACAAAAAATTAAATTGTCTAAAATTGTATAAATTAAATTGTGAAACAACATAAAAAACTAAAACTACAAAATTGTTGCTAGTACATAAGTAAAATATACGTAGTAGTTACTTTTAAAAAAATATGATACTATTTTTTCAATTAATATCATGCATTTCAAATTAATACAATTAATAAGGGAAATAAATATGGTTAACTTCCATTAATGAGACAATTTTTTTATAAATGTCATAACCCACATAGAAATGCAATTAATTAACAGTTTAATGTTCTTTTAATAAGATTGATGTCATCTAATTAACCTAGTAGATCTAAAGGTTCAAAACACTTTTTATTTTCACAATTATAAGATACTACACTATTTTAACTAATATATATATATATATATATATATATATATATATATATATATATATATATATATATATATATATATATATATATATATATATATATATATATATATATATATATATATATATATATATATATATATATATATATATATATATATATATATATATATATATATATATACACTAGCGTCGTAACCCGCCCAACGGGCGGGGTAGCTTTTTTTGTTGTTCCGGATGCTTTATTTTTTGTGTGTTTTTAGTTTATTTTATTTTTAATTTAACCTTTAGGATATTTTAGTTATAGTTTACTCTTAAGTAAAGTTAAATTTATGTTAAAAATAGCTTTTATTTATTTTTATTTCAATCATAATTTAAATAAAAAATTCTTAACATTTTAATTTTTTTAAAGTCTGAATAATATAATTTGTTTAACAATCCGAATTTAAAAAAAATGTTTAAAAGGCATTTTGTGTTTTTTATATATGTTTGCAGTGTGTGTGATATTTTATGCTTTGGGCTATCCAACATACGTGTTTTATTCAAATTTATAATGATGTACTTATATATTTATATAGGACACGTATATATATATATATATATATATATATATATATATATATATATATATATATATATATATATATATATATATATATATATATATATATATATATATATATATATATATATATATATATATATATATATATATATATATATATATATATATATATATATATATATATATATATATATATATATATATATATATTATTAAAGTATGTTTGTGTATTATAGTTGTTTGTTATTTTATTTTTAATTTCTTAGCCATCATACAGACATGTTTTGTTCTTTGTTAATCTTTTCAGTAGTAAGTAAAGCTTAATGTGATTTGTAATTTTTGAATTAAAGATCATGCACATTTTTATTGTCATAGAAAACTTAAACGAAACTAATTTTTGATATTTTTAGGGCTTGAACCACTTAACGGGTGTGTTTTGTTCCATGTGAATCTTTCGTTGTACTAATATTGGGTTGTATATTTTTTTAAAGTATGTTATCGGACCGAATTTGGGTTAAATTATTTATTCTATCGGGTTATCGAGTCAACCGTTAATCTCAAAACATATCATATTGCCCGAAAGTATGTTTGCCCATTAGCCCACCCAACGGGGTGTTTTATCCCTTATGAATATTTGGCTGTACAAATATCGGGTTTTTTTATTTGTTGGTTAAACGTAAACTAACCTTTAAAAGTCTTAGGCCTTGGTACACCTAATGAGTGGGTATGACTTGTGATTTTTTTATGTGTTTTTGTAAGGACCTTAGCTTTTGAATTTTTGTAGTTAGTTTAAACATTTAAAAAGTATTATTTAAGGTTTGATAATGATTTTTTTAAACTTGTGTTAATATAGTGACAATTATTTTGATTATTGTTTTACTTGAAAGGAAGTGTGGTTCCACAACTTTAAACTACACTTTTCACCCCTTGTGTAACTTCCTTGACTTGATCCTCAAGAAGTAGCATATGTTAAAATTTGAACCTGAGGACATTCTTTTACATAAATTAGACAAAAGTTATGAAATATTGGTTGCTTATATTGACGAAAGTAAAGCCTCAAAAGCTGTTAGAATAGATTGAAGAGCACTATACATATACTTCACTGCAACCATAAAAATATCATTTTTAATCTCCTTTACCTATCAACTGTTATGTGAATATTGTATAAAAAAATAAATGATCATTTCTATTCTCCTTTAGTCCTCGACTATTATATGAATATCGTGTAAAAAATTTAAGTAAAGATAACGTTAATAATTATTCGAAGATAATGAAAGTAGTATAATAATTTTAATGGTGTTTCAAGGTTTCAAGACACAAGGTTCGAGAGTTAGATATATAAAAGACAAGACATATTTCATCGGCAGTGTTAGAGGTGATAAAACACCAAATCTTTTAAATAGATGAATTTTGGATTTCAATTTGTAGTTATAAAACTATTATCATTAATGGCTAATAATGAACCATAATATATAATTTAATATAATGTAATATCACTTAATAAGCCAAATATACTTGTTGTAATGTAACTTCCAACTGGAAAACTCAATTGTTTTATGATTCGGACACGGATTTGAGAATTAACTTAACGTTGTACAATTTAATGCAATGTATTATCACTTGACATGACAAACATACTTGTTATAATGTAACTTTGAATTGGCAAACTCAATTGTTTTCCATAACAACACGGATTTGGGAAAAAAAATTAGAATATCAAATTTGTTTTTTAATAAAAAGTGGTGTCTCTTAAATGGTCATGTCAACTTTTGAAAAAAAAGGTTTTACATGGTTTAATGTCAGGCTATGGGTTCAACTCCGTAGATTAATCGGGAAGAAAACAAAAACCATAATTAACTAATAAAAACAAAGTGCCATGTGTTGTTTTTTTATGATGAATATATGTATTACCATGTGAATTTATGTAGTCCACTTTTTTGCAAATTCATTTAAGTACTTGTTTAAATTTTCTTACTTTCATTTTTTTTAATCAAGAACCATCTTTGTTTTCATTTATGAAACATAAATTTTGGATACTTCATGATTAGAAATATTTTATTTATAACCGTGGAGTACTAAAAAAAAGTTTAACTTCCGACCCAACAAGATGACAAGGATTAAAACTTTGGACAGTTTGATGTGTGCTTCAGCATAAGATTTTGACATTATTTTGTAGGTAACGACATGTTATGAGAAAATATATCTTTCATCTGTATATATTTGGGGTTAATGCTCTCGTTTAATAATTAATACTCCATGCGTCTTAAATTAAGTGTTCATGTTTGACTTTTAAAGTTTTGTTTTCTTAAATTTTGACGTTAAATAATTTTATCTTTTTGTTATATACTACTTGATGAAAACTATATGAATTGATTAGTTTTTAAACATAATTTCATTGATATAATTCTCATAAAGTATTATAGTGTAAAAAAAATTATTTATGATCAAAGTTATAGAAAAAAATACTTTCGAAACTCGTAGACATTTTTTTGAGATAGAAGTAGTAATAATTTGATCGAAATTTGGGATCACGCCACGCGTACCAAAGTAGGAAAATCAAACATTCAATATGTAGTCAAATCAATACTGAAAATTATAAAACTAAACCACCAATAGAAAGAATGTATCTTAATGCACGTAAATTATCAGGATGATAGTCAAAATAAATTTTACAACTACCACTGGATAACTGTTATAATAGCAAGGACATCTACAGTGCAACTTCAAATATGCAAGTAACTGTACAGAAGATAGATATTGATGTAGCACACACATTGTGCTCGCTAGATGTGATCAGAAGTTATAACTCATACATTGTACAAACTACCCACGTTTTCTTCGATGTAGTTCAAGCAGCCATCGTTGGGACCAAAGGCGGTGATCTTCTTTCCATTCTTGATCAACTGAACTCTAGCACAGTTTCTGATAACACATTTAGGTTGCTTGGCTTCAACACCACTGTAGATATTGTAAGTAAATTGCCATTTTCAACAACGCAAGGCGAAATGCATCAAGTGGAAATGTTAAAAAAGAAGAAAGAAGTGATTGTTCAAATCTTCTCGAGGAAAATACCCTTGATTTGTGAAGAACCAGCAAATGGCTTCTTCCACTTGTTACCAAGAAGAGATTTGTTGTATGACTTAGCAATCCATCTTTGTTCCCTGTGGTGATCGGTGATCGACAAACTCAAGGCTGAGCGTGCGCGTGGTTGTTGACTATGGATTGGTTACAAAGTGCCACCAGCTATTTTTGTATCTTCAAAATGTATCCCATTCTGAACACTATTGTATCTGAAAAAAATAAAATAGATGAAACTGAGAGCTTAGGTACTTTCGCTTATATTCCTCCTCTACCACGTGTTATTTTTAGGTTCTCCACAATGTTATTTTATAGTGTACTAAAAATCACAAACATGTATTCTAGAGCTATATCCAGCTGAGAGAGGCTTGTACCTATGGAATACAATAGTATATTACCTCCAAGTGCTATTGCAGCTTCTTTACGGGGTTCCCCATATTGTTGCTCCATTTTTCCTTGAAATAATGGTATTTGGCTGGTATTTTGTTTCGCGAGCGAAATGTGTCTACTGAAATTTGTCATTAGTTGTACCTTCAGCCACTTTCTAAAATTTCAGTAACAAAACACCAGTACATTACCATAAGTTCTGTATGTTCGTCAATACGCTTTTTTTTTCTAAAAACATAGCAAATAAATTTACCTCTTTATGGTCAGTGCCTGGGTCGGTACATCAATGTTTCAGTTCGAGTTCAGGATCTACAGTTTGGTTCTGCTGCAAGTGACTTTTTGCTGCAAGTGGCAGCTATATTACAGTTCAAGTTTGGTTATACAATATATTTTAGGAGTTCATCGATGTTTTAAATGGTATTGCTGCAAGTGTCAATTACTATAGTTTGGTTGTGCTGCCCATTTTTAGTTCAAAAAAAGACAGCTAATATGCTTATTGTAAGAATAAAGTTTGGCGCCTTTTCATCTATATGGCATTGGCAACAACAAATCTTAGAATCACGCTAATAGGAGAACATCAATTTGAGTTTCACAAAAATTACCTCTGTAACCATGGTTCTTTAACTATCCCAAGTGGCCTAAAAATGTCTTTACCCATTTTCATGAGTCACACATGTTTTGCTTAACTCCATCACCAAGATCAAGTTCTATGAAAATAGCAATAGTGCATATTAGCAATGATAATCATTTGAAGCGATGACATAGAAATCTTAATCTCTTTCCAATATGAAAAACCTTTGAAACATGATCATTCACTAAGTAGCATCCATCTTGAAACAACAGTTATTAGGCACAAGCCGGTTTCCAAGTACCATGTATTCTGGTGGGAGATTCGTTTTGTTGTTAAATGCATTAAGGAATGCATAAAGTATGTGCGAGAGTACATGGAGGCCTATATAAGTTCTTTAAGTATTAATTTTCAATGTATATTGTCAATAGGAAGTCAATTGACACAAAAACACTAATACATATTAATAATAAAATACCTCTAAATACTATATCAGCAAACTTCGGGATTGGGGATTAATATCAGATGATGAAGAGCTCAAAACAGGTCCAATTGGTCTTATTTGATCTTAGCGGATTAAAGAGAATTGGTGTCGAGTGTGCCAATACTTATTCCATTGAACATGTCTACCGATTTTTCCTACGCAACAATATAGCTGCATTTTCCATTGTCGACCGACAAAGGCCTACAAAACAAAGACCCTGCAAACAAAAACAAAATCAGATTAGAAGGAAACGGGTTAAACAGGTCCTGGTGTGGTTTCTGTTTATTAAACTTTGTGTATTTAATTAAAAAAAAGCATATTATGATTAAAAGAATATATATTTATATAATCCTATTTAACTACTAACTAAAAACAAGACTTGGCCAATCAGTCGCATTCATAGATGCAAGCTTCAACAAACTTGTTGTTTCTGTCGAGTGGTAACTTATGACAGTAGCCATAGATGCAGGAAGACAGCTGCACGTAGCATATTTGCAGGTTTTAATACCAATACCGCTATTAGCTTGCCCAGCCCAGTTTCATATAACGACTTATTATACACACTCACCATATGTCATGCAAAAAATGTGGCAGTCGACCTGCGACTATGATTTGGCTGCCTTGCAGGCATTTGTGTGTTTGTTTTGCGTGTGATAAAGGATTAAGATCTTCCTGATTTGTAGTGTGAAGAAAGTAGAAAGTTTCATGATTAATCTGCTTAACACTCATTGCATCCATTCATTGATGAACCGGTTCGTCAGCACTTCCATATCCATCATCCGATTCTTGAGCATGTGGGTTCCCTTTGAATCAGCAGCTCCTGCAACTATTTTGTATGATACAACACCAGTTTTAATATCATCGCGATTAGGTAGACCAAGGTGCTCCTTTGGTGTCACTTAACAGAGAGGTACGGTTCCAAGGGCTACAATGGATTAAGTGATGTGATCATACCCTGGAGCAAAATCTATAGTCAAAGGTCCAAGATATAAAGATACCTTTAGGTGCATTTCATACTCTCTATAAACTGCTATCCTTCGTAGATATCCAACAATGCGAAGACATTCTGGTAACTGCAATACAATGGCCTTTCAGAAAACTGCAGGGGTTCTGACTAAATTGTATACTATGGTTTAGTTCATAAATACTATTCCATCACAATTAATATTAACTTCCCAACATCAATGAATCATCTACTAGTCAAATTGTAACAGTTTCAGGCAGTTTCCCCATGTAGATTGCCCTCTATGAACTTGTTCCTGAAAAAAATAAGAAACGTCGTGTCTGTAATTTATTCACGTTGCAACAATTTTCTTTCTGCAGACGCATAAACTAAAGAATTATCATTTGAAGAGTCTCATGCTACATTATGAGAATCACAGTCACACGTTCAAAAATGGCCATGTTCACCTATAGACCTTCTGAAATCTGAAGTGTGTTTATCTTTAGTTCTTTACTTCTACTTCTTTTTTATTCACAGAACCACCGAAATTGAGTTAAGTTATTATATAATGTAAATTGGCATGTATGATTAGTGGATTGTGAGTTACTCATTATATAATCACTTGAACTTCTATACCGCAACTGAGCAGGAAACACATGCATGGTTCTGAAAGGATATGTATAAAAATCAAGGAAAATTATGATGAATGAATACCTGGTTGAGTGGCCGACTATCAGGAAAGAAACACTTGCATGTTTCTGAAAGGATATACATAAAAACCAAGGTGAATGAGTACCTGGTTGAGTGGCCGACTGTAATCACGCATCAGCAAAGATGAGTTAACCATTGCCCAACCCTGCTTGACTCGCTCATATTTCACCTCTAGTGTCAGTACTTGTATCTTACCAACTGCTAAAACAGGATTCTTTCTCATCTTGAGGGCTAGTTTCATCAAAAGCAGCCTCTTTATTCGAAAGAAAAGCATATCTGTGTTGTTTTCCACTTGACTCGTTGACTCCAGACCCATGAGCTGGTGATGGTGGGACCTTAGTCCTCGTAGCAGATACACAAGGATCAGTTCTTGGTGATGTATCTAGCTGAAATACACAATTTATACCAACTCCGCGTTATGGAGAAAAGAAGAAGATGATAATTCATTGCAAACATATAATAAAAATTGGCTTAGGGGGGTATTCGACATGCATTTTGTTAGTAGGTATATAATACTGAATAAATAAAACCATATCAAAATGTAGTGCAAGAGATCGTGTTTGGATGTGTTTTTGTCCCTTGAACATTTAACAAATCACACGAAGCAATGAAGTGATATCGGGTATAGGTATCCTAACATGATTAAATGTAGTGATTCGAATGTAACTGTGAGGAGTGGGATGAACAGAATGTTTATTAGGTATGGGTTCCGAGTTGATGAAGTTAGTGTAAGTCATATATAGGGTTGCCAAGAAATGTACATTAGTAACATTCTTAAGAATTGCCTGCATTGCAGACGAGATAGACATTTATTTGCTGAATTTTGCAGCGATAAAGTCGATGCCATACGCTCTTTTTGCAGCAACCAAGCAGCCGCCCAATATACTTATCTGGATTCTTCAAACGACCCACCAGTTCCTGCAACTCCAATTTCGCCTGATCAGCTCCAGCTACAACAGCAAACGAAACTCAAGATCCCGGAAAATCCTGAAAATTGGACTTGGACATGTCGAAACTCAGAGTCTTTCAATGACCCTTCGTTCATGATGTTCCACATCGCCATATTGTCAAGGGCTGCGTATATCGCAGTACATAATTTCATATTTACCTACATTCCAAAAATTCGACAACTTTAGCTCGATGTACAAATGATAAATGCGTATTTTTTTTAATGAGACATTCTTGAAATTTCCTCCTCTTGTATGTTTTCGTGTAGTAGAAAAGAGTAATGACTTTATTTGGATTTAAGAAAGTAGTTTAGTCTGATATAAATAAATAGTTTGGTCGATTCAGGTAAAGTTCAAGAGGATGGGTCACGTCTTAACATTGCTAGCCTATAGAATAGTTTAAACGGCATTTAAGACTTCAGGGAACCAGGTTTGCATTATATTTGAAGTTAAAAGTAAGCTTTCTTCTGCTACAAAAGTAATTACCAATTTACACGAAATTTACCTTCAATTAAGATCCTCATACTGTCATGTGCCTGCTGCAATATGATTTCCTGACCCAGCACTTCCTACAAGTTAAGCCAGCAATATCTTTTTCGGGATAAGAACATAATGAGAGCTAACTAAATGAAGTGTACAATATAAATAAAAGTTTACCTAAGAAAAAGTATTTACAATTTTTTTGTTATACTATAATATTCTAATTAAGCGATTATAGAAACAAAAGGATGATCTCGATTTTACTCGATCTCATCCTCATTGAAACCAAAACATAGAAATGTATTCTGTAACTATTTTTTGTATCAGTATTTCTCACTAAAGAAAGAACCTCAATAGTTGTCTGATAAGGTTAGAGCCGTAATCAATTGAATATCCAGGAAACGATTGTATTAATATAGCAGAAGTTCAAGAAAAACAAATAATAAAGGAAAACAGACCTCCTGTTATTAGAGAAAACAGGTAAACTCCCTGGATGTCGACCCACTTAATTCGTACCCTCAATTATGACCCTAAACCCCTATTTATAATAAGAGATTAACTTGGGCAACAAGACATTCCATAATAAGTAAAGAAGATAAACTATTAAACCCCTGCTCTTTCATTACTAACAATTCAACCCCTCAACTTATCTTTTATGGCGCCTGCGATAAGTTTCTCTAAACCGAGTCTTATCAATAGTTCCCTCCCAAACAGCCACCTTGTCCTCAAGGTGGAAATCAGGAAATTGCTCGTCGATAATATCGTACTCTTCCCAGGTTGCTTCATATGCTGGTAGATCCTTCCATTTAATTAATACTTCACGATCCTCCCTGCTTCGAGACTTCCCCTCACGAACTCCTTCAACCCGATCCGGCACCAACATTAATTCCATATCTTCTGTCAAACCAGCCGGTATTTCTTGACGTATTATAGTCGGATTCTTCACTTTCTTAAGCTGTGATATATGAAAGACAGAATGTATGCGAGCTGTTTGTGGAAGTTCCAACTTATATGCTACCTTCCCCACCCTTTCTAACACTTGATATGGTCCAAAATATCTTGGAGC
Source organism: Glebionis coronaria (assembly GCA_025667525.1). Classification (NCBI taxonomy): domain Eukaryota; kingdom Viridiplantae; phylum Streptophyta; class Magnoliopsida; order Asterales; family Asteraceae; genus Glebionis; species Glebionis coronaria. The sequence goes on from JANFOE010001992.1 coordinate 25,321, forward strand.
CAATTTCTGGTGACGCCTTATTGCCATTGAATGTTGACGATATGGCTGAAGTTTTATATAAACCCAATCACCAACTTCAAATTCAAGATCGGTACGATGTTTATCAGCTTGTTTCTTCATCCGTTCCTGGGCCTTTAATAAATGCTCCCTCAACTCTTTTAATATACAATCTCGTTCTTCTAAATACTTATCTACTTCAAATACGGGAGATGGAACATTACCATAATAAATTAAATGTGGTGGATCTCGTCCGTATAGAACTTTGAAGGGAGTCATGTTCATTGAAGTGTGATAAGATGTGTTATACCAGTACTCAGCCCATGACAGCCACCTTGCCCATTGCTTAGGAGAATCTGAAGCAAAACAACGCAAATAGGTCTCGACACTCCGATTCACTACTTCCGATTGACCATCTGTTTGTGGGTGATAAGCGGAACTCCTCTTCAAGTTGGTTCCTTGCAGCTTGAATAATTCTCTCCAAAAATGACTCAAAAATACCCGGTCTCGATCTGATACAATTGATTCTGGAATCCCATGTAATCGTACCACCTCTCGTAAGAATGCTGCCGCAACTGTCTTGGCTGTATAAGGATGTCGTAATGGTACAAAATGAGCGTACTTACTTAATCTGTCAACAACTACCAAAATAACCGTATAACCTTCAGATTTAGGCAACCCGTCAATGAAATCCATAGTTAATTCAGCCCAAACCCGAGTGGGCAAATTTAGAGGTTGCAATAGTCCATTCGGTGATAATGTTGAATATTTTTGTCGTTGACAAATATCACACTCGGAAACCAACTTTGCTATATCTTTTTTCATGCCAACCCAATAAACCTCTTTTGCCATTCTTTGCTGCGTTTTGAGAGCTCCAGAATGACCACCAATTACACTGTTATGAAACTCATGGAAGAGTTTCGGAATCCAAGGAGAATTTCAAGGTATCACCAGCCTTCCCTTGTATAACAACCGTTGACCATCCAAACTATATCCATTAGGCACGGTCTCCCCACGAATCAATTGATCTCGTAGAGTACTAAGTTGTGTATCTCTAGATATTTCACGAACCAATTCTTGCCAATCAATAACCCATGGAATGGACAAAGCCGCTAATGTGGGGTCTTCCCCTCGTCGAGACAAAGCATCTGCCACACGGTTTTCAATTTCGGGACGATATTGAATCTCGAAGTCATAACCTACCAATTTTGATAACCATCTTTGATGCTCTTCAGAAACTAACCTTTGCTCCAATAAATATTTTAAACTCCTTTGGTCAGTTCTAACAATAAACTTCCTGCCTAATAAGTAAGGTCGCCATTTCCGAATTGCTAAGACAATTGCCATTAACTCCCTTTCATAAACTGACTTAAGCCGAGCTCGTGGACCTAAAACTTGGCTGAAATAAGCGATTGCTCTTTTATTTTGCAATAAAACAGCCCCTATCCCAAATCCTGACGCATCTGTTTCTACAATAAAAGGCTGTGAGAAATCCGGCAACACTAGCACAGGTAATGTTGACATTGCTGTGCGCAAACTCTCAAAAGCCTGATTTGCGTCCTCATTCCATTTAAAACTATCTTTTTTAAGCTGGTCAGTCAAGGGTGAAGCAATCTTACCGTACCCCTTAACAAATTTCCGGTAATACCCCGTCAATCCAAGAAATCCACGTAATTCACGAATCGATTTTGGAACCGGCCATTCAAGCATTGCTTTGACTTTAGTTGGATCTGCTGCCACCCCGTCACAAGTAACAATATGACCAAGATATTCAATCTGTTCTTGTGCGAAAGAACACTTTTTTCGGTTTGCATACAGCTTATGCTCCCTTAAAATTTGTAACACAGTGCGCAAGTGAACCTCATGCTCCTCAACAGATCGACTATAAACCAATATATCATCAAAGAATACAAGTATAAATTTACGAAGATATGATTTGAATACCTTGTTCATTAAGGATTGAAACGTTGCGGGAGCGTTAGTGAGTCCGAAAGGCATCACCAAGAATTCATAATGCCCTTCATGAGTTCGAAAAGAAGTCTTTGATACATCGCTACTTTTCATTCAAATTTGATGATAACCCGACTTAAGATCAATTTTAGAGAATACTTTGGCCCCTTGTAATTCATCTAATAACTCATCAATTACCGGAATCGGAATCTTATCTAAAACTGTTGCATTATTTAAAGCTCGGTAATCAACACAAAAACGCCAACTTCCATCTTTTTTCTTAACCAACAAAACGGAACTCGAAAACGGACTTATACTTGGTTGTATTATCCCAGCTTCTAGCATTTCTCGTACAAGCTTTTCAATTTCATCTTTTTGCACATGTGGATAACGATACGGTCGTACACTAATGGGTGTTGTTCCTTCTCGTAAGTTGATAGCATGCTCATGTGCACGGTTTGGGGGTAATCCAATCGGCATGTTAAATACATCTTCATATTGAAGTAGTAGTTTTCTAAACGGCTCTGTATTCACCCCCTTATGGCTTGAGTTATGCGTATCCAGCTCCTTCAATTCCACTAGATAGCATTCTGCGTTTGCCTTTATTGATTTCTCCATAGCTTTAAAAGTGAATTTGGATCGACATAAACTCGGATCCCCACATAAAGTTACTTCACCTAACCCGACCATAAACTTCATTGTCAACATCTTCCAATTCATTCTAACATCGCCCAAAGTTTGTAGCCATTTAATTCCTAAAATCGCATCAGTACTGCCAAGTTCCAAAGGTAAAAATTCTTCTATCACTTGTACCTCTGGAAATACTACTACTAAGCCCTTGCAAATTCCTTTACTTCTTGTAATTTCACCATTACCAAGAGTTACACTAAATGTTCCCGACTCACTTACTTTAAGTCCGATCTCTTCTACTATTTTTGTGGAAACAAAATTGTGGGTTGCTCCGCAATCAATCAAAACCGCTACTTCTCGATCTCCGATCCTCCCACGTAGCTTCATCGTGCGATTTGGAGTAAACTCCATTACAGAATTCAAGGACACCTCAACCATGTCAAGGTGTGCATGATTCGTTGCCATATTCAACTCTTCTTCATCCTCCTCCTCCTCATATTGTTCTTCTTCATCGACCAACAACACTTGTAGCGAACGACTAGCACAAATATGACCAGGCCCGAACTTTTGATCACATTTAAAACACAACCCTTTTGATCTTTTATCAGCTAATTCCGCTTCGGTTAATCTTTTAAACTGACCTACCCGTCCTGTATTGCTATTACCTCCTTTATTACTTGTGGATCCAGTAGATAACAAGGTTCGGGTTGAGCTTGTTGTGTTATTTTTATAACCAGAATAGTTTGTAGTTTTTCCGCCTGAACGAAACGACCCTCCACCACGTACCCCACTATCAGAACCCTTGTTCTCATCAATTGTAACTGCGAGTATCATGGCTTGGTTCAAACCTTGGGGATGCATAACTCTAACTGAAGCTCGTAAATCAGGTTTAAGACCCTTAATAAAAGTTGCTTCGAGTACCTCTTCTGACACCCCTACCAATTGTCCTGCCAACTTCTCAAATAGAGCCACATACGCCCGAGCAGTTCCTTCCTGTGTTATAGCCAAAAGCTGCTCGAAAAGATTACCTTGTTGCGTTTGCTGGAATCTATTTAATAACCGCTTCTTGAATGCTTCCCAGGAAGCAAACGGTGACCTCCCTTCACTCCAAGTGTACCATGATAATGCTTCACCTTCTAAACATAGTTCAGCGACGTGTAAATGATCTAACGCTTCGACCCCTTGGATTTTGAAAAACCTTTCCATTCTATAAATCCACCCATAAGCATCATCACCATCAAAGATTGGCATCTTTAATTTTTTAAACCTGTAATCATTAGCTTTAAAACCTGTTCCAGTTTGAGCAGTTTGTTGTAACAGTTCATCATCAACACTGAATCCGAAATTCATGTTTCTTTTGTTCCCTTGTGAAACCGCACCAGTTTCAAACTCAACTCTCTTTGATCCCAGAAAACCAGTACCCTCCTTCAAGTTCCTTTTTGCCCCTACAACACTTGTTTCAGACGCCTCGAATAAACCCTTAGGTGATTCGACTTCATGAGAAGTTTTCTGCATAAATTCAAAGCCCAGATCATCATGTGACCGGATACCTTTAGTTGATTCAGCTTCAAGAGAATTCTTCTTCATAAGATCTGTCATCATTCTCATCATATCTTGTTGCACCTTTGATGACTGTTCAAGACTTTGGCTTAACTGGTCCAGACGTTGGTTAGCCTCCGATCTCATAGCTACCAATTCATTCTCCAGAGTTGTTAATCGTGCATCTGTGTTTTCCCGATACTGATTGAATTCAAGCTCCAAATCAGCAGCTTTAACCATTATCGCAGTTTTTTTTTTTTTTTTTTTTTTAAAATTATCGTGGTTGTGGATCGTTTGCTCTGATACCAATTGATAAGGTTAGAGCCGTAATCAATTGAATATCCAGGAAACGATTGTATTAATACAGCAGAAGTTCAAGAAAAACAAATAATAAAGGAAAACAGACCTCCTGTTATTAGAGAAAACAGGTAAACTCCCTGGATGTCGACCCACTTAATTCGTACCCTCAATTATGACCCTAAACCCCTATTTATAATAAGAGACTAACTTGGACAACAAGACATTCCATAATAAGTAAAGAAGATAAACTATTAAACCCCTGCTCTTTCATTACTAACAATTCAACCCCTCAACTTATCTTTTATGGCGCCTGCGATAAGTTTCTCTAAACCGGGTCTTATCATCGTCTTTGTATGAAATTTTGTTATGTAATTCTACCTAAATACACCCTAACTTATACTTCAAATCAAAGCTCTGCAATTCAGTTTATCCAATCCTATTAAAATTTCCTATTTAACTTGTTTTGATATTTGTCTTCACAAAATCCTAATGGGACTTTAACAGAAGCTAAAACTTGCACTTTCTTCAATCCTAATATCTAACAAACATCTCTCAGCAACAAATCCACAATCTAATTCTCAAAATTCAATGACATATTCCCTTGTCCCAAACATCAGTTACAAGTAAATGAAATCTAATTCTACTTGCATAATGAAAGATAAAGAACAGATTGAAATTACACTAAATCTATCTATTACATTCAACAAAAAGTAGACTAATACAGCTATTTAGATTATCAAATTAGAACAATTGTAAAGTAAGGAAAATTGTGACCTGAACTTCCAGGCCTCAAGAGCTACTGTGTTGCGTGTTGTCTGAATTGAGTTCAACTTTAAACCAAAACACCCAGGCTTGTGAAACCAATAACCAACTCCAATTCTTCAGCAACTTTTTAACCAAAAAGCTATGCAACAGCTCATAAAGTCAACTAAACTAAACACACCTTTCTTTTACTACAAACTTGAGAAACTTTATCTTTTTTGAACAATTACTGAAACAACACTAAAACTACCTCTATCCAAATGAATTGAATTGAAAAAACTTGTCAAAGTCATCCCATGCTATTTTTTCACTTTTAAAGCTTCCACCTTCGGCATGACCAACAACGGGTTTGTGATAGTCTTTTTGTGTGGTTCTTTACCATTACAGGTTCTTTACCAATAGTTTAAAAGTGTTATATGCTTGGTTAAGTGTTTTTCTTAGATACAAACATTGAAGGATAAAAGTACCTCTCGACATCTAAGTTCCTCTAAGTGAATCGCGCCTTTTTCTGCTACTGAACGCAGTGTTAATCCCGATAACCACAAATGCTATTTTCCTTCTTCTGTTGCTTCTCGAAAACCATCTTGCTTGCTTGAAAATTTATGTGGTTGGCTTTCACGTGTAAACTTTGGAGAATAGGAAGCTTAAATCGAACCTTCGATGTAGTGTTTTTTCAAGTAATGTGATAATCTTCAACAATGCATAACATTTTACCATTAGACAAACTTCTTGGTGCGCTTTGAGTATTGGCATGCTTGCTGCTGGTAAATGAAAGATGTCTACGTAGGCATTCATGGCTACACCTTGCTGCTAAGTAAGCTTTGGGATGAAAAAATGGTCCGCCCGAACCAAACGAACCGTGACCACTCGCAAAAGTTAAATCTCTCATTTAAAGTTGATTACTGTCATAAATTCAACAATTGCGTAACATCAATTCTATTAGGACACCCTTACCACCGAAGTTCTGGAGGCGACTTTGACTCCATTCGAAAGGGTTGTAACAATGTTCTTTCCAATTTCGACATGATCAAGCAGAGATTGGGGATCCCATAACCGTTAAGTAGGAAATCAAAAGGCACTTGAGATTATGGTTGTAACGGTGTTCTTTCATGTCTCCATTTTCAGAACTTTCCCTAGTGAAAGCTAAAGTTACCACCGGAAGATGAATTGGCTGCATCCACACTTGAGCCCTGCAAGTCTGCAACCTGGTCAAGCACCCTATGTAAGAATACGTAAAAAGTTACAATAACACATAAAATTACAGATGAAGCATTGGATAAACGTAGACATAATACTTAACACCCAAATGAACAGGTAGCAACTTGGAGGGTTGAATGTGAGAGATACAATGCCTGCAATTTAAGGAATAGGATTAGTTTAGAGTTGAATTCATATTCACAATTAAATTGGAAATGATAAAATTAATCAAAACTAATTAACAAAAAGAGCTAAAATATGTATTGACAAAATTCATAACTAACTCACAATCAATAAGGCTTTTATACAAACAATTTATAACCAATTCATAACCCAAACAGCCCAAGTGTCAACTTCGCATACTTGGTCTACTTCCCACAAAAATCGAGCGGCACAGGTAATTCATCGTGATTTTTTTTAAAGTCCTCTCGAAAACTGAAATTACCTTTTAGTAGGACACGACTTGATAATTTCAGACTCATTCAGCCCCATCTTCAAATTAGGCTTTGTAGCAGATAAAATCATGGGTCCGCCTGTGCAATTCTTTAGTATCACAAGAATGACAAGTCTAGTGGTAAAACACTCATATGAAAAAAGTGTTGCAGGACTCACCTTAAATTCAGGGGTTACATGATACGCCATTAAACATCTATATTGAGATTTAATTAGCAAACAAAACAAACATATTCTATTTTAAGTCCTCTCGAAAACTGAAATTTTCTTTTAGTAGGAATACAAAGATCGTGCATTTGGTCTCCCACGTTGATACAATACATCTAATTAGTATTTTTCAGATCGTGCATTTGCTCAATTGCGTTTATATCAAATGCGTGAAGAAGGGGTGATCGGGTTGAAGGTGGGTTGGTGAATAGAAAAATTCTCACTTATATTTGTAACAGCCCGTGTGGCACTCTCTTGACCAGACCCATCGTCATTAATATCAAACAAAACTGTATATGAATCTTTATTGGTTCCCGTAACAATTTTTTCCAATCTTTATTTTGTCTGGTTGTAATGGACTACCTATATCTGAAATCTTTGATTGAAGTCGCATACTGACTTTGATTGATCATGGATCTTTAATAAGATCAAGTCTATCCAATTCATGTTGATCTTTGATTTGATTTGGTGTGTTTGTTGGTACATATACTTCACTGCAACCATAAAAATATCATTTTTAATCTCCTTTACCTATCAACTGTTATGTGAATATTGTATAAAAAAATAAATGATCATTTCTATTCTCCTTTAGTCCTCGACTATTATATGAATATCGTGTAAAAAATTTAAGTAAAGATAACGTTAATAATTATTCGAAAATAATGAAAGTAGTATAATAATTTTAATGGTGTTTTAAGGTTTCAAGACACAAGGTTCGAGAGTTAGATATATAAAAGACAAGACATATTTCATCGGCAGTGTTAGAGGTGATAAAACACCAAATCTTTTAAATAGATGAATTTTGGATTTCAATTTGTAGTTATAAAACTATTATCATTAATGGCTAATAATGAACCATAATATATAATTTAATATAATGTAATATCACTTAATAAGCCAAATATACTTGTTGTAATGTAACTTCCAACTGGAAAACTCAATTGTTTTATGATTCGGACACGGATTTGAGAATTAACTTAACGTAGTACAATTTAATGCAATGTACTATCACTTGACATGACAAACATACTTGTTATAATGTAACTTTGAATTGGCAAACTCAATTGTTTTCCATAACAACACGGATTTGGGAAAAAAAAATTAGAATATCAAATTTGTTTTTTAATAAAAAGTGGTGTCTCTTAAATGGTCATGTCAACTTTTGAAAAAAAAGGTTTTACATGGTTTAATGTCAGGCTATGGGTTCAACTCCGTAGATTAATCGGGAAGAAAACAAAAACCATAATTAACTAATAAAAACAAAGTGCCATGTGTTGTTTTTTTATGATGAATATATGTATCACCATGTGAATTTACGTAGTCCACTTTTTTGCAAATTCATTTAAGTACTTGTTTAAATTTTCTTACTTTCATTTTTTTTAATCAAGAACCATCTTTGTTTTCATTTATGAAACATAAGTTTTGGATACTTCATGATTAGAAATATTTTATTTATAACCGTGGAGTACTAAAAAAAAGTTTAACTTCCGACCCAACAAGATGACAAGGATTAAAACTTTGGACAGTTTGATGTGTGCTTCAGCATAAGATTTTGACATTATTTTGTAGGTAACGACATGTTATGAGAAAATATATCTTTCATCTGTATATATTTGGGGTTAATGCTCTCGTTTAATAATTAATACTCCATGCGTCTTAAAATAAGTGTTCATGTTTGACTTTTAAAGTTTTTTTTTCTTAAATTTTGACGTTAAATAATTTTATCTTTTTGTTATATACTACTTGATGAAAACAATATGAATTGATTAGTTTTTAAACATAATTTCATTGATATAATTCTCATAAAGTATTATAGTGTAAAAAAAATTATTTATGATCAAAGTTATAGAAAAAAATACTTTCGAAAGTCGTAGACATTTTTTTGAGATAGAAGTAGTAATAATTTGATCGAAATTTGGGATCACGCCACGCGTACCAAAGTAGGAAAATCAAACATTCAATATGTAGTCAAATCAATACTGAAAATTATAAAACTAAACCACCAATAGAAAGAATGTATCTTAATGCACGTAAATTATCAGGATGATAGTCAAAATAAATTTTACAACTACCACGGGATAACTGTTATAATAGCAAGGACATCTACTGTGCAACTTCAAATATGCAAGTAACTGTACAGAAGATAGATATTGATGTAGCACACACATTGTGCTCGCTAGATGTGATCAGAAGTTATAACTCATACATTGTACAAACTACCCACGTTTTCTTCGATGTAGTTCAAGCAGCCATCGTTGGGACCAAAGGCGGTGATCTTCTTTCCATTCTTGATCAACTGAACTCTAGCACAGTTTCTGATAACACATTTAGGTTGCTTGGCTTCAACACCACTGTAGATATTGTAAGTAAATTATCATTTTCAACAACGCAAGGCGAAATGCATCAAGTGGAAATGTTAAAAAAGAAGAAAGAAGTGATTGTTCAAATCTTCTCGAGGAAAATACCCTTGATTTGTGAAGAACCAGCAAATGGCTTCTTCCACTTGTTACCAAGAAGAGATTTGTTTTATGACTTAGCAGTCCATCTTTGTTCCCTGTGGTGATCGGTGATCGACAAACTCAAGGCTGAGCGTGCGCGTGGTTGTTGACTATGGATTGGTTACAAAGTGCCACCAGCTATTTTTGTATCTTCAAAATGTATCCCATTCTGAACACTATTGTATCTGAAAAAAATAAAATAGATGAAACTGAGAGCTTAGGTACTTTTGCTTATATTCCTCCTCTACCACGTGTTATTTTTAGGTTCTCCACAATGTTATTTTATAGTGTACTAAAAATCACAAACATGTATTCTAGAGCTATATCCAGTTGAGAGAGGCTTGTACGTATGGAATACAATAGTATATTACCTCCAAGTGCTATTGCAGCTTCTTTACGGGGTTCCCCATATTGTTGCTCCATTTTTCCTTGAAATAATGGTATTTGGCTGGTATTTTGTTTCGCGAGCGAAATGTGTCTACTGAAATTTGTCATTAGTTGTACCTTCAGCCACTTTCTAAACCTTCAGTAACAAAACACCAGTACATTACCATAAGTTCTGTATGTTCGTCAATACGCTTTTTTTTCTAAAAACATAGCAAATAAATTTACCTCTTTATGGTCAGTGCCTGGGTCGGTACATCAATGTTGCAGTTCGAGTTCAGGATCTACAGTTTGGTTCTGCTGCAAGTGACTTTTTGCTGCAAGTGGCAGCTATATTACAGTTCAAGTTTGGTTATACAATATATTTTAGGAGTTCATCGATGTTTTAAATGGTATTGCTGCAAGTGTCAATTACTACAGTTTGGTTGTGCTGCCCATTTTTAGTTCAAAAAAAGACAGCTAATATGCTTATTGTAAGAATAAAGTTTGGCGCCTTTTCATCTATATGGCATTGGCAACAACAAATCTTAGAATCACTCTAATAGGAGAACATCAATTTGAGTTTCACAAAAATTACCTCTGTAACCATGGTTCTTTAACTATCCCAAGTGGCCTAAAAATGTCTTTACCCATTTTCATGAGTCACACATGTTTTGCTTAACTCCATCACCAAGATCAAGTTCTATGAAAATAGCAATGGTGCATATTAGCAATGACATAATCATTTGAAGCGATGACATAGAAATCTTAATCTCTTTCCAATATGAAAAACCTTTGAAACATGATCATTCACTAAGTAGCATCCATCTTGAAACAACAGTTATTAGGCACAAGCCGGTTGCCAAGTACCATGTATTCTGGTGGGAGATTCGTTTTGTTGTTAAATGCATTAAGGAATGCATAAAGTATGTGCGAGAGTACATGGAGGCCTATATAAGTTCTTTAAGTATTAATTTTCAATGTATATTGTCAATAGGAAGTCAATTGACACAAAAACACTAATACATATTAATAATAAAATACCTCTAAATACTATATCAGCAAACTTCGGGATTGGGGCTTAATATCAGATGATGAAGAGCTCAAAACAGGTCCAATTGGTCTTATTTGATCTTAGCGGATTAAAGAGAATTGGTGTCGAGTGTGCCAATACTTATTCCATTGAACATGTCTACCGATTTTTCCTACGCAACAATATAGTTGCATTTTCCATTGTCGACCGACAAAGGCCTACAAAACAAAGACCCTGCAAACAAAAACAAAATCAGATTAGAAGGAAACGGGTTAAACAGGTCCTGGTGTGGTTTCTGTGTATTAAACTTTGTGTATTTAATTAAAAAAAAGCATATTATGATTAAAAGAATATATATTTATATAATCCTATTTAACTACTAACTAAAAACAAGACTTGGCCAATCAGTCGCATTCATAGATGCAAGCTTCAACAAACTTGTTGTTTCTGTCGAGTGGTAACTTATGACAGTAGCCATAGATGCAGGAAGACAGCTGCACGTAGCATATTTTCAGGTTTCAATACCAATACCGCTATTAGCTTGCCCAGCCCAGTTTCATACAACGACTTATTATACACACTCACCATATGTCATGCAAAAAATGTGGCAGTCGACCTGCGACAATGCTTTGGCTGCCTTGCAGGCATTTGTGTGTTTGTTTTGCGTGTGATAAAGGATTAAGATCTTCCTGATTTGTAGTGTGAAGAAAGTAGAAAGTTTCATGATTAATCTGCTTAACACTCATTGCATCCATTCATTGATGAACCGGTTCGTCAGCACTTCCATGGCCATCATCCGATTCTTGAGCATGTGGGTTCCCTTTGAATCAGCAGCTCCTGCAACTATTTTGTATGATACAACACCAGTTTTAATATCATCGCGATTAGGTAGACCAAGGTGCTCCTTTGGTGTCACTTAACAGAGAGGTACGGTTCCAAGGGCTACAATGGATTAAGTGATGTGATCATACCCTGGAGCAAAATCTATAGTCAAAGGTCCAAGATATAAAGATACCTTTAGGTGCATTTCATACTCTCTATAAACTGCTATCCTTCGTAGATATCCAACAATGCGAAGACATTCTGGTAACTGCAATACAATGGCCTTTCAGAAAACTGCAGGGGTTCTGACTAAATTGTATACTATGGTTTAGTTCATAAATACTATTCCATCACAATTAATATTAACTTCCCAACATCAATGAATCATCTACCAGTCAAATTGTAACAGTTTCAGGCAGTTTCCCCATGTAGATTGCCCTCTATGAACTTGTTCCTGAAAAAAATAAGAAACATGGTGTCTGTAATTTGTTCACGTTGCAACAATTTTCTTTCTGCAGACGCATAAACTAAAGAATTATCATTTGAAGAGTCTCATGCTACATTATGAGAATCACAGTCACACGTTCAAAAATGGCCATGTTCACCTATAGACCTTCTGAAATCTGAAGTGTGTTTATCTTTAGTTCTTTACTTCTACTTCTTTTTTATTCACAGAACCACCGAAATTGAGTTAAGTTATTATATAATGTAAATTGGCATGTATGATTAGTGGATTGTGAGTTACTCATTATATAATCACTTGAACTTCTACACCGCAACTGAGCAGGAAACACATGCATGGTTCTGAAAGGATATGTATAAAAATCAAGGAAAATTATGATGAATGAATACCTGGTTGAGTGGCCGACTATCAGGAAAGAAACACTTGCATGTTTCTGAAAGGATATACATAAAAACCAAGGTGAATGAGTACCTGGTTGAGTGGCCGACTGTAATCACGCATCAGCAAAGATGAGTTAACCATTGCCCAACCCTGCTTGACTCGCTCATATCTCACCTCTAGTGTCAGTACTTGTATCTTACCAACTGCTAAAACAGGATTCTTTATCATCTTGAGGGCTAGTTTCATCAAAAGCAACCTCTTTATTCGAAAGAAAAGCATATCTGTGTTGTTTTCCACTTGACTCGTTGACTCCAGACCCATGAGCTGGTGATGGTGGGACCTTAGTCCTCGTAGCAGATACACAAGGATCAGTTCTTGGTGATGTATCTAGCTGAAATACACAATTTATACCAACTCCGCGTTATGGAGAAAAGAAGAAGATGATAATTCATTGCAAACATATAATAAAAATTGGCTTAGGGGGGTATTCGACATGCATTTTGTTAGTAGGTATATAATACTGAATAAATAAAACCATATCAAAATGTAGTGCAAGAGATTGTGTTTGGATGTGTTTTTGTCCCTTGAACATTTAACAAATCACACGAAGCAATGAAGTGATATCGGGTATAGGTATCCTAACATGATTAAATGTAGTGATTCGAATGTAACTGTGAGGAGTGGGATGAACAAAATGTTTATTAGGTATGGGTTCCGAGTTGATGAAGTTAGTGTAAGTCATATATAGGGTTGCCAAGAAATGTACATTAGTAACATTCTTAAGAATTGCCTGCATTGCAGACGAGATAGACATTTATTTGCTGAATTTTGCAGCGATAAAGTCGATGCCATACGCTCTTGTTGCAGCAACCAAGCAGCCGCCCAATATACTTATCCGGATTCTTCAAACGACCCACCAGTTCCTGCAACTCCAATTTCGCCTGATCAGCTCCAGCTACAACAGCAAACGAAACTCAAGATCCTGGAAAATCCTGAAAATTGGACTTGGACATGTCGAAACTCAGAGTCTTTCAATGACCCTTCGTTCATGATGTTCCACATCGCCATATTGTCAAGGGCTGCGTATATCGCAGTACATAATTTCATATTTACCTACATTCCAAAAATTCGACAACTTTAGCTCGATGTACAAATGATAAATGCGTATTTTTTTAATGAGACATTCTTGAAATTTCCTCCTCTTGTATGTTTTCGTGTAATAGAAAAGAGTAATGACTTTATTTGGATTTAAGAAAGTAGTTTAGTCTGATATAAATAAATAGTTTGGTCGATTCAGGTAAAGTTCAAGAGGATGGGTCACGTCTTAACATTGCTAGCCTATAGAATAGTTTAAACGGCATTTTAGACTTCTGGGAACCAGGTTTGCATTATATTTGAAGTTAAAAGTAAGCTTTCTTCTGCTACAAAAGTAATTAACAATTTACACGAAATTTACCTTCAATTAAGATCCTCATACTGTCATGTGCCTGCTGCAATATGATTTCCTGAGCCAGCACTTCCTACAAGTTAAGCCAGCAATATCTTTTTCGGGATAAGAACATAATGAGAGCTAACTAAATGAAGTGTACAATATAAATAAAAGTTTACCTAAGAAAAAGTATTTACATATTTTTTTTGTTATACTATAATATTCTAATTAAGCGATTACAGAAACAAAAGGATGATCTCGATTTTACTCGATCTCATCCTCATTGAAACCAAAACATAGAAATGTATTATGTAACTATTTTTTGTATCAGTATATGTCACTAAAGAAAGAACCTCAATAGTCGTCTGATAAGGTTAGAGCCGCAATCAATTGAATATCCAGGAAACGATTGTATTAATACAACAGAAGTTCAAGAAAAACAAATAATAAAGGAAAACAGACCTCCTGTTATTAGAGAAAACAGGTAAACTCCCTGGATGTCGACCCACTTAATTCGTACCCTCAATTATGACCCTAAACCCCTATTTATAATAAGAGACTAACTTGGACAACAAGACATTCCATAATAAGTAAAGAAGATAAACTATTAAACCCCTGCTCTTTCATTACTAACAATTCAACCCCTCAACTTATCTTTTATGGCGCCTGCGATAAGTTTCTCTAAATCGAGTCTTATCAATAGTTCCCTCCCAAACAGCCACCTTGTCCTCAAGGTGGAAATCAGGAAATTGCTCGTCGATAATATCGTACTCTTCCCAGGTTGCTTCATATGCTGGTAGATCCTTCCATTTAATTAATACTTCACGATCCTCCCTGCTTCGAGACTTCCCCTCACGAACTCCTTCAACCCGATCCGGCACCAACATTAATTCCATATCTTCTGTCAAACCAGCCGGTATTTCTTGACGTATTATAGTCGGATTCTTCACTTTCTTAAGCTGTGATATATGAAAGACAGAATGTATGCGAGCTGTTTGTGGAAGTTCCAACTTATATGCTACCTTCCCCACCCTTTCTAACACTTGATATGGTCCAAAATATCTTGGAGCCAATTTCTGGTGACGCCTTATTGCCATTGAACGTTGACGATATGGCTGAAGTTTTATATAAACCCAATCACCAACTTCAAATTCAAGATCGGTACGATGTTTATCAGCTTGTTTCTTCATCCGTTCCTGGGCCCTTAATAAATGCTCCCTCAACTCTTTTAATATACAATCTCGTTCTTCTAAATACTTATATACTTCAAATACGGGAGATGGAACATTACCATAATAAATTAAATGTGGTGGATCTCGTCCGTATAGAACTTTGAAGGGAGTCATGTTCATTGAAGTGTGATAAGATGTGTTATACCAGTACTCAGCCCATGACAGCCACCTTGCCCATTGCTTAGGAGAATCTGAAGCAAAACAACGCAAATAGGTCTCGACACTTCGATTCACTACTTCCGATTGACCATCTGTTTGTGGGTGATAAGCCGAACTCCTCTTCAAGTTGGTTCCTTGCAGCTTGAATAATTCTCTCCAAAAATGACTCAAAAATACCCGGTCTCGATCTGATACAATTGATTCTGGAATCCCATGTAATCGTACCACCTCTCGTAAGAATGCTGCCGCAACTGTCTTGGCTGTATAAGGATGTCGTAATGGTACAAAATGAGCGTACTTACTTAATCTGTCAACAACTACCAAAATAACCGTATAACCTTCAGATTTAGGCAACCCGTCAATGAAATCCATAGTTAATTCAGCCCAAACCCGAGTGGGCAAATTTAGAGGTTGCAATAGTCCATTCGGTGATAATGTTGAATATTTTTGTCGTTGACAAATATCACACTCGGAAACCAACTTTGCTATATCTTTTTTCATGCCAACCCAATAAACCTCTTTTTCCATTCTTTGCTGCGTTTTGAGAGCTCCAGAATGACCACCAATTACACTGTTATGAAACTCATGGAAGAGTTTCGGAATCCAAGGAGAATTTCGAGGTATCACCAGCCTTCCCTTGTATAACAACCGTTGACCATCCAAACTATATCCATTAGGCACGGTCTCCCCACGAATCAATTGATCTCGTAGAGTACTAAGTTGTGTATCTCTAGATATTTCACGAACCAATTCTTACCAATCAATAACCCATGGAATGGACAAAGCCGCTAATGTGGGGTCTTCCCCACGTCGAGACAAAGCATCTGCCACACGGTTTTCAATTCCGGGACGATATTGAATCTCGAAGTCATAACCTACCAATTTTGATAACCATCTTTGATGCTCTTCAGAAACTAACCTTTGCTCCAATAAATATTTTAGACTCCTTTGGTCAGTTCTAACAATAAACTTCCTGCCTAATAAGTAAGGTCGCCATTTCCGAATTGCTAAGACAATTGCCATTAACTCCCTTTCATAAACTGACTTAAGCCGAGCTCGTGGACCTAAAACTTGGCTGAAATAAGCGATTGCTCTTTTATTTTGCAATAAAACAGCCCCTATCCCAAATCCTGACGCATCTGTTTCTACAATAAAAGGCTGTGAGAAATCCGGCAACACTAGCACAGGTAATGTTGACATTGCTGTGCGCAAACTCTCAAAAGCCTGATTTGCGTCCTCATTCCATTTAAAACTATCTTTTTTAAGCTGGTCAGTCAAGGGTGAAGCAATCTTACCGTACCCCTTAACAAATTTCCGGTAATACCCCGTCAATCCAAGAAATCCACGTAATTCACGAATCGATTTTGGAACCGGCCATTCAAGCATTGCTTTGACTTTAGTTGGATCTGCTGCCACCCCGTCACAAGTAACAATATGACCAAGATATTCAATCTGTTCTTGTGCGAAAGAACACTTTTTTCGGTTTGCATACAGCTTATGCTCCCTTAAAATTTGTAACACAGTGCGCAAGTGAACCTCATGCTCCTCAACAGATCGACTATAAAACAATATATCATCAAAGAATACAAGTATAAATTTACGAAGATATGATTTGAATACCTTGTTCATTAAGGATTGAAACGTTGCGGGAGCGTTAGTGAGTCCGAAAGGCATCACCAAGAATTCATAATGCCCTTCATGAGTTCGAAAAGAAGTCTTTGATACATCGCTACTTTTCATTCAAATTTGATGATAACCCGACTTAAGATCAATTTTAGAGAATACTTTGGCCCCTTGTAATTCATCTAATAACTCATCAATTACCGGAATCGAAAACTTATTTAAAACTGTTGCATTATTTAAAGCTCGGTAATCAACACAAAAACGCCAACTTCCATCTTTTTTCTTAACCAACAAAACGGAACTCGAAAACGGACTTATACTTGGTTGTACTATCACAGCTTCTAGCATTTCTCGTACAAGCTTTTCAATTTCATCTTTTTGCACATGTGGATAACGATACGGTCGTACACTAATGGGTGTTGTTCCTTCTCGTAAGTTGATAGCATGCTCATGTGCACGGTTTGGGGGTAATCCAATCGGCATGTTAAATACATCTTCATATTGAAGTAGTAGTTTTCTAAACGGCTCTGTATTCACCCCCTTATGGCTTGAGTTATGCGTATCCAGCTCCTTCAATTCCACTAGATAGCATTCTGCGTTTGCCTTTATTGATTTCTCCATAGCTTTAAAAGTGAATTTGGATCGACATAAACTCGGATCCCCACATAAAGTTACTTCACCTAACCCGACCATAAACTTCATTGTCAACATCTTCCAATTCATTCTAACATCGCCCAAAGTTTGTAGCCATTTAATTCCTAAAATCGCATCAGTACTGCCAAGTTCCAAAGGTAAAAATTCTTCTATCACTTGTACCTCTGGAAATACTACTACTAAGCCCTTGCAAATTCCTTTACTTCTTGTAATTTCACCATTACCAAGAGTTACACTAAATGTTCCCGACTCACTTACTTTAAGTCCGAGCTCTTCTACTATTTTTGTGGAAACAAATATGTGGGTTGCTCCGCAATAAATCAAAACCGCTACTTCTCGATCTCCGATCCTCCCACGTAGCTTCATCGTGCGATTTGGAGTAAACCCCATTACAGAATTCAAGGACACCTCAACCATGTCAAGGTGTGCATGATTCGTTGCCATATTCAACTCTTCTTCATCCTCCTCCTCCTCATATTGTTCTTCTTCATCGACCAACAACACTTGTAGCGAACGACTAGCACAAATATGACCAGGCCCGAACTTTTGATCACATTTAAAACACAACCCTTTTGATCTTTTATCAGCTAATTCCGCTTCGGTTAATCTTTTAAACTGACCTACCCGTCCTGTATTGCTATTACCTCCTTTATTACTTGTGGATCCAGTAGATAACAAGGTTCGGGTTGAGCTTGTTGTGTTATTTTTATAACCAGAATTGTTTGTAGTTTTTCCGCCTGAACGAAACGACCCTCCACCACGTACCCCACTATCAGAACCCTTGTTCTCATCAATTGTAACTGCGAGTATCATGGCTTGGTTCAAACCTTGGGGATGCATAACTCTAACTGAAGCTCGTAAATCAGGTTTAAGACCCTTAATAAAAGTTGCTTCGAGTACCTCTTCCGACACCCCTACCAATTGTCCTGCCAACTTCTCAAATAGAGCCACATACGCCCGAGCCGTTCCTTCCTGTGTTATAGCCAAAAACTACTCGAAAAGATTACCTTGTTGCGTTTGCTGGAATCTATTTAATAACCGCTTCTTGAATGCTTCCCAGGAAGCAAACGGTGACCTCCCTTCACTCCAAGTGTACCATGATAATGCTTCACCTTCTAAACATAGTTCAGCGACGTGTAAATGATCTAACGCTTCGACCCCTTGGATTTTGAAAAACCTTTCCATTCTATAAATCCACCCATAAGCATCATCACCATCAAAGATTGGCATCTTTAATTTTTTAAACCTGTAATCATTAGCTTTAAAACCTGTTCCAGTTTGAGCTGTTTGTTGTAACAGTTCATCATCAACACTGAATCCGAAATTCATGTTTCTTCTGTTCCCATGTGAAACCGCACCAGTTTCAAACTCAACTCTCTTTGATCCCAGAAAACCAGTACCCTCCTTCAAGTTCCTTTTTGCCCCTACAACACTTGTTTCAAACGCCTCGAATAAACCCTTAGGTGATTCGACTTCATGAGAAGTTTTCTGCATAAATTCAAAGCCCAGATCATCATGTGACCGGATACCCTTAGTTGATTCAGCTTCAAGAGAATTCTTCTTCATAAGATCTGTCATCATTCTCATCATATCTTGCTGCACCGTTGATGACTGTTCAAGACTTTGGCTTAACTGGTCCAGACGTTGGTTAGCCTCCGATCTCATAGCTACCAATTCATTCTCCAGATTTGTTAATCGTGCATCTGTGTTTTCCCGATACTGATTGAATTCAAGCTCCAAATCAGCAGCTTTAACCATTATCGCAGTTTTTTTTTTTTTTTTTTTTTTTTTTTAAATTATCGTGGTTGTGGATCGTTTGCTCTGATACCAATTGATAAGGTTAGAGCCGTAATCAATTGAATATCCAGGAAACGATTGTATTAATACAGCAGAAGTTCAAGAAAAACAAATAATAAAGGAAAACAGACCTCCTGTTATTAGAGAAAACTGGTAAACTCCCTGGATGTCGACCCACTTAATTCGTACCCTCAATTATGACCCTAAACCCCTATTTATAATAAGAGACTAACTTGGACAACAAGACATTCCATAATAAGTAAAGAAGATAAACTATTAAACCCCTGCTCTTTCATTACTAACAATTCAACCCCTCAACTTATCTTTTATGGCGCCTGCGATAAGTTTCTCTAAACCGGGTCTTATCATCGTCTTTGTATGAAATTTTGTTATGTAATTCTACCTAAATACACCCTAACTTATACTTCAAATCAAAGCTCTGCAATTCAGTTTATCCAATCCTATTAAAATTTCCTATTTAACTTGTTTTGATATTTGTCTTCACAAAATCCTAATGGGACTTTAACAGAAGCTAAAACTTGCACTTTCTTCAATCCTAATATCTAACAAACATCTCTCAGCAACAAATCCACAATCTAATTCTCAAAATTCAATGACATATTCCCTTGTCCCAAACATCAGTTACAAGTAAATGAAATCTAATTCTACTTGCATAATGAAAGATAAAGAACAGATTGAAATTACACTAAATCTATCTATTACGTTCAACAAAAAGTAGACTAATACAGCTATTTAGATTATCAAATTAGAACAATTGTAAAGTAAGGAAAATTGTGACCTGAACTTCCAGGCCTCAAGAGCTACTGTGTTGCGTGTTGTCTGAATTGAGTTCAACTTTAAACCAAAACACCCAGGCTTGTGAAACCAATAGCCAACTCCAATTCTTCAGCAACTTTTTAACCAAAAAGCTATGCAACAGCTCATAAAGTCAACTAAACTAAACACACCTTTCTTTTACTACAAACTTGAGAAACTTTATCTTTTTTGAACAATTACTGAAACAACACTACAACTACCTCTATCCAAATGAATTGAATTGAAAAAACTTGTCAAAGTCATCCCATGCTATTTTTTCACTTTTAAAGCTTCCACCTTCGGCATGACCAACAACGGGTTTGTGATAGTCTTTTTGTGTGGTTCTTTACCATTACAGGTTCTTTACCAATAGTTTAAAAGTGTTTATATGCTTGGTTAAGTGTTTTTCTTAGATACAAACATTGAAGGATAAAAGTACCTCTCGGCATCTAAGTTCCTCTAAGTGAATCGCGCCTTTTTCTGCTACTGAACGCAGTGTTAATCCCGATAACCACAAATGCTATTTTCCTTCTTCTGTTGCTTCTCGAAAACCATCTTGCTTGCTTGAAAATTTCTGTGGTTGGCTTTCACGTGTAAACTTTGGAGAATAGGAAGCTTAAATCGAACCTTCGATGTAGTGTTTTTTCAAGTAATGTGATAATCTTCAACAATGCATAACATTTTACCATTAGACAAACTTCTTGGTGCGCTTTGAGTATTGGCATGCTTGCTGCTGGTAAATGAAAGATGTCTACGTAGGCATTCATGGCTACACCTTGCTGCTAAGTAAGCTTTGGGATGAAAAAATGGTCCGCCCGAACCAAACGAACCGTGACCACTCGCAAAAGTTAAATCTCTCATTTAAAGTTGATTACTGTCATAAATTCAACAATTGCATAACATCAATTCTATTAGGACACCCTTACCACCGAAGTTCTGGAGGCGACTTTGACTCCATTCGAAAGGGTTGTAACAATGTTCTTTCCAATTTCGACATGATCAAGCAGAGATTGGGGATCCCATAACCGTTAAGTAGGAAATCAAAAGGCACTTGAGATTATGGTTGTAACGGTGTTCTTTCATGTCTCCATTTTCAGAACTTCCCCTAGTGAAAGCTAAAGTTACCACCGGAAGATGAATTGGCTGCAACCGCACTTGAGCCCTGCAAGTCTGCAACCTGGTCAAGCACCCTATGTAAGAATACGTAAAAAGTTACAATGACACATAAAATTACAGATGAAGCATTGGATAAACGTAGACATAATACTTAACACCCAAATGAACAGGTAGCAACTTGGAGGGTTGAATGTGAGAGATACAATGCCTGCAATTTAAGGAATAGGATTAGTTTAGAGTTGAATTCATATTCACAATTAAATTGGAAATTATAAAATTAATCAAAACTAATTAACAAAAAGAGCTAAAATATGTATTGACAAAATTCATAACTAACTCACAATCAATAAGGCTTTTATACAAACAATTTATAACCAATTCATAACCCAAACAGCCCAAGTGTCAACTTCACATACTTGGTCTACTTCCCACAAAAATCGAGCGGCACAGGTAATTCATCGTGATTTTTTTAAAGTCCTCTCGAAAACTGAAATTACCTTTTAGTAGGACACGACTTGATAATTTCAGACTCATTCAGCCCCATCTTCAAATTAGGCTTTGTAGCAGATAAAATCATGCGTCCGCCTGTGCAATTCTTTAGTATCACAAGAATGACAAGTCTAGTGGTAAAACACTCATATGAAAAAAGTGTTGCAGGACTCACCTTAAATTTAGGGGTTACATGATACGCCATTAAGCATCTATATTGAGATTTAATTAGCAAACAAAATAAACATATTCTATTTTAAGTCCTCTCGAAAACTGAAATTTTCTTTTAGTAGGAATACAAAGATCGTGCATTTGGTCTCCCACGTTGATACAATACATCTAATTAGTATTTTTCAGATCGTGCATTTGCTCAATTGCGTTTATATCAAATGCGTGAAGAAGGGGTGATCGGGTTGAAGGTGGGTTGGTGAATAGAAAAATTCTCACTTATATTTGTAACAGCCCGTGTGGCACTCTCTTGACCAGACCCATCGTCATTAATATCAAACAAAACTGTATATGAATCTTTATTGGTTCCCGTAACAATTTTTTCCAATCTTTATTTTGTCTGGTTGTAATGGACTACCTATATCTGAAATCTTTGATTGAAGTCGCATACTGACTTTGATTGATCATGGATCTTTAATAAGATCAAGTCTATCCAATTCATGTTGATCTTTGATTTGATTTGGTGTGTTTGTTGGTACATATACTTCACTGCAACCATAAAAATATCATTTTTAATCTCCTTTACCTATCAACTGTTATGTGAATATTGTATAAAAAATAAATGATCATTTCTATTCTCCTTTAGTCCTCGACTATTATATGAATATCGTGTAAAAAATTTAAGTAAAGATAACGTTAATAATTATTCGAAGATAATGAAAGTAGTATAATAATTTTAATGGTGTTTTAAGGTTTCAAGACACAAGGTTCGAGAGTTAGATATATAAAAGACAAGACATATTTCATCGGCAGTGTTAGAGGTGATAAAACACCAAATCTTTTAAATAGATGAATTTTGGATTTCAATTTGTAGTTATAAAACTATTATCATTAATGGCTAATAATGAACCATAATATATAATTTAATATAATGTAATATCACTTAATAAGCCAAATATACTTGTTGTAATGTAACTTCCAACTGGAAAACTCAATTGTTTTATGATTCGGACACGGATTTGAGAATTAACTTAACGTTGTACAATTTAATGCAATGTATTATCACTTGACATGACAAACATACTTGTTATAATGTAACTTTGAATTGGCAAACTCAATTGTTTTCCATAACAACACGGATTTGGGAAAAAAAATTAGAATATCAAATTTGTTTTTTAATAAAAAGTGGTGTCTCTTAAATGGTCATGTCAACTTTTGAAAAAAAAGGTTTTACATGGTTTAATGTCAGGCTATGGGTTCAACTCCGTAGATTAATCGGGAAGAAAAAAAAAACCATAATTAACTAATAAAAACAAAGTGTCATGTGTTGTTTTTTTATGATGAATATATGTATCACCATGTGAATTTACGTAGTCCACTTTTTTGCAAATTCATTTAAGTACTTGTTTAAATTTTCTTACTTTCATTTTTTTTAATCAAGAACCATCTTTGTTTTCATTTATGAAATATAAGTTTTGGATACTTCATGATTAGAAATATTTTATTTATAACCGTGGAGTACTAAAAAAAAGTTTAACTTCCGACCCAACAAGATGACAAGGATTAAAACTTTGGACAGTTTGATGTGTGCTTCAGCATAAGATTTTGACATTATTTTGTAGGTAACGACATGTTATGAGAAAATATATCTTTCATCTGTATATATTTGGGGTTAATGCTCTCGTTTAATAATTAATACTCCATGCGTCTTAAAATAAGTGTTCATGTTTGACTTTTAAAGTTTTTTTTCTTAAATTTTGACGTTAAATAATTTTATCTTTTTGTTATATACTACTTGATGAAAACTATATGAATTGATTAGTTTTTAAACATAATTTCATTGATATAATTCTCATAAAGTATTATAGTGTAAAAAAAATTATTTATGATCAAAGTTATAGAAAAAAATACTTTCAAAAGTCGTAGACATTTTTTTGAGATAGAAGTAGTAATAATTTGATCGAAATTTGGGATCACGCCACGCGTACCAAAGTATGAAAATCAAACATTCAATATGTAGTCAAATCAATACTGAAAATTATAAAACTAAACCACCAATAGAAAGAATGTATCTTAATGCACGTAAATTATCAGGATGATAGTCAAAATAAATTTTACAACTACCACGGGATAACTGTTATAATAGCAAGGACATCTACAGTGCAACTTCAAATATGCAAGTAACTGTACAGAAGATAGATATTGATGTAGCACACACATTGTGCTCGCTAGATGTGATCAGAAGTTATAACTCATACATTGTACAAACTACCCACGTTTTCTTCGATGTAGTTCAAGCAGCCATCGTTGGGACCAAAGGCGGTGATCTTCTTTCCATTCTTGATCAACTGAACTCTAGCACAGTTTCTGATAACACATTTAGGTTGCTTGCCTTCAACACCACTGTAGATATTGTAAGTAAATTGTCATTTTCAACAACGCAAGGCGAAATGCATCAAGTGGAAATGTTAAAAAAGAAGAAAGAAGTGATTGTTCAAATCTTCTCGAGGAAAATACCCTTGATTTGTGAAGAACCAGCAAATGGCTTCTTCCACTTGTTACCAAGAAGAGATTTGTTGTATGACTTAGCAGTCCATCTTTGTTCCCTGTGGTGATCGGTGATCGACAAACTCAAGGCTGAGCGTGCGCGTGGTTGTTGACTATGGATTGGTTACAAAGTGCCACCAGCTATTTTTGTATCTTCAAAATGTATCCCATTCTGAACACTATTGTATCTGAAAAAAATAAAATAGATGAAACTGAGAGCTTAGGTACTTTCGCTTATATTCCTCCTCTACCACGTGTTATTTTTAGGTTCTCCACAATGTTATTTTATAGTGTACTAAAAATCACAAACATGTATTCTAGAGCTATATCCAGCTGAGGGAGGCTTGTACCTATGGAATACAATAGTATATTACCTCCAAGTGCTATTGCAGCTTCTTTACGGGGTTCCCCATATTGTTGCTCCATTTTTCCTTGAAATAATGGTATTTGGCTGGTATTTTGTTTCGCGAGCGAAATGTGTCTACTGAAATTTGTCATTAGTTGTACCTTCAGCCACTTTCTAAACCTTCAGTAACAAAACACCAGTACATTACCATAAGTTCTGTATGTTCGTCAATACGCTTTTTTTTCTAAAAACATAGCAAATAAATTTACCTCTTTATGGTCAGTGCCTGGGTCGGTACATCAATGTTTCAGTTCGAGTTCAGGATCTACAGTTTGGTTCTGCTGCAAGTGACTTTTTGCTGCAAGTGGCAGCTATATTACAGTTCAAGTTTGGTTATACAATATATTTTAGGAGTTCATCGATGTTTTAAATGGTATTGCTGCAAGTGTCAATTACTACAGTTTGGTTGTGCTGCCCATTTTTAGTTCAAAAAAAGACAGCTAATATGCTTATTGTAAGAATAAAGTTTGGTGCCTTTTCATCTATATGGCATTGGCAACAACAAATCTTAGAATCACTCTAATAGGAGAACATCAATTTGAGTTTCACAAAAATTACCTCTGTAACCATGGTTCTTTAACTATCCCAAGTGGCCTAAAAATGTCTTTACCCATTTTCATGAGTCACACATGTTTTGCTTAACTCCATCACCAAGATCAAGTTCTATGAAAATAGCAATAGTGCATATTAGCAATGACATAATCATTTGAAGCGATGACATAGAAATCTTAATCTCTTTCCAATATGAAAAACCTTTGAAACATGATCATTCACTAAGTAGCATCCATCTTGAAACAACAGTTATTAGGCACAAGCCGGTTGCCAAGTACCATGTATTCTGGTGGGAGATTCGTTTTGTTGTTAAATGCATTAAGGAATGCATAAAGTATGTGCGAGAGTACATGGAGGCCTATATAAGTTCTTTAAGTATTAATTTTCAATGTATATTGTCAATAGGAAGTCAATTGACACAAAAACACTAATACATATTAATAATAAAATACCTCTAAATACTATATCAGCAAACTTCGGGATTGGGGCTTAATATCAGATGATGAAGAGCTCAAAACAGGTCCAATTGGTCTTATTTGATCTTAGCGGATTAAAGAGAATTGGTGTCGAGTGTGCCAATACTTATTCCATTGAACATGTCTACCGATTTTTCCTACGCAACAATATAGCTGCATTTTCCATTGTCGACCGACAAAGGCCTACAAAACAAAGACCCTGCAAACAAAAACAAAATCAGATTAGAAGGAAACGGGTTAAACAGGTCCTGGTGTGGTTTCTGTGTATTAAACTTTGTGTATTTAATTAAAAAAAAAGCATATTATGATTAAAAGAATATATATTTATATAATCCTATTTAACTACTAACTAAAAACAAGACTTGGCCAATCAGTCGCATTCATAGATGCAAGCTTCAACAAACTTGTTGTTTCTGTCGAGTGGTAACTTATGACAGTAGCCATAGATGCAGGAAGACAGCTGCACGTAGCATATTTGCAGGTTTCAATACCAATACCGCTATTAGCTTGCCCAGCCCAGTTTCATACAACGACTTATTATACACACTCACCATATGTCATGCAAAAAATGTGGCAGTCGACCTGCGACAATGCTTTGGCTGCCTTGCAGGAATTTGTGTGTTTGTTTTGCGTGTGATAAAGGATTAAGATCTTCCTGATTTGTAGTGTGAAGAAAGTAGAAAGTTTCATGATTAATCTGCTTAACACTCATTGCATCCATTCACTGATGAACCGGTTCGTCAGCACTTCCATGGCCATCATCCGATTCTTGAGCATGTGGGTTCCCTTTGAATCAGCAGCTCTTGCAACTATTTTGTATGATACAACACCAGTTTTAATATCATCGCGATTAGGTAGACCAAGGTGCTCCTTTGGTGTCACTTAACAGAGAGGTACGGTTCCAAGGGCTACAATGGATTAAGTGATGTGATCATACCCTGGAGCAAAATCTATAGTCAAAGGTCCAAGATATAAAGATACCTTTAGGTGCATTTCATACTCTCTATAAACTGCTATCCTTCGTAGATATCCAACAATGCGAAGACATTCTGGTAACTGCAATACAATGGCCTTTAAGAAAACTGCAGGGGTTCTGACTAAATTGTATACTATGGTTTAGTTCATAAATACTATTCCATCACAATTAATATTAACTTCCCAACATCAATGAATCATCTACCAGTCAAATTGTAATAGTTTCAGGTAGTTTCCCCATGTAGATTTCCCTCTATGAACTTGTTCCTGAAAAAAATAAGAAACGTTGTGTCTGTAATTTGTTCACGTTGCAACAATTTTCTTTCTGCAGACGCATAAACTAAAGAATTATCATTTGAAGAGTCTCATGCTACATTATGAGAATCACAGTCACACGTTCAAAAATGGCCATGTTCACCTATAGACCTTCTGAAATCTGAAGTGTGTTTATCTTTAGTTCTTTACTTCTACTTCTTTTTTATTCACAGAACCACCGAAATTGAGTTAAGTTATTATATAATGTAAATTGGCATGTATGATTAGTGGATTGTGAGTTACTCATTATATAATCACTTGAACTTCTACACCGCAACTGAGCAGGAAACACATGCATGGTTCTGAAAGGATATGTATAAAAATCAAGGAAAATTATGATGAATGAATACCTGGTTGAGTGGCCGACTATCAGGAAAGAAACACTTGCATGTTTCTGAAAGGATATACATAAAAACCAAGGTGAATGAGTACCTGGTTGAGTGGCCGACTGTAATCACGCATCAGCAAAGATGAGTTAACCATTGCCCAACCCTGCTTGACTCGCTCATATCTCACCTCTAGTGTTAGTACTTGTATCTTACCAACTGCTAAAACAGGATTCTTTCTCATCTTGAGGGCTAGTTTCATCAAAAGCAGCCTCTTTATTCGAAAGAAAAGCAGATCTGCGTTGTTTTCCACTTGACTCGTTGACTCCAGACCCATGAGCTGGTGATGGTGGGACCTTAGTCCTCGTAGCAGATACACAAGGATCAGTTCTTGGTGATGTATCTAGCTGAAATACACAATTTATACCAACTCCGCGTTATGGAGAAAAGAAGAAGATGATAATTCATTGCAAACATATAATAAAAATTGGCTTAGGGGGGTATTCGACATGCATTTTGTTAGTAGGTATATAATACTGAATAAATAAAACCATATCAAAATGTAGTGCAAGAGATCGTGTTTGGATGTGTTTTTGTCCCTTGAACATTTAACAAATCACACGAAGCAATGAAGTGATATCGGGTATAGGTATCCTAACATGATTAAATGTAGTGATTCGAATGTAACTATGAGGAGTGGGATGAACAGAATGTTTATTAGGTATGGGTTCCGAGTTGATGAAGTTAGTGTAAGTCATATATAGGGTTGCCAAGAAATGTACATTAGTAACATTCTTAAGAATTGCCTGCATTGCAGACGAGATAGACATTTATTTGCTAAATTTTTGCAGCGATAAAGTCGATGCCATACGCTCTTGTTGCAGCAACCAAGCAGCCGCCCAATATACTTATCCGAATTCTTCAAACGACCCACCAGTTCCTGCAACTCCAATTTCGCCTGATCAGCTCCAGCTACAGCAGCAAACGAAACTCAAGATCCCGGAAAATCCTGAAAATTGGACTTGGACATGTCGAAACTCAGAGTCTTTCAATGACCCTTCGTTCATGATGTTCCACATCGCCATATTGTCAAGGGCTGCATATATCGCAGTACATAATTTCATATTTACCTACATTCCAAAAATTCGACAACTTTAGCTCGATGTACAAATGATAAATGCGTATTTTTTTTAATGAGACATTCTTGAAATTTCCTCCTCTTGTATGTTTTCGTGTAATAGAAAAGAGTAATGACTTTTTTTGGATTTAAGAAAGTAGTTTAGTCTGATATAAATAAATAGTTTGGTCGATTCAGGTAAAGTTCAAGAGGATGGGTCACGTCTTAACATTGCTAGCCTATAGAATAGTTTAAACGGCATTTTTGACTTCAGGGAACCAGGTTTGCATTATATTTGAAGTTAAAAGTAATCTTTCTTCTGCTACAAAAGTAATTACCAATTTACACGAAATTTACCTTCAATTAAGATCCTCATACTGTCATGTGCCTGCTGCAATATGATTTCCTGAGCCAGCACTTCCTACAAGTTAAGCCAGCAATATCTTTTTCCGGATAAGAACATAATGAGAGCTAACTAAATGAAGTGTACAATATAAATAAAAGTTTACCTAAGAAAAAGTATTTACATATTTTTTTTGTTATACTATAATATTCTAATTAAGTGATTACAGAAACAAAAGGATGATCTCGATTTTACTCGATCTCATCCTCATTGAAACCAAAACATAGAAATGTATTCTGTAACTATTTTTTGTATCAGTATTTGTCACTAAAGAAAGAACCTCAATAGTCGTCTTTGTATGAAATTTTGTTATGTAATTCTACCTAAATACACCCTAACTTATCAACTTCAAATCAAAGCTCTGCAATTCAGTTTATCCAATCCTATTAAAATTTCCTATTTAACTTGTTTTGATATTTGTCTTCACAAAATCCTAATTGGACTTTAACAGAAGCTAAAACTTGCACTTTCTTCAATCCTAATATCTAACAAACATCTCTCAGCAACAAATCCACAATCTAATTCTCAAAATTCAATGACATATTCCCTTGTCCCAAACATCAGTTACAAGTAAATGAAATCTAATTCTACTTGCATAATGAAAGATAAAGAACAGATTGAAATTACACTAAATCTATCTATTACGTTCAACAGAAAGTAGACTAATACAGCTATTTAGATTATCAAATTAGAACAATTGTAAAGTAAGGAAAATTGTGACCTGAACTTCCAGGCCTCAAGAGCTACTGTGTTGCGTGTTGTCTGAATTGAGTTCAACTTTAAACCAAAACACCCAGGCTTGTGAAACCAATAGCCAACTCCAATTCTTCAGCAACTTTTTAACCAAAAAGCTATGCAACAGCTCATAAAGTCAACTAAACTAAACACACCTTTCTTTTACTACAAACTTGAGAAACTTTATCTTTTTTGAACAATTACTGAAACAACACTACAACTACCTCTATCCAAATGAATTGAATTGAAAAAACTTGTCAAAGTCATCCCATGCTATTTTTTCACTTTTAAAGCTTCCACCTTCGGCATGACCAACAACGGGTTTGTGATAAGTCTTTTTGTGTGGTTCTTTACCATTACAGGTTCTTTACCAATAGTTTAAAAGTGTTTATATGCTTGGTTAAGTGTTTTTCTTAGATACAAACATTGAAGGATAAAAGTACCTCTCGACATCTAAGTTTCTCTAAGTGAATCGCGCCTTTTTCTGCTACTGAACGCAGTGTTAATCCCGATAACCACAAATGCTATTTTCCTTCTTATGTTGCTTCTCGAAAACCATCTTGCTTGCTTGAAAATTTCTATGGTTGGCTTTCACGTGTAAACTTTGGAGAATAGGAAGCTCAAATCGAACCTTCGATGTAGTGTTTTTTCAAGTAATGTGATAATCTTCAACAATGCATAACATTTTACCATTAGACAAACTTCTTGGTGCGCTTTGAGTATTGGCATGCTTGCTGCTGGTAAATGAAAGATGTCTACGTAGGCATTCATGGCTACACCTTGCTGCTACGTAAGCTTTGGGATGAAAAAATGGTCCGCCCGAACCAAACGAACCCTGACCACTCGCAAAAGTTAAATCTCTCATTTAAAGTTGATTACTGTCATAAATTCAACAATTGTGTAACATCAATTCTATTAGAACACCCTTACCACCGAAGTTCTGGAGGCGACTTTGACTCCATTCGAAAGGGTTGTAACAATGTTCTTTCCAATTTCGACATCATCAAGCAGAGATTGGGGATCCCATAACCGTTAAGTAGGAAATCGAAAGGCACTTGAGATTATGGTTGTAACGGTGTTCTTTCATGTCTCCATTTTCAGAACTTCCCCTAGTGAAAGCTAAAGTTACCACCGAAAGATGAATTGGCTGCAACCGCACTTGAGACCTGCAAGTCTGCAACCTGGTCAAGCACCCTATGTAAGAATACGTAAAAAGTTACAATGACACATAAAATTACAGATGAAGCATTGGATAAACGTAGACACAATACTTAACACCCAAATGAACAGGTAGCAACTTGGAGGGTTGAATGTGAGAGATACAATGCCTGCAATTTAAGGAATAGGATTAGTTTAGAGTTGAATTCATATTCACAATTAAATTGGAAATGATAAAATTAATCAAAACTAATTAACAAAAAGAGCTAAAATATGTATTGACAAAATTCATAACTAACTCACAATCAATAAGGCTTTTATACAAACAATTTATAACCAATTCATAACCCAAACAGCCCAAGTGTCAACTTCGCATACTTGGTCTACTTCCCACAAAAATCGAGCGGCACAGGTAATTCATCGTGATTTTTTTTAAAGTCCTCTCGAAAACTGAAATTACCTTTTAGTAGGACACGACTTGATAATTTCAGACTCATTCAGTCCCATCTTCAAATTAGGCTTTGTAGCAGATAAAATCATGGGTCCGCCTGTGCAATTCTTTAGTATCACAAGAATGACAAGTCTCGTGGTAAAACACTCATATGAAAAAAGTGTTGCAGGACTCACCTTAAATTCAGGGGTTACATGATACGCCATTAAGCATCTATATTGAGATTTAATTAGCAAACAAAACAAACATATTCTATTTTAAGTCCTCTCGAAAACTGAAAATTTCTTTTAGTAGGAATACACAGATCGTGCATTTGGTCTCCCACGTTGATATAATACATCTAATTAGTATTTTTCAGATCGTGCATTTGCTCAATTGCGTTTATATCAAATGCGTGAAGAAGGGGTGATCGGGTTGAAGGTGGGTTGGTGAATAGAAAAATTCTCACTTATATTTGTAACAGCCCGTGCGGCACTCTCTTGACCAGACCCATCGTCATTAATATCAAACAAAACTGTATATGAATGTTCCCGTAACAATTTTTTCCAATCTTTATTTTGTCTGGTTGTAATGGACTACCTATATCTGAAATCTTTGATTGAAGTCGCATACTGACTTTGATTGATCATGGATCTTTAATAAGATCAAGTCTATCTAATTCATGTAGATCTTTGATTTGATTTGGTGTGTTTGTTGGTGCGGCAGGATGAATGAATGATTTTGATATTAGGGCATATGATAAATCACTATCAACAATAATGGATAAATGATTTTGATATTAGGGTTTATGATAAATCATCTATCAACAATAATATATTTGATAAAAGATTTTGTTTATGAGGTTGATTTAGATTTAGGGTGATTGATTTCGATCTAGGGTTCTGTATGTGTGACTGTGGGGGATCTTCGACATGGAGAAAAATAGATGGTGTGCGTGTGTGTTTTTTCACACCGGAGTTGTGAGAAAAAAATGGGAAAAAAATAAATGTATACCATTATTTATACCCGCGGTTACATAACGCGATTTTAAAAAAACAGCTTTTTAGAAATCGCGTTCCGCCCAAAAATGAGGTAAATAAGGCAACAAATGAGATTTTTTAGCAAATTCTGAAATCCTATTGGCTAAAAGATGTGACTGGGATATGACTGGATTAAAAACTGTGGTTTCAAGTTATAATTATACCTATATATAATATAGATATATATATATATATATATATATATATATATATATATATATATATATATATATATATATATATATATATATATATATATATATATATATATATATATATATATATATATATATATATATATATATATATATTGAAACTAGGATTTTTTTAGTCCTTTTAATTATGTTCGTTTTTCCTCGATTCGACTCGAATTTGATTTGCAATTTAAAACGTAAGATTTGATTTGTTTTTGGTAAATAATATTTTTTTTGGTATTTTTAAACTAATTTAAAGACTATTTAAAGTAAAGCTATTAAAAACTAAATCTAATTTAAAATAAAAACTTTTATTCTAAAAAACTATTTTGAAATAAATCTAATTATACTAATTTTAAACTAGGACAAACTTTTAAATAAAGACTATTTTTAAATAAACAAAATAAAATGAAAAGTAAAATGAAACTAAATGAAAACTAATTTAAGAAAACTAAATTTTTTAAAAAATAAACATGAAAGAAAACTACTTTTGAAAACTATTTTAAGTAAACGTAAATTTAAACTAATTTAAAAAAAAGTAAAAGAAAATATTTTCATTTATTATCTTTTTATATTTATATAAAAGAAAAAAAAACTGAATAAAAAGGAAAATTAAAATTTAATAAAATTAAAAACTAATTAAACCTTAATTTTAAGTAAACTGCTGGTAATGAAACTAAACTATATTAACTTAATATTGCAAAAGTGAACATAAAAGTGATACTAGAGGAGATGGATGGGGCGTAGGTTGTTTGAGCTTGAGGTCCTAGGTTCGATCCCCAGCAGACCCTATTTTTACTTAATACTTTTTTTTATACTAGGAATTTAAACAATCAAACAAACAGTACGAACCAAAGAGCAAAACCAGTAACTTAAAAAGCCAAGTTTAAAATAGGCAAATAAGCATATAACTAAATAAACAAGAAACCCATAAGGCAGAATAGAAATTTAAGCTAGACTAATAAGCGAATCAAACGAAACTTATAATCCTAATAAGCAATCTAAAAAATAAGCTAAACAGCAGATATCAAAACAGAAAGAGCAAAACTGAACTCAATTTAAAATCAAAGCTAAATTCCCCAAAGATAATGAAATAAGCAGAAGTTAATATACTAAAAACACTTAAGCAGATCCTAATAAATTGAAAAACCATCTAAGCAGACAAAACAAAAATATAAAAAGCATGTAAAAACTACTATACAAATCAACTTAAGCAGTCATGCTCAGATTGATCAGAAACTTAACAAATCAAAAACTTAAAAAAAAAACTAAACAAATCTAAACATAAGCTAACAAATCAGTAACATAAACAAGCAGATAAATTCAACTATTAATCTCTATTAAATTTAAAAAGGGAGAATAGAACCTATTGACGAATCCTTTGCGACGAAGGATGGCGCTGAGCCTCCTTGTGAACCGAAGCAACAAACACCACCATTATCATCAACGTCATCACCATCTTCGTTCCAAATCTCTCGAACCAATTTCAACAGTGAATCCAAAC
>JANFOE010001993.1:0-440641 GCA_025667525.1 Glebionis coronaria
TATATATATATATATATATATATATATATTATATATATATATATATTATATATATATATATATATATATATATATATATATATATATATATATATATATATATATATATATTATATATATATATATATATATATATATATATATATATATATATATATATATATATATATATATATATATATATATATATATATATATATATATATATATATATATATATATATATATATATATATATATATATATATATATATATATATATATATATATATATATACTATATATATATATATATATATATATATATATATATATATATATATATATATATATATATATATATACATATATATATATATATATATATATATGTATATATATATATATATATATATATATATATATATATATATATATATATATATACTTTCAGCTATCCAAATATTACTGATTTTGAACATATGAAAAGTTTGTTATAATCAGAGGGTCTTCCACTATCCTATTTACTTAGACCTCCAACAGACCTCTTATTTAATATATGAACCAATTCTCACGTTCATTTGAAGGTCCAATTATACTCCAAAGTATCCTAACCATCTTAAAACATTAACTGAAAACCGACTTATCCAAAAACTATTTTGACCTCCGATTGTTGTAACCTATTTTTGACCCACTTCCCACCTCCAATTTAGTTCTCCTTTCTTGCATTCAAAATTCAACTCAAATAACTTTCCAGGGGTATAAGATTATATTAATGAAAGTTTGTAAAACTCTAGATATGATCAAATCAATTGACCTAAAGTTCTGTCTAGTTTTTAATGACGAATTTAATACAATTAACCTAATTAATAACCCACAACTTATTTAATTATAAACCCTAATTAGTCTAATCATAAATATATCATTAAAAATCAGATTTTAATTTAGAGCTAACCTTATATCCATCATATATTGATTATAAAAACATTAGAAACAAATTAATTAAAAAGAGATTTGAAAGTTTTAGCATAAAAAAATGGAAGAAGAAAGATTAATAAAAAACCTAATTCCTCCATTGTAGTCGACGTTCAATTATTCTCCCGGGATTTTATGAAGTGTTTTGGTTTATAACAATGCTTTATATACTTAACTTGATAATCCTAGCCCAACCCAAAGTATAGTTTTCTTTTTTTTTTCTTTTTTTCCCTTTTCTTTTGTTTCTTGCGTCTTCTTAAACCGACCCATATATACATATTTTTATTTTTGTTTTTTATTAGTTATTAATATCTTATTAATAATACCTTAATTTTCCTTAATTTATTTCAGCTCTTAAAACCTCTAAAACCTCAATACCGTAAAACTAGTCAAATTTTACGCGTATACCGTAAAAAGATGTAAAATATACAGTTTTATAAAAACTCTTGAAATATTAAATAAACTAATTAACTTAGTCTAGAATGACTTAAAACCAGCACGTAAATTTTGCACGTGACTAAATACCTCATCCGAGACCTCGAAATGCTAAAGCCTAAATCGTAAAAATACGATTTACTAAATACATATACGTATACGTAAAATACCAAAATAACTCCATTTCATTTCATAGTCACTATAATGTGAGCTCATGATTCATGAAATATCCATTCATCGATTTACTTATGAGTAACATGTACACATAAACGATGTCCACTCCAACCTCATTCACACAAAATAAACACGTAAACACATATAACTCATAGTCACACATATATACCCTAAAAATACGACTAGGTGACGAACCTCAAAAACCGAGATTGTCACAACCTATTTCACGATCAAAGGAGATAATCTCTTTAGTATGAACTTCAATGTCTGCATATACAGTTTACCATATGATCGAATGACTAAAAAGTGTTACTACAAAGTATATAAGAAACGGAACTGTGGCACTATGAGTTGCTAATCCCAAAGCATTGTTTAGTACTTCAAAGAAATAAAATTGATGCCCAATATTTTTTATCAATCATAATCTTTAAATATGTCAAACAAGAATAAAAAACTTACTCCAAATCATTAAATCCAAGATTTCTTTAATTAGTTTCAAGCCCTTGTTTAATCGATTAAACAATTGATACTACACAGTAAAAAACATCAATAGTTGGTTAATGGTAAAATTGTAATGTTGGAAAAGATAAACTATAATGATTAATTATGTCGGCTTAATACTGCATAACGTGTGAAGTGGTTATGTTAACTTTATCAAAAGGAATATTTATAATTGATTTAAGTTTTTGTAATGATAGGTTTATATTTTATGAATTAGTTTGTGAAAAGATAAAAACGATAAAAAGGCAAAAAGTACATTGCATTAAAGTACGTGATACCTCTTGTTCATTCTTTTTCTTTCTATTTTGAGTAATTTAATAGTAGTTTGTTTAAAAAAGATTTTAATATTGTAAACATTATTTTTCAATTTCTTTAAAGAATTGCTCTATTTACCCTGATTTAATGTATAAATTATCTTGCTTTATTTATGTCATCTAAGAATTTATGAAAACTGATTATTACTATATTTTATAGATTAAAAACATATTATATACTTTTGTAATTAAAATCCAAATTCATTGTATCGGTAATAAATTCAACTTTTTTCATAGGAAAGTAAAATTTAAGATAAAAAAATCAATATTACATATAAAGCATATTGGCATACTAAAAATATTAATGTTAAAAAATCAACTTACAAATCTTAATACATGATCTTCAACCTACAAAAGCATAATTTTAAAAATAAAAGGGTAAAAGCTACAAAATACCACGTACTTATTCAAATGTACCGACTTTAAAAACTTCACATTTATCGTGTGATTATACTAATGAACTTAATTTTTTTGTAACAATATTACCGGCTATATTTCCACTTTATTAGTTCATTTAACTTAATAATCTATGTGACTAATAAAATCCACCATGGACTACTAATATACCCGCATATAAATTAGTAAGTGTTTATAGTCGGTATATTTGAATAAGTATGATGGTATTGTATATATCGTTTACCTTTAATTTAACAAAGTAACTTTACAATATTAATGGACAAAATAAGTACGTGGATAATATTATGTCAGCGTGTCGGTAACAAGTCACCATATTGGATAAGACGAAACAAATTAAAAAGTTCATTTTTAAGTCAAGCGATAAATTAGTAAGTGTTTAAAATTAGTACAGTTAAATAAGTACGATGGTATTATATAGGGATGAGCATGGTACCGGTACCGTACCGATCCCGTACCAAATTAGCGGTACTGATTTTTCCCGAGTATAAATTAATGGTACCGATACCGTACCGAACATGATTCGAATATCGATACTGGTACCAGGATCGGTACCTGACAAGCATCAAAAAGCCACCTTGGTTTGGGAGGTCGGGGATGATCAAAGAACATATATGACATTTTAGGTTCTAGTGAGAGAAAGTAGAGAGAGGAGAAAGAAAAGATGCGAGTTTTATTTCAAGTGAAATGAAAACAATGAAAAATGACTAATCTTATACACCCCCATGGAGACTCATGGGGGTATTTATAGACCTATCTTAACTAGACTATTCCTCGTGTACAACTATAGTCCCTGCGTATAGCAAAAGGAATATTTCTATTCCAACTCACGTGAAAGGCGCCAGCTTACCAAAAAGTAAGTCTAACAATCTCCCTCCAAGATGGTGACTCACGTGAGTTGGTTAAAATGATTCCTACAAGCAAAAATAAAGAAAAATGATAAGCTTGAATTCCAGCATTCCTTGAGACAGTCTTTAGCGACCTTCATCTTCTTGAATACTCCAGCTCTATTTCTTCAGCATTCTATAATCTAGTTGAGTTTTACTCCCTCCCAACTAGAAGGCCTTTTATTAAACAAGTAGTAAAGACTGCTCCCTCCCAAACAGATCCTTCAGAGGAAATCTGTGGGAGGTGATAGCGTCATCAACATTTTCTCACAATTTGAAGCAATCCCAGTCTTGATTCTATGACAGATTACCAGAAGTACACACTCTATCCCGAACATGAAGTCAAACTGTAGCACCAGAGTCAATTAAGTCCCAGAAATGCACATTTCTCCTGACAGCACAGTGATGATATAAAGTCGCCACATCAAAGTCATTTATGTCCCGAATGTAGACAACTTTTCCCTTTATGTAGAAACGGTAACACCAAAGTCAAGTGACCTCGCATGTACGCATTTCTCCGTCCAGGATGATACCTATTAAGGGAATCATCCTTCATGTGTGTACGTGGTATGCCAACTGCAACCGCTTACTTAGTAACCAACACTATGTGAGAAGATGTCAACAATATCTCTCTAAACAAAATTCTCTCAAGATCACCCCGAACTGAATCCCCTTATCAATTCTGTTGGCTATTGATGGTGACCACTGATGAAGATAACCCAATAATCCTAACTTGAAACTGAAGTATAATTCCCCAAACTTGAGCTTAAGCTTGCACTATTGTAGAATGAAGAACGATGTAGAAATATCATTGCTGAGAAATTTCTGAGTACCCAATACATTACTGACGAAGTATATAAGCACATCACCTCTTGAAGATTTCCATGTCGACTATGCGCGTGACACTAAGTACAACAATGTATCTTCTTTAAGTGATAGTTATCCATGCCGTCGACCATCCTCCCCAAGACACTGGAAACCAGATACTTCAAGTCTTATTCATAACCGTATTTGCTCAAGCAAGTTATCTTATAAAGTTGTAAGTACTCCTTTAAAGATAAAATAAGATCGCCTCTGAAAAATCTCACTTCATCCTCAAATAAGTAGCATTGAATCATCTTCGTAATCACATAAACCGTAATATCCGTTAGGAATTTAGGTGAATTTTTTATAAGGATCGTTTTAGTGTAATGTATCATGTTTGTTGTGTTTGTTGTTCGTGAAAAAAATGTTATGATCGAAAACGGATACCCGGCCTTGAATGTCACAGTTTAAACGGCCCGCCAAAGTAGTAAAATCCATCACATAAGCATTTGACCCGACAAAAAATTTACCACTTGGTTCTGACGAAATACCCGGCTCAATCCAATAAAAACTCCTGCAAAACAAATTAATCCAACATGATTGATTTTGCAACATTCGGATAATATAATCGGTCATCCCGAATTCGATTGCAAAACAAATCGGCCCACTATATGCCTTCGGATAATTTAATGATCTGCCCGTCAACCAATATTTTTCAAATTAATAACCAACTCCAATCTCGGCTCAACCATAATCAATACACAGCCCAAATGAATTATATGAGCATAATATACCATATTGCGTAAAAATACTATTTTTGGTAGGAGGCAGCTTAGAATAATAGTCAACATAGATTCGGCCCACTCAAATGCTGTTAACCCAACTCGACAAAGCAACCAGGACCCAATAGGCATTTGTGTAAGTGTACAAGCCCAACCAAGTGCACTACCCGGTCCAATACTATGGATATAATCAGACAACCCTAATTACTCTCACATTACTAAACCTAATATCATTTCATCTTTTACTCCGCCCCCTATTTTCTCTCCCATCATCATTCAGATCTCTCAAATAATTTTTCTCCATTTC
The DNA here is from genome assembly GCA_025667525.1 of Glebionis coronaria. Classification (NCBI taxonomy): domain Eukaryota; kingdom Viridiplantae; phylum Streptophyta; class Magnoliopsida; order Asterales; family Asteraceae; genus Glebionis; species Glebionis coronaria. The sequence continues at coordinate 5,573 of JANFOE010001993.1, forward strand.
ATTATTGTCTCAAAGATCAACCGTCTAATCTCCCTGAATCTCAGTTGATGAGCACAATAATACAACCCATGTCCTTGACTCACATAAAACGAATCAGAAATCCATCAATCAGTTACAAACCTAAAGACCTAAACCTTAATCTTCAACCAATCAATCTGATATAATACAAGTTATATTCTGGTAGAAGAAGGCTTCCCGATCCTTTTAAAGAGGATCTCGGGTAGGTTTGATTGATGATGTAATTTTGATTTAAACCGAATTGAACACTGATTATAACAAAGTTGTTAGAAATCAGTGGAAAAAGTTCGTAAATTAAGAGGGGTTTGCCCTTACAATGATCTATGATGACTTGGTAAAACGCGAAAATCTTTTTAAAGATAAAAAACGTTTTTTAACAAATCTGAGATCATAGTAGTGTGTTTATACGAGTCTCGATGATGGGTTTAGGGGACGATGGGATTAGGAATAGATTGAGTAGTTGATTGTTGGAGTGAAAAGGCTGAGATTAGATATATAAAAATCAGTGTGTATGAGTCAGTTTTGTATGTTACTGGTTTGGATTAACTGTAATAAGACTAGATGTTGTGAAAGGTATTAACTGATGGTTTTTCGATAAGCATGAGTCCAAATATGATTTGTTATTTTAACTGATATAAACTCATTGTGTTGACCTTCTTAGCGATAACCCATCGTATTGTTTTTCACAAAAAACCAAACACGCATCGCAATGAAATGGCCCGTCGTAATATACATCATTTGAACAAGCCATCACAAGAACTGTTTCTGTGTCTTTTATCGCAATGAGTCAAAACAAACCATCGCAATATGTCTCAAGACCCCATCGCAATAAACACATCATGCCATCGAAGTGTGTGAGAACCACCCATCGTAATGTCATCGTAACAACCCATCGCGACAAGCCATCGCAAGATACGATCGCAGTGGCCATCGCATGATACGATCGCAACATTTCCATTGTAATATGCGAGCCATCGCAATGTACCCATCGCAATGGATTAAACAAGCCATCGCAATCAATGCGATCGAAGTAGCCATCGGAACAGGGTTTTTGACCAACTTTGAAGATACCGAAAAAATGGTTGGACCATTTGTTTTTTTCCTTTTCCCATGAAGCAATCCAGATCTAAATGTGAAAAGAGAAAAAAACAACACACGGGTATACACAAAATTGGACAAAGAGAATTTTTTCACGAGACTAGAACAGATTCGGACAACAAATTCGTGACTTTAACATAATTAAAAGATAAGATAATAACAAGACATGTTAAAATCTGAAAAAAAATTGAATCCTTATACCAATTGACAAGCATCAAAAAGCCACCTAGAACGGGGGGTCGGGGATGATCAAGAACACGGTAAACATGATGTAGTTCTAGTGAGAGAAAGTTAGAGAGAGGTGAGAGGAAAAGTATGTGTTTTATTTCAAGTGAAATGAAAACAAAGAAAATAACACTAAACTTCCACACCCCCATGGAGAGTCATGGGGGGTATTTATAGACCTATCTTAACTAGACTATTCCTCGTGTACAACTATAGTCCCTGTGTATAGCAAAAGGAATATTTATAGTCTAACTCACGTGAAAGGCGCCAACTTACCAAAAAGTAAGTCTAAAAATCTCCCTCCAAGATGGTGACTCACGTGAGTTGGTTACAATGATTCCTACAAGCAAAAATAAAGAAAAATGGTAAGCTTGAATTCCAGCATTCCTTGAGACAGTCTTCAGCGACCTTCATCTTCTTGAATACTCAAGCTCTATTTCTTCAGCTTTGTAGAATCTAGTTGAGTTTTACTCCCTCCCAACTAGAAGGCCTTTCATTAAACAAGAAGTAAAGACTGCTCCCTCCCAAACAGATCCTTCAGAGGAAATCTGTGGGAGGTGATAGCGTCATCAACATTTTCTCACAATTTGAAGCAATCCCAGTCTTGATTCTATGACAGATTACCAGAAGTACACACTCTATCCCAAACATGAAGTCGAACTGTAGCACCAGAGTCAATTAAGTCCCGGAAATGCACATTTCTCCTGACAGGACAGTGATGATAAAAAGTTTCCGCATCAAAGTCAATTAAGTCCCGAATGTAGACAACTTATTCCTTTATGTAGAAACAGTAACACCAAAGTCAAGTGACCCCGCATGTACACATTTCTCCCTCCAGGATGATACCTATTAAGAGAATCATCCTTCACGTGTGTACGTGGTATGCCAACTGGAACCGCTTACTTAGTAACCAATACTAAGTAAGAAAATGTCAACAATATCTCTCTAAACAAAATTGTCTCTAGATCACCCCGAACTGAATCCCCTTATCAATTCTGTTGGCTATTGATAGTGACCACTGATGAAGATAACCCGATAATCCAAACTTGAAACTGAAGTAGAATTCCCCAAACTTGAACTTAAGCTTGCACTATTGTAGACTGAAGAGCGATGTAGAGAAGTCTTAAACGTACCCTATACCAAAAGGCGGTATAAAAAAGTACAACTTCTTTAAATTACCCTATACCAAAACAGGCGGTATAAGAAAAGGTACTACACCTTTTGAAGATATCCACAACTACAAGTGCGTGTGACACTAAGAACTGCAACAAAGCTCCAAAAAATGATAGTTATCCATGTCGTCATCCATCCTCCCCTTGACACTAGAAACTAGATACTTTAAGTCTTATCCATAACCGTATATGCTTGAACAAGTTATCTTGTATAGTCGTAAGTACTCCTTTAAAGATAAAATAAGAACGCCTTCGAGAAATCTCACTTCAACCTCAGATAAGTAGCATCGAATCATCTTCGTAATCACATAAACCGTAATAGCCATTAGGAATTTAGGTGAATCTTTTGATAAGGATCGTTTTAGTGTAATGTATCGTGTTTTTTGTGTTTGTTGTGTTTGTTGTTCGAGAAGAAGTGTCATGATCGAAAACGGATATCCGGCCTTGAATGTCACTGTTTAAACGGCCCGCCAAAGTAATAAAATTGTGTCACATAAGCATTTAACCCGACAAATATTTTACCACTCGGTTCTTTTGAAATACCCTCGTCAATCCACTAATAACCCCCCGTAATCCACATAATTCATCATATTTAATTTTGCACCATTCAGATATATAATCAGTCATCCCGAATACGATTGCAAAAATTAATCGGCCGACTATATACCTTCCGTTAGAGTACTGATCGGCCCGTCAAAACTAATCACACCATTTGCCAATTTCGGACCAAATATTCATTCTAGCGGAACAAATATTCAACAAAAGTCCGATTAGAGATATATATGAAACGCAACCCAACCCTATAACAAGAAGCCCGTTATATGCGGCCCAACCCTATAATAGAAAGCCCATTATATGCGGCCCATGTGAGGTATATACAACCCGATCTGAAGACTTAGGGTATATAACCCATAATAGGTCATAACTATCCTAATCACATCACACCCCATCTTTGGTTTCTCGTAACCTCCGCTCCCATCAACTCATCTTCTTAACATGTCGGTACTCCCAAAGTAACAACAGAACATAACCCAACTCATCTCATCTGCTCAAAATCTCCCAATCTGCCTAATAAACAAATCATCCTCGTCTCCTTAACATCCTGATTACATAAACTGATAAACTCATCCATCTCAAAACATAAATCTCTATTCAAGAATGAATAACCCCCCAGATCATTAATCACAAATATGATGCACGAATCACAAACCCATTAAATATGATTAAAACCACAATCTTATAACAATCTTTTGGAGTTATTCAGATTATAAGGAAGGCATCAAGATCGTATATGTCTCGGGTAGGTTTCATTATTTTCATGTATTGGGTTCACCGAATTAAGGAAAGAGTAAAACATACTTGTTTTAACTCTTTTCTTTGAAGATCGAATATCAATTATGGTTCAGCCAAACATTGATTTGTGATGAGTTAATTTTGTGATTATAGATCTTAATAGATCTTGGCATGCATGTCAATCACAAATGAGACTGAGATCATTTTTCTGTTTAGTAACTATTTGATACGAGTCATGATGATATATTGTGAAACGCAAAAAAAATCCTTTTTTTAAAGATTAAAAAAATGTTTACACAAAACTTAGGTCCATTTGTGTAAGTATAAGAGTCTAGATGTGAAGGGTATAGGTGATGATGGGATTAGGAATAAATTGTTGTTGATTGTGGAGTTATAAGGGGGATGAGTAATATTGGTTCTGATCAAGAGTAGATTTAGGTCTCTAGTAATGTTTTAAACATCATGGTCATCGAAATGTTATAAGCTGCATCGCATTGATTTCAGTATGTTACTTCCATCGCACTGTATTTATCACAAAAAACAGTTACCAATCGTAATAAACATGCAATTTCAAAAACTGTTTCTGTGTCTTTCATCGCAATGAGTCAAAACAATCCATCGCAATATGTCACGAAACCCATCGTAATAAACAACCATGCCATCGCAGTGTGTGAGCCATCGCGATGCACCCATCGCAATGAGATCGTAATCACCCATCGCGACAAGCCATCGCAATATACGATCGCAGTGGCCATCGCATGATACGCTCGCAACATTGCCATCGTAATATGCGAGCCATCGCAATGTACCCATCACAAGGGATTAAACAAGCCATCGCAATCAATGCGATCAAAGTAGCCATCGGAACAGGGTATTTGACCAACTTTGAAGATACCGAAAAAATGGTTGGACCATATGTTTTTTTGTCCTTTTCCCAGGAAGCCATCCAGATAAAATCAATGTGAAAAGAGACAAAAATAATACACAGGTATACACAAAATTGGACAAAAAGAATTTTATCACGAGACTAGAACAGATTCGGACAAGAAATTCGTGACTTTAACAGAATCAAAAGATATGTTAATAACAAGACATGTTAAAATCTGATAAAAAACTGAATCCAAAAAGTACAAACCGTGAATCTTGATAACACAACACGAACCTGAAACCACGACACCAACACAAACCACATGGATACAAGACACCCCCGGTTAGCTCTGATACCAATTGACAAGCATCAAAAAGCCACCTTGGTTCGGGAGGTCGGGGATGATCAAAGAACATATATGACATTTTAGGTTCTAGTGAGAGAAAGTAGAGAGAGGTGAAAGAAAAGATGTGTGTTTTATTTCAAGTGAAATGAAAACAATGAAAAATGACTAAACTTCCACGCCCCCATGGAGAGTCATGGGGGGTATTTATAGACCTATCTTAACTAGACTATTCCTCGTGTACAACTATAGTCCCTGCGTATAGAAAAAGGAATATTTCTAGTCCAACTCACGTGAAAGCCGCCAACTTACCAAAAAGTAAGTCTAACAGTACCAGAACCGGAAAATCGGGGGTTTCCTGTTTTTTTCAGGAATTTCCCGATTTGGTACCGGTCCCGTACCGGATTAGTGGTACCAATTATTTCCAACCTTATTTCGTATTTCCGGTACCGTACCGAACGGGATTCGGGTACCGAGAATCGGTACGTTTCCGGTTCGGTTTTGGGATTCGGGACGAAATGCTCATCCCTAGTATTATATAGCTTTTACCATAATAAATATAGTAATACTGACATTTATGCATACTTGGCTGGTATCCGCGCAATGTTGCGGCGGGTACCTAATAATTATTTTTTCGAATAGATGTTATATTTTTACCCACAAAGTTTGTATTCAAATGAGAGTTAAATTTTTAATAAAAATTAAAAGTTAAAATAACATAAACCCACTAAAAATAAAAAACTTAAAATTTTATAAAAATATATCAAAATGGATCTTGAATTAAAGAGCACGATATTTTAGAAAACTTGGTAAAAATAGAATTTGAAGAAAATAAAAAGTTAAAAAGATATTACAGTGTAAAATTTTTTTTTTGAATAGTTTGTTACCAAAGTTGTTATAAAAGTTTGCTACAAAATAGATAAATAGATGAGATCAATCTAACAAAATATGACTAATGACTTATAAACTTTTTATCTTAATATTTGTTTTAGAGTTAGGTTTGATAATTTTTGGTTCGGTATTAAGATTAGAGTTACCATTGAAGATAGCCTATTTATATAATAGTATATATTGTACAACTCATACAAACATAATTAAAACTTTATATGTAAAATATATAAATATAATTAAAACTCCTAATTAAAAAATCTCACTACAAATATATAACATCATATATACACATTATATAACCATCGTGAAGCATAAAAAAACATACATAACTAATATTCTTAAATTAAACACCACATTACATAAATATACGATCAATGGCGGATTTCAGTAAGGGAGGGCCTCCCAAAATTCTTGATGATTAGTGTAAAAATTATGCCTTCCGTCTTAAAGTTATTGTCCAAATTTTTATATTGGTATTCTAAACTAATCACCCCTCCCCCAAATAAATGTTCAAGATCCACTACTGTATACAAATTTTATAAACATGGTAAAGCATAAACGAAAATACTTATACATATTTCACTTTTTATATATAGTAGAGTTCAGATATATTAAAACATGTTACGTAAAATGTATTAACTCACTTAATTAGAGATACTTCTTATCATGTTACCTGACTATCAGTATACCCATTTTACACTATATACTCAAGATAATTTTTAAAAAAAATAAGAAACTAAATGTTTGTGTATCCTTGAAAGTTTTAACACAAAGTGAATTTAGAGGAAAAGAAGTAAAGTGATATTATTTAATGTTGTTTTGCATTTAGTACCTTTACTAGCTTAAAGACCCGTCAAACGTCGGGTTTAGCTTAATGAGTGATTTTTGTAAGAAATAATAAATAGATGTTAATAGTAAAAGAACATAAACGGGATATAGTTGCAGACGAAAAAACATGAATTATTCGATAAGCATTTAATTTTGTAATAATAACAATAATAGAGTTTCATGCAACTTTTTGTATTCAACCTTGACATATATGAGAACAAATAAAGTCAACGATCAATGTTCATTCCATGAGCACTAATAGTTGAATAAAAAAGTAATTAAGAGAAAAATGTGAGCAATAATTAAGATGTATTAATAAATACGCAAAATCTAAAAAAAACATTTGAAATTGTATATGTACATCCCATTAAAACCTTATCCGTAGACCATGTAACATTTCTTTCTAGTAGTGTCTTTAGCTTTAATTCCCTTAGTCTATCCTTAGTTTTAATTCTTTTTATAATAGATATTTTAATATTAGATTAGTTTATAATTCTAAAACCAAAAGATAATCAAGCATCGAACTAAAAACAATAGTGTGGATCTCCATACAATTCTCCCTTCTAAAGACAACTTGAAAGATCAATACTTGTCGCAATACTTAGCTATTTAGGTATGTCTTCATATCTTTCCATCCTTTTTTCAAATATTTTTTATTGTGCCGAAACGAAAACATCACATGGTTATAGTTGTTTACATGTTTGATGAATTTCAGTGAGTCGCATGTCTGGTTTAGATTTTATAGTTATGCACCTTAAATTAGCCAATGTGTTACATTTTTAGTTGCTTAGGTTACCTGATATAGAATGTAATCATATTTTAGTTTAGGAAAAGTTATGTGTTTATGATAGGTTGTATGATTGTAATAGTTGTAGCTTTCATAATACGCATAACTTGTTACAAACTCCCTACGTTAGTAATGCAAAAATCTATGTTCTTGTCATGATAAATATTAGTTATACATGTAACTCTATTTTTTGTGTTTGTTATCTTTTAGTAGCTTAAAGACCCGTGGTACATAAAATGACCTATATCGATATGTTACACAAAATCTCCTATATCGACCTGTTACACAAAATCTCCTATATCAACCCGTTACACAAAATAATTCTAACCGTGAAACTTAATGAGTTTTACCATTAGCAACATTTCCCATCCATAAAAAAACCTAACGGTGATATTCAAATGATTTTGTTGTAGTTAATATGATTTGTTCAATATGAAAAGAAAAAGAAATTCAAGAACACATATATCTACATACATTGTTATGTTTATACGTTTATTGAATGATTTTAGCTTATAGACCCGTTAGACGGCGAGTATAGCTTATCAAGTGATTTTTGTAAGAAATAACAAACCAATGTAAATATTAAAAGAACATAAACGGGATCGGGTAATAGACGGGAAAAACACGAAGTATTCGATAAACGTTTAATTTTGTAACAATCACAATAATAGAGTTTCACGCATTTTGTTATTCAACCTTGACGTTTGTGAGAGTAAATAAAGTCAAACAATCAATGCTCATTCCGTTAAAATCTAGTAGTTGAATAAAAAAATTAGATGTATTAAAAAATTACAAAATATTATAAAAAGCATTTCAAATTGTATATTGTACATCTCATTAGAACCTTGTTCATAAATCGTGTAAAACTTCTCATTAGCTAAAAGACCCGTCTAACGTCGGATGTATTTTAAAAAAAAGTTGCAAGAAGTAATATATATATATATATATATATATATATATATATATATATATATATATATATATATATATATATATATATATATATATATATATATATATATATATATATATATATATATATATATATATATATATATATATATATATATATATATATATATATATATATATATATATATATATATATATATATATATATATATATATATATATATATATATATATATATATATATATATATATATATATATATATATATCGAAGAAATAGCCAAATGTTAACACATTTCGTTAATACATGAAATAAACAATATAAAAAATGATCATGCATTTTGGTTTTCAACTTTGATAGTTTTGAATAATAAACGACTTATGTAGGCACTAACTAAGTACTCGTTAATATGATATATTATTTTTTGGCTTACCTATTGATGATTTAGAATTAATAGTTGCAACAATGCTATATCGATAGTGGATTCATTTTGATAGTGCTGATCGAAAACTTATAAAAACGTATCTTTTATAAAATCTTTTTATAATTTACTTTGAGTAAGGCTTAATAAAAAAATTGACATTTAAATGAGTTGAATATTACTTAAAGTAATATATTGTAATGTAAAAGCCCCACGACCAAAAATTGCAAAAAGTGTTAAAAACATACTTGTAAATTCGAACATTTAAAGATATAGAACAAAAGTTTTTTGTATCATTGCAGTCCCACATTTTTATATAAAAAAATTGCCTCTAAATTATCATTATAGTTAATGATAGTGTATCAATCCATCCAAAAATCTTGAGAACATTCAAGCCATCTTATATTAGAAAACTCATAACATGTATTTAATAAAAGATTAGTTAAAACTTCTTAGATAATTTTACGCACCATATACGTACATGTATCTTCTATATGAAAAATTGCATCTATGTTACCCGTTAGACAATGTGTCCATCCTCACTTCACCCCTCGAGTAATCAAAGCTTGACAAAATTGCCTCTATATTACCCATTAGACAATGTGCCCATCCTGCAATTGAAAATGTTATCATTATAGTCGATGATTATTTACCTTTCTCACCCCACTTTTGTTTTATCAGTCCATCAAAAAATCTAAATTTAAATAAGTTAACCGTTTGTGCAAAGAGGTTGATAAATTTCATGTTTGATAAAAGTTAGAAGTACATTATACCAATTCCTTGAAATCTAAATTTAAATTAAATAACCATTTGTGCAAAGAAAAAACACACAAGTTCGCAATTACCAAGACACATAACTTTTTGTATCTTCTAAGGTTCTTTCTAAGGTATTGAACTATTTCATTCAGTACGCCTTTCTAAGGTTTTTTCTACTAAGATTTTATATGGGTGGGACCTCCCAGGCATAAAGTTGCCTTTTTCTGCTTGCTTTAGACGCATATTTTTCCGCCTGCAACCTTGACGCATCCTTCTTCAAATGTTCAACCTCTTGTGTACCTTATATGTTGAAAGCATCTGCTGCAAAGTTAATACCTCCACCTGCTGAGTAACTACACCAAATGCCAATATTCTCTTTAGTTACTTCAAAGCCACCACGTACTGTGCAAGTGCTTGATCATTTTGTTGCTTAAAATATATTAACTCACTTAATTAGAATATATTAACTCACTTAATTAGAGATACTTCTTATCATGTTACCTGACTATTAGTATACCCATTTTACATTATATATTCAAGATAATTTAAAAAAAAACAAGAAACTAAATGTTTGTGTATCCTTGAAAGTTTTAACATAAAGTAAATTTAGAGGAAAAGAAGTAAAGTGATACTATTTAATGTTGTTTTGCATTTAGTACCTTTATACCAATTTTGGAGTGAAAATGAGTGGAAAAAAGATCTGTCACGTATATTGAATAAATTATCTTTAAAATTTTTATTTTGTTTTTTCCTTTTGAATTTGAAATAAGCGTAAACTTGTCAACTTGTTTATATTTTGCATCATTTCCCCTCTTATTTTTATAGCTAAATAATAATATTTTCGATCAAACTTAAATTTTTGAGATATGTTTTTGTGTAAAAATTAACATTATTCAGAAATTAATGCTAAGAAAAACAACTAACCAAATAATATTTGTTCGCTAAAAAATTTAGTCACATGTACTTGTCGTCGTAACGGGCAGATGCCCGGCTATTAGTAATAAAACATAAATGGGTTTAGTTAACATAAATATATTTTTTTATTCTCATTTTGTCACATGTGTCATGCTGTGTAAAAAGCACCATTCTTATGTTTTTTCTTTTTATCATAAATCCAAAAACAGTGATATCAAAGTTTAAACTCTAATAATTAATTTAAAAATCACTATAGGGTTTCAATAATCCACGAACGTTTTCTCAGGTTGAATCTCCCGTGACAATCCGTCATTTCAGGTCGATATTTTAATCTCGACTATAAGTATTATATACTTACTTTAATGAGAATTTTAAATTATCGGCTAACCGAGAAGGTTATAGCTTGAAACTTAATGTAAGAATGTCGTTTAGATGAAAACTGACAAGGAATACGTTAGGTATCGATATTTTTCTTCTCATATGAATGATTTTATTATAGCTATTTTTATTTCTCGTACTTTACGTTTTAACGGATGACGAGAACTACTAGTGATCGCGATACCGACGGATGCCCAAGAATTTACATTTTATTATCGATTGTTTTGATATTTAATATTTTCAACATTTTCGATTTAATTACATTTTAAGTGGTGTCGAAACTATAATATTATATTTATGATGCGTTTCAGCTTTTTAAAAAAGTATTTTTACGAAACCTGAGTCTCGTAAATATTTTCAAATTTACTAATAGTCATTTTCTATCCTTTAAACTATTTATTTTCATTTTAGTCCAAAAGAATTGCAATTTGGAAAAATCTACCCAAACCTTGGACTATATATATATTTTCCACTAGCGATTTTACACATACAAATCATTTTAAAAATTAAACAAAAACCCCGCCTCTTTCTCTTCTTCATGCCGTGACCCCTAGCCCCCAAAAACCTTCAGTTTTTTTGATTTCAAGTTTGATTCTTCCAAATCTAATCAAAGACCCATTGTGCAAATGGCAAGAGGATCAACTTGGTATAAAAATTTCATACATGCATCATACTTTTTAATTTTGTGAATTTTGATTATTTATATAGTTGTATGATCATCTTATTATATTGATTTCATATTGTATCCATTGATTTTACTAGTTTTTGTGATTGAAAGATTGAATGAAATTTGTTAAAGTAACATGCAAGTGTGTTAGAGGTTTGGTCATAGGGTTAAGATGTTAATATGATGATATTAGTAGTATGGAAATGGGTAGATTGTGTTGGAAAATTGATTTTGTATGAGTTTTTGAAGGATGATTTAGGGCATTAAGTTGTAGGCCATTTTTGTGTGCTTTAGTTTTGAGTTATTGATTATCTAATGGGATAGTGTTGTATAGAATTTATTTGGCTTTTATTTGATATAAATTATAGCTTCTAACTCCAAATGAGCGTGATGTTACGATAGTTTGATTAACCGTGTACCGGGAGACGAGTATCGACACAACTCGAAGTTGTTGCCGATATTTGGATCGAATATCGAGGACTCTAGAATGAGTTTTAAAAATAGTTAAGGGCTTTTTTAATTCTCTAAACCTCAGGTTGTGAGTCTAATTTCAAACCCGAGTGTCGGTTTTGGAAACGGAATTGTTTAGAGTAATCAAAATGGTTTATTAAGTCGAAGGCGTAAAACTGTCCTGTTTTTGTAACTTAAAGATGTGTCAGGCAGAAGGCCTTAGGAGTAATATATTTGAATGAAACTAAAACTGAGTCTTATTCATATTATGTGTGAGTTTGTCACCAAGTTTCGTCGAAAACGGAGTAGTTTAAGTAGCGTAAACGAGCTTGAATATTTGATATGTATCGGCAGATTTTTATCGAGGGTAGAGTCTAATAAAGTAAACATGTAGAAGGGTATAGAAGTATACTTGTATTGTTACTTTTTCCGTATTGTCATGGTTTTGTAAACTTGATTTTTGTATTATTTAGGTATGATTTATACTTGAGTCGATTATTAACGAGCGCGCTTTATTTGGTAGGTTGCGGTTTTCGTGTTTGACGGGTATCACTAATCGTCGGCGATCGTCTCATTATCACTCTCATACCAAGGTGAGTCTATAGCCTCGGTTTTAACATGTTTACTTGTTTTATAAAACCCGCGAGGGGGATAACATTCTTGTTTTATTAAAATAAAGGGTGCAACGAGAAGTTGTGGAAACCCTACTTCTTGGAAAAGTATGGGTGCAACGAAAAGTTGTGGAAGCCCTACTTATTGGAAAAGCATTTATTATAAACGAAGGGTACAACAAGAAGTTGAGGTAAACCCTCTTTGTTTTAAAATTGAACACAAGGGACCCTATTGTATGCTTAGATGAAAGTTATTACATAAGTTAGCTTTAGCCGTAAAAGACCCATGAATCGTGAATTGTTAATCGAAAGAACGCTAATACTATGGATAGATCAATCGGGGTGACGCCCAGTCCGGTCGCGACTAGCTATCGCGTGGTGTAGTGAAACACTAGTAATGAAAAATCGGATGCATATGATAAGAGAAATATATGCACTCAGCTAGGTGTGTTGGGCTGAAATAATATATGTTAACGTTCAATGTCATGCGGCTTATGTAATAACACCGATAATTATGTCCGAACAAATAATTGTCTATCGAAGAATTATTAACCATGGAAGGTTATTCAGAAAACTTGTGTTATCTTTATTTAATTTAAACTCTATAGATTCACTCAGCAATTTTCTTGACTTTTTAGCATGTTTTATCTCAAGTCCATAGGGAAGGCACTAGAGGAAGGCGGTTTCATGAAGCTTGCATATTTGAAATATTTTGGCCCGCTTTTATAAATAATATCCATTCAAAGAATCTTTATCATTATTTTGTTTTGTAAACTTTTTGAATCATCTGGGACCGTGTATGATATTTTACCTTTAGTGAATGAAAATGAATGGGTGTTTGTTAAGACGACTCGTTTTGAGTCGTTTTCTATGATTATGATCTTGGATCATGTAAATAACACCCAAGTACCCTTCCGCTGCTATGAGCAAAATTAGGGGTGTTACATCTCCTTTTAGTTTTGTTAATATTCTTTCACTGTTTTATGTGATCAGCCATTTGAAGTGGATCAAAATTAAGTCAAACTACTTCATTTTGTGTTGAATCTGTTTGCTTATAAAGGTTTTGACTAAATTTTCAATTTTCTGTTTCAAAATGTGTCATGCCTGGATTGTAAAAAATTTATAACACAAATTTTTTATTCTTTTTTATTTTAGACTATATACATTTGATTAATCTAATTAGATTTGAAATAATGATTTAAATTCATATCTAAAACAACATCTTTTAGTATTTGAGTGTGTAGTGTGTATTTTTGGTGGATTTGTTAAACTTGAAGTCATGATTTGTCTTTTGAGTTTGACAAATGGTAATTGTATAGCTAATTACTCAGGGTTGTTTAAAACCTGAGTTTATTAACCTATAGTACTAGAAAAATGCTCTATTGCAAGGAAGGGTCTTCAATTTTATAGGATTGTGGATCACGTATGTATGATCAGAAATTTTTCTTCTTTTAAACTTCCTTGTAATAGTTACTTATGAATCGCACGCATCTGTGTAAATAGGGTTTCGATTTTTGACAATTTAAAAGGTTTCTTATATGGTAGATAGATTTATGATGTTTTAGATACACATCTAGTGCGACAATTTCCAAATTTTTATTATGCGTTGTCTAGAGATGGTAGTTTAAAATAGTGGTACACATCTAGTGCTTCTTATGCAATTCCTGTGTCACCATAAGTAGAAAAATGTAGGGGGAGCTCATGCATATTCCTTGTCATTTTTGTTGAGTTTTAACGAATATCTTATAGATGAATGAATACAAATCTTTATTAATATCCGTGTTGTTAAACTTGTCTTTAAAACTTTCTTTTTGTAGGATTACTAGTTTAAAGGGAGTGGTGTCGTAGCAATGGTTTCTGATGGTAGAAGGCGATGAAGGCCTCTAGTTATTGATCTCAATAACTTGTTGATGTTCGTTTGCAAGTCTTAAATTTATATTACAAGGTTTAGACAAAACAAGGGACTAGAAGACAAACACGGGCAAGTATACCCTTTCGTTCGTAATATAGCTTTGTAGTGGTAAGCCAGGATCGTTCGCTGAGACTTAGTATCGTTGGTAATCAAGATAATAATTGAAGAAAGAAATAGTTGAAATAATATCAATAGTAACAAGTATGACTAATATGAGATAGTTCGTATAAGTTCGTGATGATGATAATAATGATCGAGATACATTATGTAGGTAAAGAGTGATAATCATTTTTCGTCAAAACGACGTTTACACAATTTACTTGGGTTTGATTCCAGACTTACGTTTAATTAAGCGACTAAGCTCAAAACAAGTTGCCAACGAGTTCAATATTTTATCAAGTTTCTAACCGGATCTCTCCACCTAAAGATTCATGACCATAGACAAGTTCTTGAAAACTTATTATAACAATTTGCGTTTCTCAACACTAAACTATCGTAACAAATCAACTTAGATAAAATATGGTTTATAGAACTAGGTGGTAAAATGGTTCTACAATATTAGCTTGAAATCATTTATAAAGGATTATATCATAGCATCATCACTAATTATAGTCACATACCCATATAGTCACAAATAGCTTAGCCTAACATAGTAATCAAAGTAACAATTGGAAAAGAGTAAGAGAATATCATACTTAGATTGGATTGAATAAATGAGTACATAAGTGTCACGATTGTATCGTTCCTCCAAGAATCGAAGAGTGGAATACTCTCGTTGCAAGTATCTCCCAAAAGTGGATAATACTGAAATTTTACTAAGAAAGCTAAAATACTCGAGCTATAGAGTATTGAGAGAGAGAGGTGTGTGTAAAATGAGTAGAAGTGGCCTCTATTTATTGTGTTGTCTGGGGTCAAATGTGCGCCGCACATCTCCGAAAGTGCGCCGCACTTTGGAGACATGAATGTGCGCCGCACATCTGAGTTTGTGCGCCGCACTTCTGGGCGATCCAAAATCTTCTTTCAACAACTTTGGCTTATTTTCATATTGAGGACTCTTCTTTGTATGTCTTCACTTTGCTCCTTCAAACTTTATATCTGCATATAAAACACAACATATTAAGTATCAGAAGCTCTTATTTATACTACAAAGTGACATTATAATGATAGATTGAATATGTATATTTAGGTCGTTATCAAATTCCTCCACACTTAGCTATTGCTTGCCCACAAGCAATCAAAGCGAGAAAACAAATTCAATTTTAAAAATGCTTTTAAGTGTTGTGAAGTATGATAGGAAAATGATTTAATTTTCATGAATAGCAAAAGCAAATGACAAAATAATTTTAGCACCTCACGTGGATAGTGTTTGGATTTTAAGTTCACACAAATGTCACTCACAAAGGGTAAATGTAAGATAACACTCAAATAGCACGGACATAAAATAGAAGCTACCATAGGTTTGTACATGACACATAAACATAACCGTTGCGGCGTGAGCACCAGATAAATTTTCAAAGAAGAAAACATGATAAATGATATGGGTGTAGGATCAAAAAGTATGCCTTTGTCAAAGTCATAGAACAAACTATACTAGAATAGTTGACTATTTTTCTTTTCTTTTTAATTCATCATTTTTTTAGTAAGAGAACATCATAAACTTTATGACTTGACAAGTGGTTAGGCATATTGATATGAGTGAATTTACTCATATCGTTTATATCAATAAACAATCAATAAATGCATAAAATGAATGAATATTGCATTGTATATGTGTATTTGTTGTTTCATGTGTGTAGGTATCCAAGATCACGAAAACCGGCAAAAACGACACGAATTTGAAGAAAAGATCAAGAAGCCAGAAATGAGTTCGTTTTTAGAGGATTTAATATAATAAAAGTTATTTGGGCCTTGTGGGTCCCACTTATGATTAATGGGCCCAAAATCCCAGTTGAGAAGCATGTATTATGCACTTTTGGATTTAAGGGCCATGACAAGCCCAATAACAACAATTTTAGACGGATGAAAAGTACATATTACTCAAAGCCCAAATATTCATCAATTTATTATGAGACGTGAGGATGGATCAAGGCCCATTAGGGTATTATCAATAAACGGTATTAAATAAGATATAAGTGAATAACTTATTCACTTTTTGGGTCAAACGTCCATTCACACACCCACTTTTCTCTCTCATTCTCGATAAAACCTAGAAAGTTACTCAGAGATCAAAATATCATCAGCTTTCACCATCCCAAAATAACCCTAGAGCTAATACCGATTTGGGGCTTTGCTATTCAAGAGAAATTGAAACCCACGCGCCCCCAAATAATACCCAGATTTTTAGGAGCTTGAAGATGGCCAACGTGGCACCCTCTCTCATCACAGTCCTCTTTTGATTGGTGGATACACCTCACCATCAATCATCATCCAATGATATTTAGCCACATCATCCTTGAGAAATTACAACTAGCACACATCTCTGCCACGTTGGCGATCCATGTGCAAGAGGACCAGTTTCAGCCTTTAGATCAAAAGAAGAAAGAGAAAAGAAGGATTGAAGGGTCAAGATTCAAGATTCAGCCTCCACAAACTTTCCTAAGAAGGCTGGGGTTTGCCTATAAAAACCCCCCAAAAAGATGTAATCAATATTCCAATTTTACTTTTACTGTTATAATGCTAAATTAAAAGTAGGAATTATTGTATTTTCATTTTGATAGTTTTGTAATATTTTAATGATTTAATAAAAGTTAATTTGAGAATCTTCTTATTATTTCAATTATTTAACTATTAATTTTTACAATATTATCTTACCGTATATTTTTGATATTATAATATGAAAACTTATTTGATAAAGCTTATACGATAGCTTGAATTAAATAATCTAAAAGTGAGATTTGGATAAAAAATCAAACCCTACTGGTTTGATTTGTATAAAAAGATGGTTCGGTTTCCATAGAACTATCGGTTCATTTGTATGCTGGTTCAATTTTATCTGGTGGACTAGAGTCACTTAGATGGTTCGATAATGGTGTAATGAGAGAAGGTGTATGGTGGTTCTATATTTAGTCTAAAGAATGCTCAGCGCATTTTTCTGCATCAAAGGATTCTCAAAAAGGTAAGCTCGATTTTAGTTTAATAAGTTTTAGTCTAATTTGATTGTTTGAAGAATTTATTTTAATAATCTGATTTTAAATTTTAGATTAAATATATCTGTGTAGATTTGGTCATATGGTTATGCTATTGGTTAGTTGATAATCTGTTTAGGTCTTTTCGTTGGTTGGATTTAGTTAACTGATTTGAGTGTTTTAGTTTCGATAAATCTGATATGTTTAGAAGTTTTAAGTCTGCTTTGTGATATTGGTTTAATTTGTTTGTTTTTAATTCTATAAACTGAGATTTTAGTTAAGACTGCTAGTGAGTTTGGATATTTTGCTTTGAGGAATTTTAATCTGAAATAAATTGCTAAGTTTGTATGCCTGTGACAATCCGTCAATTTCAGGTCGATATTTTAATCTCGACTATTAAGTATTATATATTTACTTTAACAAGGAATACATTAAGTATCGATATTATATTCTCAATTTATCATAAGAATGATTTTATTGTATTTATTTTTATTTCTCGTGTTTTACGTTTTAACGAATGACGAGAACTACTAATGATCGCGATACCGACGGATGCCCAAAAATTTACGTTTTATTATCGATTGTCTCGATATTTAATATTTTCGACGTTTTCGATTTAATTACGTTTTAAGTCGTGTCGAAGTTATATTATTATATTTTTGAAGCGTTTTAACTTTTGAAAAGTGTTTTTACGAAACCCGAATCCCGTAAATATTTTCAAAATTTAATATTTACATGTTCTACCCTTACAACTATTTAATTGCATTTTGGACCAAAACTATGCAAAATTGGCAAAATTTACCCCTCCACCACTACTATATATATTTTTCCACTTACAAACACACACACAAAATCATTTTAAAAATAAAATCCACCCACCTCTTCCTCCTCCTTGTTTTTGCCGTACACCCCAACACCAAAACACCCTTGAATCTTGATTTTCTATCTTGATTCAAGAAAAACTAACTAAACTCCCATTTTGCAAATTCATTTGTGATCATATTGGTATGAATTTTTCCAACATGCATAAACTTTTTAAAAATTTATTTTTTTTCATATGATCTATTGTTGTTTGATCTATTTTAATGGAATATGTATGTTGTTAATAATATTATATTTGATTTTGGAGTGTTGCATGTATAAATTTTTGATGGTGCTTTGTAAGAGGTGGTCATTCAAGTGATTAAGGAATGTTAGGACTGAACTAGGATGATTGTAGGATGAAATTAAGAGTATAGAGGTGGTGAAAATAGGTTAAAATATTGATTTGACATGATTTCTAAAAATGTATTTTGGGACAGTAGCTTATAACAGATTGTTTCGTGGGTTTAAGTTCTGAGATAGGCTTAGATTATTTGATATTTTTGTAGAGTTTTCCGAGACCCTCGTTTCGGTATAAGATAGAGCTTCTAACTCATTACGAGTCAAAAGTTATGCTAGTTTTAGTATTCGTGTACCGGGAGACGAGTATCGGCACAATCCGAAAATTGTTGTGGATATTTGGATCGAATCTCGGGGACTATAGAATGAGTTTTAAAAATGTTCAAGGGCTGTTGTAAGTTTCTAAACCTCAGGTCCTGAGTCTATTTTTAAAGCCGAGTGTCGGTTTTGTAAACGGAATTGTTTAAATAAATCAAAATGGTTTTACGAGTTGAAGACGTAAATCTGTCCGATTTTTATAACACAAAGATGTGTCGGGCAGAAGGCCTTAGAAGTAATATTTTTTAATGAAACTTAAAATGAGTCTTCTTCATATTATATATGAGTTTGTGACCAAGATTCGTCGAAATCGGACAAGTGTAGATAGAGTAGATTGGTGTGTACATTTGGAGTGTACATGCTGATTATAATTTGGACACATAGTTCAATAATTATGTGGCGTGAGTTGCGTATTCGCCATTGGACATGGTGATTTACTCAAGTGTTAAGTCATTATATAAATGACTTAGTTACTGGTCCGAGAGAAGTAAAATGATAATTTGACTTGCGTTGACTTAGCGTCTCAAGACGGGTCAATATCGAGAGTGCAAGTGTTTAAAAGAATAGTGTTGAATAAACGGGTATAGTAATAACACTTGTATTATTAAATTTTTCGGAATTGTCTTGGTTTTGTAATTTTGATTTTTATATTATTTAAGTATGATTTATACTTAATTCGATTATTAACGAACGCGCCTTATTTGGTAGGTTGCGGTTTTCGTGTTTAAACGGGCATCACTAATCGTCGGCGATCGTCTCATTACCACTACTGGCTAAGGTGAGTCTATACTATAGCCTCGCTTTTAACATGTTTACTTGTTTTATAAAACCCGCGAGGGGGATAACATGCTTGTTTTAATAAAAATTAATGGGTACAACGAGAAGTTGTGGAAATTCTATTAATGGGTGCAACGAGAAGTTGTGGGAACCCTATTTACTTGAAAAGTACTTATTGAAATTGAAAGGTACAACTATAAGTTGTGGTAAACTCATGATTGTTTTAAAATTGAACACAAGGAACTTAATTGTATGTTTAGATGAAAGTTATTACATAAGTTTATTTAGCCTTAAAAGACCCATGAATCGTGAATTGTTAATCGAAGCAACGCTAATGTTATGGATAGATCTATCGGGATGATGCCCAGTCTGGTCGCGACTAGCTATCGCGTGGTGTTGTGATGCACTAGTAATGAAACATCGGATGCATTGTATAATCGAAATATACACACTTGGCTAGGTGTGTTGGGCTGAAATAATATATGTTAACGTTCAATGTCACGAGACTTATGTAATGACACGATAATTATGTCCGTACAACATAATTGTCTTTGATAAATTATTAACCATGGAAGGTTATTTTGGATACTTGTGTTCTCTTTATTTAAATTACACTCTATAGATTCACTCAACAAATTTTGCTGACTTTTTAGCATGTTTTATCTCAGGTCCATTGGGAAGGCACTCGAGGAAGGCGGTTTCGTGAAGCTTGCTTATTTGAAATGTTTTGGCCCGCTTTTATAAATTATATCCATTAAAATAACTTTTATCCTTTATTATAGTTTGTAAACTCTTAAATTATCTGGGACCGTGTGAAAAGTTTTATTGTTAAATGAAAATGAATGGATGTTTTTATTAAACGACTAGTTTTGAGCCGTTTTCTATGATTATGAGATTGAACCATGATAGTAACACCCAATGACCCTTCCGCTGTTATGACCGAAATTTTGGGGTGTTACAGATTGGTATCAGAGCTCAAGTTATAGAGAACGAAAAGATTTTCTAAAAATGAATTTTTGAAATCTTTTAACTATAACTGTTGCAAACGAAACCTCCGAGTTTCCAATGGACGAGAATGATAGTATTTATATATATGGCATTATATATATGTTGTTGTAATCTTTATCGATTATTTGAACTTGTGGATTACAAGGTATGTTCTCATTTATTTAATTATAAATGATAATTTTATACTTATACGAGATATTTATACGACGTAGATTGTCACGAAGCCACCCTAGTCATTTTAATGCTAGCGCCGAAGCTATTCCTGAAATAAATGATGTTATTTTCGAGATTAACTAAGTTGTGGATATACATGATCCCAACAAAATGGTTAATATTCTTGCTGATATTCTTTTGGTTACAAGGATTTTGAATTCCTTGGTTCTTATTCTTGATTTATCGATTCGTTCATTTCGTTTAGTGAATTTAATTTGCATTTTCATTAATCTTCGACATTATACTGTTTTGATAAAAACAAGTTTGTCCGAGATGGTACTATTGATTGTTAGGAACTGATATTGATTTGTATGGTATTCACATGCCAACCAGGATTCCATATCATATCACTGATCATTTTCTGTTAAATCAGTTCCTCATTTGTTTTGATCTTGATCTTTTGCGTTGAGCTGGCGAGGCTATAATAAAGATTTGTAATCGTTGAAATAAATTAGCCATTTATTTGAACAAGGAAATTATAAATTGTTGAACTACAAATTTTTGAATCTTATTTGGAAGGACTTGATCAATCCATGGAAATAATGATTCATAAATGTCTGGGCTTAAGCATATAGCATCTGCGTGATTAAACTCTTATTAACTCGTAATTCGTTTGCTCGATTCATTCTTTGATTTTGTTCCTCTAATTCTTTGACTGTGTAATGGTTGTATTGGGGCTGTTCCAAAAACACCAATTGAGGAGGATATCAAGCGTCTCTGAAAAACACTAAAGAAATCTTCTTCTTGTGGGACCGAGGAGCATTCTTAGCCATGTGAATTACCTAGTAACTCTTAGTAGATTAGTTTATCATTTGTAGTATCTTCTCATTAATCCCTAACTAAACTGTGACATCAGTTAGTAGGACTAGTCTTTTAAGTTGTATGGCATTAGACGATGATTATCTATAATGCTTAACAATACAACTTGTACTAGTTTGTGATCAATGGAATGACTATCTTTTGATTCCTAATTCTACATCGTTCTATTATTATCTTTCTTTGCTTTTCTCTTTAAATTCATGTGGTATAATGCAATCATTGAATGAATACTCATTAAGATTTGATTTGCGTTACACAAGACTCATGCAGTCAATGAAAGCTATGACTGAAGCATGAATGCGCCAAGTTATTAGTGAATAAGTTGATGTATCTTTAGCTGAATTCATGGCCAACATGAATGATGGATCTGGAACTGGAGCTGAAACTAAAACTGGTGGAACTGGAACCGGTAGAGCTGAAGCTGGAGTCGATAATGTTCGTGTTACGGATGGAACTAATGTGCCCGAAGTTAGAAGGCTATAACTACACTTCATTCATTAAGTGCAATCCGTAGACTCTTAAGGGGACTAAAGATGATGGAGGATTGTGTCAGTTGTTGAAAGTTGGCGCCAGTCTTTCAAATTAGTAACCCTAATTAGGAGGATAAGGTGCAAATTGAAATCGCCACTCTCCAAGGTCGTGCATTAATTTGGTGGGATGGTATACTTGCTTCCATAGGTATCGTTACTCATGGGACACCATGGACTAATGTGAGGAAACGGTTAACTGAGGAGTTTTTCCTCGAAGTACTTCCAAAGTATGGAGCAAGTGTTGTACAATCTGAGACTGAAGGGAACAAACATTGGTAGATATATCAAGTGTTTCCACAATTTGACTCCTTTATGTCCAAGAATTGTGGAACCCGAACCGTCAAGGTCAAGCAGTATATTCACGGCTGACCAAGAATAAATTCGGTGATGTGACTTCTTCTAAGCCATTTACTATTTGTGAAGCTATCTGCATGGCTTATTAGCTCGTGGGACACATAATCCAAGGCAAGGCTGATGAGGTTACTGAAGGGTAAAATAATTCCAAATTTAAAATTCTTTTCGTGCATTAGAGCTCGTAAGTATATCGAAAGAGGTTGTGGATTATGCATGGCTTAGGTATCGGAGAAGGAATCGTAAAGAAAGTGAGTACAGATATTATAGTCATTCGTGACTATCCCGAAGTGTTTCTAGAAGATTTGCCAAGGCTTCCGCCTCCAAGGCAAATAGAATTCCTAAATTATCTAAATCCTGGTGCCACAACTGTGGCGTGTGTGCCATATCTATTAGCATCATCCGAGCTGAAGGAATTATTTGTGCAGTTTTAAGAACTATATGATAGATGTTTTATTCGACCGAGCTCGTCAGTTTGTAGAACTCCTGTTTTATTCGTTAAGAAGAAAGATGGTTCGTTTCGTATGTGTATCGATTACCGAGAGCTGAATAAGCTGACAATCAAGAATCGTTATCCGCTTCCAAGAATTTTATGATCTATTTGATCAACTTCAAAACTCTCGTGTTTTCTCCAAAATTCTGGTGTTTTCTCCAAGATTGATCTTTGTTTTGCTTATCATCAACTTCGCATACGCGAGGGAGATATTCCTATTACGCCGCTTAGAACTTGTGATGATCATTATGATTTTAGGGTTATGCCTTCTGGTTTGACCAGTACACCTGCTGTATTCATTGACTTAATGAATTGTATGTGTAAGCCGTGTCATGATAGATTCGTAATCGTTTTCATTGATGAAATTCTAATCCGCTCGAAGAGCGAGGAAGAACATGTCGAACACGATTATCTCGAACATGTTAAAGAACGAAAATTTTACGCGAAACTCTCAAAGTGTAATCTTTTGATTAGTTCCGTACGATTTCTCTGACATGTGATTGTTAAAAGTGGGGTACCTGTCGCTCCTGCGAAAATCGAAGCCATCGAAAATTTGAATGTTCCAACTATTCCAACTGAAGTACGACAGATTCTAAGTTTGGCTGGTTACTATCGAAGGTTTATTAAAGGATCCTCTTTGATATCAAAACCATTAACTAAGCCAACTAAAAAGAATGAACCGTATGTGTGGGGCGATGATGAAGAGAAAGCTTTTCAAACTCTGAAAGGGAAACTCTACAGCATGCCGATCTTATCGTTACCTGAAAGAAATAAAGATTTTGTTGTTGACCGTGATACATCTCCTATATGATTTGGAGCTGTTTTGATTGTGTATGCTTGTAGGAAACCTAGGAAGAATGAGGAAACTGCACAACTCATGATTTGTAATTGGGTACGGTGATTTTACTCTTCATCTATTGAGACATTAATTGTATGGCACTAATGTACCGTATCCACTGGTAGTAAGAGCCTACAATGTATTCTGGAATAAAAGAGGTAAATAAGCCTTTAAGTGATTACGATTGTGTTATTCGTTATCATTTGGGAAATATGAGCAAATTACAATGGACTTCATTGTTAAGCTCTTGAAAACTCAATCTGAATATGATTCAATTTGTGTCAATGTTGACTGATTGACTCTGCTCATTTTATTCCGATAAATAAAATGATCGCGCGAACTAAGAATCGTTTGTTAACTGCTCGTAGTAGACATAGAAGTTATGACGATGTGAAGTGAAATCTTTGGAAATCGAGGTAGGTGGAAAATTTATGCCAAAGCTATCACCATGAAAAGGTTGCTATATATTTTGGAAAACGTGGGAAGTTAAGTCCCCGTTAGTCTGGACCATTCGAGTTGATATCGAGTGTAGGTCCAGTGGCATGAAAACTTAAATTACCTCGTGAACTATAAGGAATTCACAATACTCTTTCATATGTCGAACTTAAAGAAATTTCTTCCTGACGAAGATCTTATTATCTCTCTTGATGAACTATGAATTGACGGTAAGTTGCATTTCATCAAAGTACTTATTGATATTATCGATAAGGAAGTTAGGCAACCGAAGCAAAGTCGAATTCCTATTGTCATGTGTGATGGAACTCAAGACGAGGACCAAAATACATTTAACTCTTTGATTTCAACGAGCGATCGAGGAAGAACGCAAGTTGATCTTCGAGACGAAGATCCCAATTTTGTGGGGATAATGTGACAATCCGTCAATTTCAGGTCGATATTTTAATCTCGACTATTAAGTATTATATATTTACTTTAACAAGGAATACATTAACTATCGATATTATATTCTCAATTTATCATAAGAATGATTTTATGGTATTTATTTTTATTTCTCGTGTTTTACGTTTTAAGGAATGACGAGAAATACTAATGATCGCGATACCGACGGATGCCCAAAAATTTACGTTTTATTATCGATTGTCTCGATATTTAATATTTTCGACGTTTTCGATTTAATTACGTTTTAAGTCGTGTCGAAGTTATATTATTATAGTTTTGAAGCGTTTTAACTATTGAAAAGTGTTTTTACGAAACCCGAGTCCCGTAAATATTTTCAAAATTTAATATTTACATTTTCTACCCTTACAACTATTTAATTGCATTTTGGACCAAAACTAAGCAAAATTGGCAAAATTTACCCCTCCACCACTAATATATATAATTTTTCCACTTACAAACACACACACAAAATAATTTTAAAAATAAAATCCACCCACCTCTTCCTCCTCCTTGTTTTGACGTACACCCCAACACCAAAATACCCTTGAATCTTGATTTTCTATCTTGATTCAAGAAAAACTAACTAAACTCCCATTTTGCAAATTCATTTGTGATCATATTGGTATGATTTTTTCCAACATGCATAAACTTTTTAAAATTTAATTTTTTTCATATGATCTATTGTTGTTTGATCTATTTTTATAGAAAATGTATGTTGTTAATAATATTATATTTGATTTTGGAGTGTTGCATGTATGAATTTTTAATGGTGATTTGTAAGAGGTGGTCATGCAAGTGATTAAGGAATGTTAGGATTGAATTATGATGATTGTAGGATGAAATTAAGAGTATAGAAGTGGTGAAAATGGGTTAAAATATTGATTTGACATGATTTCTAAAAATATATTTTAGGACAGCAGCTTATAACAGATTGTTTCATGGGTTTAAGTTCTGAGATAGGCTTAGATTATTTGATATTGTTGTATAGTTTTCCGAGAAGCTCGTTTCGGTATAAGATAGAGCTTCTAACTCATTACGAGTCAAAAGTTATGCTAGTTTTAGTATTCGTGTACCGGGAGACGAGTATCGGCACAATCCGAAAATTGTTGTCGATATTTGGATCGAATCTCGGGGACTATAGAATGAGTTTTAAAAATGTTCAAGGGCTGTTGTAAGTTTCTAAACCTCAGGTCCTGAGTCTATTTTTAAACCCGAGTGTCGGTTTTGTAAACGGAATTGTTTAAATAAATCAAAATGGTTTTACGAGTTGAAGACGTAAATCGGTCCGGTTTTTATAACACAAAGATGTGTCGGACAGAAGGCCTTAGAAGTAATATTTTTGAATGAAACTTAAAATGAGTCTTCTTCATATTAGATATGAGTTTGTGACCAAGTTTCGTCAAAATCAGACAAGTGTAGATAGGGTAGATTGGTGTGTACATTTGGAGTGTACATGCTGATTATAATATGGACACATAGTTCAATAATTATGTGGCATGAGTTGAGTATTCGCCATTAGACATGGTGATTTACTCAAGTGTTAAGTCATTATATAAATGACTTAGTTACTGGTCCGAGAGAAGTAAAATGATAATCTGACTTGCGTTGACTTGGCGTCTCAAGACGGGTCAATATCGAGAGTGCAAGTGTTTAAAAGAATAGTGTTGAATAAAATGGTATAGTAATTACACTTGTATTATTAAATTTTTCGGGATTGTCTGGGTTTTGTAATTTTGATTTTTATATTATTTAAGTATGATTTATACTTAAGTCGATTATTAACGAACGCGCCTTATTTGGTAGGTTGCGGTTTTCGTGTTTAAACGGGCATCACTAATCGTCGGCGATCGTCTCATTACCACTACTGGCTAAGGTGAGTCTATAGCCTCGCTTTTAACATGTTTACTTGTTTTATAAAACCCGCGAGGGGGATAACATGCTTGTTTTAATAAAAATTAATGGGCACAACGAGAAGTTGTGGAAATCCTATTAATAGGTGCAACGAGAGGTTGTGGGAACCCTATTTACTTGAAAAGTACTTATTGAAATTGAAAGGTACAACTATAAGTTGTGGTAAACTCGTGATTGTTTTAAAATTGAACACAAGGAACTTAATTGTATGTTTAGATGAAAGTTATTACATAAGTTTGTTTAGCCTTAAAAGACCCATGAATCGTGAATTATTAATCGAAGTAACGCTAATGCTATGGATAGATCTATCGGGGTGACGCCCAGTCTGGTCGCGACTAGCTATCGTGTGGTGTTGTGATGCACTAGTAATGAAACATCGGATGCATTGTATAAGAGAAATATACACACTTGGCTAGGTGTGTTGGGCTGAAATAATATATGTTGACGTTCAATGTCACGAGACTTATGTAATGACACGATAATTATGTCCGTACAACATAATTGTCTTTGATAAATTATTAACCATGGAAGGTTATTTTGGATACTTGTGTTCTCTTTATTTAAATTAAACTCTATAGATTCACTCGACAAATATTGCTGACTTTTTCATGTTTTATCTCAGGTCCATTGGGAAGGCACTCGAGGAAGGCGGTTTCGTGAAGCTTGATTATTTGAAATGTTTTAGCCCGCTTTTATAAATTATATCCATTAAAATAACTTTTATCCTTTATTATAGTTTGTAAACTCTTGAATTATCTGGGACCGTGTGAAAAGTTTTATTGTTAAATGAAAATAAATGGATGTTTTTATTAAAACGACTAGTTTTGAGCTGTTTTCTATGATTATGAGATTGAACCATGATAGAAACACCCAATGACCCTTCCGCTGTTATGACCGAAATTTGGGGGTGTTACAATGCATGCTGATACTTTTGGAGTATGTCAGATATCATAGCTGATATTTTGATGTGGCTTAGTCGAATTTGTTTTCATCATAGCTGATTTATTAGGATTTTTGTGTTTAGGATTGGTTTAGACAGGTTGTGAGTATGGTCTGAATAAGGTTTATCAGTCTACTTTTAGTTGGTATCTGTATATCTATGTTAGCTATCTAGATAGAATTGTTTGATGCGTGATTTGAATTGTTTACTGATTTGTTACTTGTCTCAGTTTAAACTTGGTTTATTTTCTTATTCATTGAATTGCTTTGCTATTATATAATTTCACTATACTGATATATAAAACATCTCCAAACGAATTGTTTGGAGGAGTATTTATCTAAAAACTTGAAGTCCAAAATAAATAATATCCAAAAAATTGTCTCTAGGAGGTCTCGAACTCGAGACCTCCCGTTCAACAGTCAAGGGACTTAACCATTTGGTCTAGCTACTTGTTTTTGTTTAGTTACAGCTTTAGTAATTAATATAGCTTGTTATTTCTTAGCTATTAGCTTTTACTTCATTATTAATACAAAGTTTTCATTTAATAAATTTAAATCATTAGTTTTAAAAATTAATTTTATAAAGTTTAAAAAAATAAATAAAAAATATATATTTTATTACTTTTGGAAATTAAGTAGTTTTAAAATGGATTTTTAAGTGTACTTTTTAGAAATATTAAATTGTTTTGTTAAATTTTGTTTTTAATTAATTTTGTTCTAAATAAGAATAGGTTTAAATAGATTTTGTTAATTAAAAGTAAAAGCATTTTTTTAAAAGATTAAATTAGTTTATAATTTTTAAAATAGTTTAAATTTTATATAGATTTATATTATTGTCTTGTAAATTTTTATTTGGGAAACGATTCATGCACTTAGGATTTAAAATTTGGTAGAATTATCTTTAGATTAAAAACCGAAACCCAAATCTTATAAATTGTCCAAATTAAAACAAACGTCTCAAATTCATAAGATCCTTGTGTAAAACGAACTTGGATCGCTCACGTGTTTAATTGAATTCGTCTTTGGCTTATTTATGGATTATAACCTTTTCCTAAGTGTAATTTCCTAAATTTGCTCGATAACTTATCTAATTAAAATACACCGACATTCCTCATCAAATCAAAAAATTTGGCGCCGCTGACGGGGATCTTGTGTACGATTTGTTCGTGGAGATTTGTTGATCGTTGATTTGAAGACCCTTTCGTCCTCGAAAAGTTTTGTTATTTTTCTATTATTATAGTATGTACCGTTTTTCGTGTTTTTTTCATTATTATATTATATTACATAGAACAATAAATTTACCTACTTCCATATAAGACTTAGTTGGGATTTCATCACCTAGCTATTGTATTCGAATCCAAAACAAAAAAAAAGGCAAAATAGATAAATACTAATAAAAAGTTTGAACTCAATTTATACAAACTATAAGGTGGGTATAAGGCGACGAGCTATAAAAGGCCGTCTAAGGAAAAAGTTTTTTAAGTGCTTTGTGCCACTTCGTTTCCCCGCTTTCTTGTGCGTATATTGAGAGGGACGACCGATTATTGGTTTGCCGACTCAAGTAGTATTAAATCTTATTTTTGTTGTTTACTTATTGAACCTCGAGACGATTAGGTTTTCACCTACGTTTTAAAGTCGACCGAGGGTAGATTACTTCCATAGTAATTATCCTTATTCCTTGTTTTTATCAATCTTTTTGATTGAGCAATACCAAATAAAAATACCAAAAATAATCTTCTTCTTATCTAATTTCTTTTCTTCAACCCTCTAAATTCTCGTCATGTTGGTTTATGCAATTACGATCTACTCTACTTTTGATTAATCACGATAGGCTTGAAATCATTCCTCGTACAAATAGAAATCGTCAACAACAAATAGTGGAACCCGAGTTTCCACCTATTGTTGTAGAGATTGTGACAATCCGTCAATTTATGATCGATATTTTATTCTCAAGTATTATTCAAAAACATTATTTTAATGTTATAATATGAACTCACTCATTTTTTGGAAGAAATTTGGGTTTACGTCTTGAAGTAGCATCGACTACGTCTAAACCGGAGGACTCTACGTTACGTGCTTACTCTTACATACACCGTCTTTGGTGACAGTCCGACACTTTAGGAAATAAATTTATCCGTGAATATTATTTTGGAATTTTAAATTTGTGTTGGTTCATAAACTCACAAATTTACTAGAAGAGATTAGGATGTACGTGCATAATTTAACGTCCTTTACGACTAAACCGGAAACCCTAGGTTTACGTATTTACGTTTTTGAACTCCGTTTTTGATAAGACAATTTTTATTAGATTCTTTTTGTGCCGTTGATTCATAATTTATAAAAAAGTTTTTCGTAAAACGACCCGAGGGCGCGCAAATCGAGGAAACTAGAATCGAGGAGTACCCGTAATTAAATGGGGATGAGACAAGATAATCTTTCCCCACCCCCACACATGGGACGGCCACAACTAGCCATAACACCACAAAGGTGTCAACTTAATATTTAAGCTAAGGACACTTGTCCTTAGCCTTCCACCAGAATCCACCAACACATAAAACAACTATCTACCAAAACTAGCAACTCATTTCTCTCATGCAACTCACACACAAACTCTCTCTTGGCTCCCCTTTGTGCCGTCCATATCACCACCACCACCATGTTCATAAAAAATCTAGCCATAACCTAAGGCTATAATCAACATATGTTGAAGCCTAGTTGAAGTTATGAAGATTGGAGGTGATTTTAACAACTAGCAAGGAGTTAACATGGAGACCAAGGGCTGATTTTCAAGAAGATATCCATGCATATGAAGATCTCAAGGAGTTCATTTGCCAAATTGAAGGTTTGGTAACAAGGAACTAAACCTTGTTCATCAAAAACTCATCATTTCATCACTTTGGTGGTATAAGGATTATTCTTCCTATCATCTTATTATTTTGAATATGTAATCTTGTATTTTCTTCATTTATGTATATTTATATGATGATGAATGATGATCAAAATATTATGTGGGGATTTGGTGTTGATAGATTTGATTAAAAAAGATTAAAATCTACTTGAAAGGATGTTAAAATCATGGCTAAATATGTAGGCTGTATAAAACAGTAAAGAGCTAGATGATAACTTGTTAAAATAACTTGGTAAAATTAATATACAGTAAGGTATGTGTCTTGTACATATGTGAGAGTTTTCCATACAATGTAATCCTTAAAATGAGTGAGATATGATCAAAACAATATTGGAGTACAAATCTGCATAGACTGTTTTGGACGAATTTATTAAAATATTTAGATGCTGATTCATCAGTAGCTATAATAGAGTTAAATGAATCACATATCATGTAGTTTCTGCTATAAAAATTTGGGGTTCTATTGCCTTATAGAACTTTAGATAAGGATGTTTTAGTGGACTGAATATTTAGGATCAGATTTTGTAAAATAAAAAGTATATAATATAAGCACTCAAATTACGTACTTATAAAATATACATATATAAAAACCCACTAGTTACTAATAATAATTATAAATGAGAGTTTTATATTATGATATAAAAATGAGACATTTTATATAATTTACAAGTACAAACATTTTACAAGTTATAAAAACTATATACATAAGTTTTACGTCTTTTTGGCTAAAACCGAAAGATTAACGTTTTTGTTAAATAAAACTTAGACGGTCGGACCCGTCTAATGTAAACTTTTTATAAACTCACATACTGATTTATAAACTTATATAACAAGTAAAAACCGATAAAACCCGAGCTTTATAACATATAGACATTAACGGGCCAAATTAGCCTTATTTGACTATTTACCCAACTAATTTGGCTAAATACTAATGGACTTACTCATTGGGCTTAACCCACTTGGGCACAACATGTAAGAATAGACTGATGTTAAAAGTGTAATTGTACTAATAAAATGTAATGGGCTTATCATGGGCTTATTGGGCCTTAACATGTGAACAAGTTAAACTAGTGAAACTAGTATAAAAATTTACCAACACTTGACACTATAATGAGTAAATAAAGATGTACAAACCCACTTGATCATCATCATATTTATAAAATCATCATATATATACATATTTATTATTTTTATAAAGTCATTGGATAAGAGTCTGAGACAAGTTTTATTTGTCTAGGTTTCCGTGATTGAAGCACGTACCGTACATCCAAATCGCCGATAACCGCCTTTCCCAATCAACGTGAGTTCATAGCCTCGCACTCTTTTAAATGTTTTTATTTAATGTTTTATAATCCTGCGAGGGAGATAACATGTTAGTTTTAATAAAACAGGACACCAGTTGTCCCGATTGTTTGCTTATTGATTTGGACCCGAATGATTGTATGACCCGATGAATAATTATATGACTCGATAAATGAAACAAAATGGATTATTAAAGTTAGGTTATGTCACTAAAAGTCCCATTAGCATGAATTGTGAACTACCGGGATTTCGTAGACGCTTATGCATATAATAGAAATATTTGGGGAAGATCATCCTAGTTCGCGCCTTGACGGTTGATATAACACCCCCAACCAATGCTATGCGCAGCGGAACTACAACATTTGGGTGCTACGTAGTTATCGTCACACATAAGCTATATTAAACGACTCAAAGAGACGTAAAAGTTTAAACATAAATTTAAACATTATTAAAATCATACAAGTCTACAGTTTTCCAAATCCCAAGATAATACTAAACAGGGTTTGCGTTAGGTCGCCACTGAATCTCAACCCAAAAGTACATTTTTGCTCACATGACAGAAAAATAACAGACTTTTTAGTTAAATAAGGGTGGAAAAACAAGTAGACCACCAAGCCACAACAACTTCCATCCTCGCATGCTCCGCTGCTATCAATCTTGGTTACCTGAAACACATGCTTAAAACTGTCAACACAAAGGTTGAGCGAATCTATAGGTTTATCAAATCATAAGTTGAACATAAGTATTAAAAACCAATCATGATCATTCGGTGCCCCTACTAAAGGAATCAGTTGCAATTATACCTTATCTCTTATCACAAATTATCCGTCCGCAGGGGGTACCCAACGTACTAGCCCTCGTCTCGGATAGGGTCGTCAACCCCATAGTACTATCACTTTGTATAAGCGGCTATTTTCAATCCACGCTAGGATTAAACAGTAGTTAATAGTTCATGAAATTAGGGCCTTTTGCAACTAGGTACTCAACACAATTTCTAAGGCAACATTCGGGTCCAACAATCATTCATGACTTATGTTCATTTTCATTTAAATAGCATGTATCCCCCTCGCGGGTAAAAACATTTGAAATAAGTAAAGAGCGAGGCTATAGACTCACCTTAAGTAGTAGTGGTAGTATTAGTAACTACGGCGTAAACGAAATCGATCACCGACGATGAGGATGCCCCGGGAAATCAAATACAACACCTAACGAATAACCACGTAATGAATCAACACATTCGAGTACCTTCAAGTACTGTATGTACATAATTAAGAACTCTCAAGGTTCATATAAACTGACGCCAAAAATCCATACAAGTGATATTTACTAGACACGAGCCATTTTTATACTTTATTAGAAGTATTACTCATTTTACAATTCTGCCGGTACATACCGAATGTACGGGCTGTTTTACCCCACTTAGACCACTCCTAAAAATCTGAGAAAATTTGTAAAAATCACTTATAATCTGTAGAAACCCCATACAAAATTTCATAAAAAGTTTTCACTTCTAAGACCTTCTGCCCGACACATCTTTGAAGTACAAAATTCGGACAGTTTTGCACACTCGACTTGTAAGATCATTTTGACCATCTTAACCAATACCATTTGCAAATCTGACTCTTGATTATGAAAATAGACTCAAAATGCTAAGTTTAGGGCCTGAGAACAGCCCTTGACCATTTTTGAAACTCAACTTATAGTCCCCGAGATTTGACCCAATATCGACAACAATTTCGGATTATGTCGACTTTCATCTCCCGATACACGAAAATTCAAACTAGCGTAACTTTTGACTCGTTTGGAGTCAAAAGCTCTATCTTATACCAAAACGAAGCTAAAAAGAAGCTCTACCACAATATCCTATCATCTCAACCTGGACTTAGACTTAAAACCACTAAAAATACCCCTAAAGTTTCTGATCTAAAAATATCTCTTTCAAAACCGTAAAAATCATCATTCCAACCCTTTTCCTTACATCCTAGACCTATTCCAACACCAATTAACCAATCCAAAACATCCTAACTATCCTTAATCACTTGTATGAACAATCACAACAAAAACCCATTTCATAAATCAAACATGCAATTCAAAGATAATAATAATAAAATAACAATAACAAGGAGATGGAACCTTACAATGATTAAATGGATCAAAAACACCAAGAACACCCAAACCCCCCACATATTTCGTGGGTTTTGGGGCTGTGGAACACCAAAAACATAATCCCAAGCTTGATTGATCACTTAATTAAGATCATAGCAACATTGGAACAACAATACATGTGTTTAATTTGATCAAATCAACCATTTTACAAAAATTAATCTTGAAAAATTAAAGTGGTTGCATGGTGGATTTTTGTGGTGGGATTTACTTAAAATGATGTTACAAACATGGGTCATTGCTTAGTTTTCTTAAAAACGAATTGTTGATGGTGGATTTAGATGGTGGTGGGTTGGCCGTGAGGTAGAGAGGAAAGGAGGAGGAGAGAATTTTTTTTTGAAGTTAAAAATGAAGAGTGTGTGTTTGTTTGTTTATTTTGTAAGGTTAGGAGGGAGCAAAGTGCAATTATGGCTTTCTTTTGGCCTTAAATGGCAAACAAGTATTTAAAGAGCGGGATTATGACTAGTATTCGATTTTAAAATTTTACGGGAGTCAGGTTTAGTCCCGGCTACCTCAAAATACCTTTAAATGGTTCAAACGCACACAAAACGATTATACATATGGTTCCGACTCGACTTAACACGTAATAAAAATAAAAATCTCGAAAAACTCAAATATCGATCAATCGATAATAAAATGTAAGTTTTGGGCATTCGTCGATATCGTAGTCTTTATCGGTTCTTCTTAAATCATCAAACGTTAAATTACGACCGTAAACGTTGGTTTCAACTTAAACCGTCAAATATATAACAAACGAAATTTCTTAAAAATTTCAAAAATATTCGTAAAATAGGATTAAATAAATGACGTTGGGCTCGGGATATCACATCCACAAGTGAGCCACAACTTAAGAGAGATGCTCATACTGAACAACTCTTGAGACAATAACTTAGCATCATACGGCACATTCACGGGTATTACATCCTCCCCTCCTTAAAGGAGCGACGTCCTGGCGCTCTCCGGTTCTTATACTCGCATTTCGTACTACTAGAAAGATGAGGGTACTACTTCCTAAAGAGGTCTTCACATTCCGATGTAGACTTCGGTTCACGTCTCGGATTCCATCACACCTTCACAATGAGTGTTATACCTTGCTTCAATCTCTTAACATCTCGATCTATCCGTAGCCTCCCAAATCATTTCAAGTCCATTCAACTGACTTTTTCCTACTTCATTCTATCCAACTGGCGATCTATATTTTCATCATCATAATTCCTCAAAGGCTGCAGCTTCAATGCTACCATGGTAAATGTCGTTGTACAAAGATACTACCAACGGCAAGTATCGATCTCAACAACTATCAAAATCAATCACACATGTTCGGAGCATGTATTCCAACTTTCGAATCGTCCTTCCACCTGGTTCATCATCTCATAAAAACAACTACTCACAAAATAAAATCGCACGGGTCACACATAACCCCATCGAAAACGTTCAGAATATACAAGACGAAGTAATTATTACTAGTCGTACAAAATCACCTTATCGCAATATTACGTACATACAACCCTAGTTCGTTAAAAACGAATTCATTGATATGCTAATCATTCGACGTATACATAACTCTCTCGAAAACATCACAAATCAATCAAACACAAAAGCCATTATGAAGCACATAAAGCCGTATCACAACATGTTTGCGAAATTGCCAAACCATGCCAAGTAAATAAGTTCAACCAAGTTAACGCATGCTTGCTAATCAGCCAAGTCATGATAAAATAAGGATATTTGACATATTTCTCGGATGAGTCTAGTTAAAAGAAAATTTCAAGTTAAAGAAGGTTCACGAGCTTGCTAGCTATGGATGCATATCCATAAGGAAAGAAAAATACATACATATGTCATCGCAGGGCGCTCACCCATAGATTTATACACAAAAGATATTACAAGAACACCATCTCACTTTCGTCCCAACCGTGGTAAAAATCCTAATATATATCATCGTTCATAGTAAAAAAAAAATATATTACATGGCATGTGTTCTCCCTGATCGGACTTCATTGGACAATGTCGTCTCAAGTTCTCACAACTTACGATCACTCGACCAGATCACTTACCGCATGAACACATAAAAGGCAATGGTTTACCACTAGAACATCAGCTATGGCTATCTATCGTTTAACCATCGATAATCAAGGATGGTTGAGTCAAGCAAAGAGTATTCCTCACTTAAATAAACGAAGACGGCAATGGAATTATCTTCCAACTACCGATGCACAGTTGGTAAACTTCAACAGTTTATCGCGTGTCGTTGTCATATCGAAAGAACAAGAAAAGAAGCAGATAAAGTACGATACATTCGATGTAGGAGAAGTCTTCTTCATTTCCCTCAGAGTTATTCGAACTCGGATTTCCTTTACTTCCGCAGTCTTCTATTTTTGTTAAAATTCCTTCTCAGTGTCGGTACGAGTCCCTTTTGTATTTCATCAACACCCTCGTGATTTCGATGAAATTCGCACGTTACACACATACATAAAAACATTTTCCAAAATTACTCGGTCACAGTGACTTACTAAGTCAACGCCAAACAAAAAGAAGAGATTTCAAAGAACACAAGAAAATTCAAAAATTTTCTTTAAGAATCAAAGAAATTACGACTACTTGCAAAAATGATCCACCATTTTAAAAAGAAACGTTCTCATCCAAACGTTTATCAAAACACTACAAGTTTCAAGATGACCAATTTGTTTGACACGATAGTGCCCTTCCTAAACTATGCATAATTAGCTAGATCATGCATACTTAAGGGTCAAGCAACGACAATTAACAAAACAGGACTCTTCCCGAATTATGCATAGTTAGCTAAGCTGTGCATAATTGAGGATCGAGTGACCACACAAACATTATTATTACATACCAAATATGACTATGAAAGTTTTCGACCTAATATTCAAAATAATTAAACCATTTGAAATGGGAAAATATTGTTACCATCGCTTTAAGAAACACATCAAACATTTTTCATACACATTGAAAACATATTATTGCTTTGCCTTTTAATGAGAAAATAAATAAATAATTAAGTAAATAAATCGACACCATTTACATTTGGTTAAACGAAATATTTCACACTCATACATATTTTCAAAATAGACTATTCACCAAATAATGGTAAGGTGGTTCAAGATTAAAGATCATTGCAAACACAACAAGTAATAAAATCCAAAAATCAATGAGATCGAACTAGGTAAACGAGCAATATAATTGCCAACTGAAATTAACTATATTAGAAATGAAGATACTTTGAAGATATGACAAGAGTTTCAGAATAATCAACGGCAATCTACGAATACATAGAGTAAAATTTGAATATCAACGCAAGCGTCAAAAATAAAACAACGATCATAATTCCCATCATCTCGAGTTGCACACGCATTCCACCAAGGGCAAACGGGGAGAGGAGAATAATCACTTGGTCGAATAGAAACAATTTCACCAGGAAGGTCGAGTTCTTTCACCTCTACAATTTGGTAAAGCGGCTTCGCCTCCTCGCTTTTGTTCAATATAAATAAATAACCAATTTAATGAAGATTTATAGCATCATTCAAGTAAATACAGAATTTTAGGTTCCATTAACCGTAAGAAGAAAAGTCACAACGTCCATGAACAGGACAAAATATACCGGGTGACATACCCTCATCATCAAGTCCTAGCGAAATAGTAGTTTTAAAATAAATATAATAATACTGGTTTCATATCATGGAAAATATTAAAATGAACAGTCACATGACGACTCAAGTTCAAATACAGACTCATAAAATCAAAGAAGGGATGTCGGACGATCGAACCATTGTGACTCAAAACATTACATATACATCTTAAGAAAATAATATAAATATTCGTTTGTTGGGTAATCCATTTGCATTTTCTAGTTACTGTTACCTGGTACATTGTAAAACCGAACATTTGCACATTTTTAATTCGTGTTACCCCATTAAAGATTTCAGACCTTTCATGTTTCAATCTATACAAAGTTTTTATTTCTAGAAAAATTACAGTTGCAAGAAAATTTCTAACATTAGTTGATTCGGTGACTCGGTTATTATAACTGGTAAAATCATTAGTTTTGAAAATCTCGATACTCGCGTCAAAATGTCAATAATCTTCATATCTTAAGTACCAAAAACGTTTATAGTAAGAATTCTCAAAGTTTTACGTTATTACGACATATCTTATTACGTATATATAAATATCCAAAATAACTCAATCTAGTCGAATTAACTCTTAAAAAAATCAACCTTTGACTTTTTATTATACACATGTGTTCCTTAAAACTGATTTGTATGCTATATTTTATTCACGCGACTCGAGTCAGGCGTCAAAGACGTTTCACGTAGTATTATCTCGGATAAATTTACTGATTTTAGTCGAGACTTGAATCTCAAAAATAAAAATAATATAATAATGTAATAATTAATCAAAAATGCTTATTTCAATAATTCTAAAATGTGGAAAATTCAACTTTTAATCCTTAGCCCATTATCAAACGGTTTTTAACATTAACACATCTCGCAACGGAATAAAACAATGTTCCATCAATATTTAATAATTTGTTTCAAGCGTTAGAATTTTTCACTTATAGTGTATATTCCGATTTTATCCCAGTTTATTCACTACAACAAGTAACGTGTTCTAGTTTACACCAATGCATATAACATGAACTCATGTTTAAAATAAAACCAATTTTACAAAGTTTTTAGCTCCAAAATGCTTGACCAATTCTTCAACTCATGTTTAATATTACAAGATACGCCAAAAGTTTGCTACATTGACCCGAAAATTAATTCACACTAAATCAAAAGTTACATATACTTACTAGTCATATCGTAAATTTTATTATAAACTCCTTTTTCAAATTATATTAAACAAATTCTTAACAAATCCATCACTAGCTTCTAGTATCAAATTATTAATATATAAAAACAAGGATTTTACGAGTAATATAAATCACTTATTATGATATACCAACCAAGGTTGAAGGAAAAATAATTTCACTTTGTCCATTTCTTCTCTACACTTATTTTTTTTACTTGTTACAAGACACATCATAAATCATTTTTATCCAAAAGTTTCATCCGCCAAGTATTAAATATGTAAAACACTTTATGTTTAAACCATTCATTCAACAAAGTTTAGTGCTTACTTAACTCACCCAGTTGCCGGACCCCGTCATATATACTATCAAATTTAAAATAATAAGACAACAAGAACAAAAATGAAATAAACGAAGCGAGAATACGTATGTCAACTAAATGTTGTTATCGGCCTCGGATGAGTCTCGAAATTGTACTCCACAAAATTAACACAAAAACCAACCAAATTCCAAGTTATCGCGATTGATCACAACGCTAGTCTATTTTAAAACACATCTTTAAAATTCAAGTAGAATAGTAAAAAACGATTAAATGGCAACACGCCTCAACCACGTTTTATAACACACACATGTGATTCGTCGCTACGATGTACGCATCGTTGATTATACTTCGTCTATATTATAGTTACGCCAACTAACATATCAAACCCATAAGGAATAAAGGAAATAATGTAATACGTAAGTAAATTACGTTTCAAAAGAAAATGTCCAAAATGACACATCACGGTGCGATAACGACAATCAAGATCAATCTAGTCAATATACAATATGTTACGAAGCGTTATTTACGTATCTAGAGTACCAAACGAGGTTCATATTCGGTTATCCGAACAACAAATTAATTATCAAGATTGATAATTTGCGGTGAGGCCGAATTCTCAACAAAACCGCATTATAACATGTACGATAATCACTCAAGGACCACTGCTTCACGTGCAATGCCTTTAAATACCATAGTATATACATACTTATACATACAACCATTCCTACATACACGTAGGATTACAACGCAGTGTTGCCATGTAATGCAATGTAGCCCGTTATGCCAAATACATGCAACATATATGATAGCCGTATAAGTGTTTGTAAATTACGATGATAAGTACCCAACGTACATAATAATATATCTCAATATATATCATAGTATTTACTTACTAAATACTAGAGAATTTATGTCAGTTTTGAGGGATACATCTAAAATATAAAGTAATGCTAAAGAAATCTTACCGGAGCCATGCAGGATAGTTGTGTGCTTAGACAATTTCTTACGACACCAAAAGTTATAGTTTAGGATTTTTCAAAATGACCTAGTTCTCTATAACTCATGGCTCTGATACCAATCTATAACACCCCCAACTAATGCTATGCGCAGCGGAACTACAACATTTGGGTGCTACGTAGTTATCATCACACATAAGCTATATTAAACGACTCAAAGAGACGTAAAAGTTTAAACATAAATTTAAACATTATTAAAATCATACAAGTCTACAGTTTTCCAAATCCCAAGATAATACTAAACAGGGTTTGCGTTAGGTCCCCACTGAATCTCAACCCAAAAGTACATTTTTGCTCACATGACAGAAAAATAACAGAGTTTTAAGTTAAATAAGGGTGGAAAAACAAGTAGACCGCCAAGCCACAACAACTTCCATCCTCGCATGCTCCGCTGCTATCAATCTTGGTTACCTGAAACACATGCTTAAAACTGTCAACACAAAGGTTGAGCGAATCTATAGGTTTATCAAATCATAAGTTGAACATAAGTATTAAAAACCAATCATGATCATTCAATAGCATTGTCGCGCAAACAATCTATTTTCAAGGTTATGACAATTGTGTTTAAGCTCATGACACTAATCCGTTAACTCAATCACCCGCGTAATAATTACCGGCGTGATTCAGATGAAACCAGTGCCCCTACTAAAGGCATCATTTGCAATTATACCTTATCTCTTATCACAAATTATCCGTCCGCAGGGGGTACCCAACGTACTAGCCCTCGTCTCGGATAGGGTCGTCAACCCCATAGTACTATCACTTTGTATAAGCGGCTATTTTCAATCAACGCTAGTATTAAACAATAATTAATAGTTCATGAAATTAGGGCCTTTTGCAACTAGGTACTCAACATAATTTCTAAGGCAACATTCGGGTCCAACAATCATTCATGACTTATGTTCATTTTCATTTAAATAGCATGTATCCCCCTCGCGGGTAAAAACATTTGAAATAAGTAAAGAGCGAGGCTATAGACTCACCTTAAGTAGTAGTGGTAGTATTAGTAACAACGGCGTAAACGAAATCGATCACCGACGATGAGGATGCCCCGGGAAATCAAATACAACACCTAACGAATAAACACGTAATGAATCAACACATTCAAGTACCTTCAAGTACTGTATGTACATAATTAAGAACACTCAAGGTTCATATAAACTCACGCCAAAAATCCATACAAGTGATATTTACTAGACACGAGCCATTTTTAGACTTTATTAAAACTATTACTCATTTTACAATTCTGCCGGTACTAACCGAATGTACGGGCTGTTTTACCCCACTTAGACCACTCCTAAAAATCTGAGAAAATTGGTAAAAATCACTTATAATCTGTAGAAACCCCATACCAAATTTCATAAAAAATTTTCACTTCTAAGACCTTCTGCCCGACACATCTTTGAAGTACAAAATTCGGACAGTTTTGCACACTCGACTTGTAAGATCATTTTGACCATCTTAACCAATACCATTTGCAAATCCGACTCTTGATTATGAAAATAGACTCAAAATGCTAAGTTTAGGGCCTGAGAACAGCCCTTGAACATTTTTGAAACTCAACTTATAGTCCCCGAGATTTGACCCAATATCGACAATAATTTCGGATTATGTCGACTTTCATCTCCCGGTACACGAAAATTCAAACTAGCGTAACTTTTGACTCGTTTGGAGTCAAAATCTCTATCTTATACCAAACGAAGCTAAAAAGAAGCTCTACCACAATATCCTATCATCTCAACCTAGACTTAGACTTAAAACCACGAAAAATATCCCTAAAGTTTCTGATCTAAAAATACCTCTTTCAAAACCGTAAAAATCATCATTCCAACCCTTTTCCTTACATCCTAGACCTATTCCAACACCAATTAACCAATCCAAAACATCCTAACTATCCTTAATCACTTGTATGAACAATCACAACAAAAACCCATTTCATAAATCAAACATGCAATTCCAAGATAATAATAATAAAATAATAATAACAAGGAGATGGAACCTTACAATGATTAAATAGATCAAAAACACCAAGAACACCCAAACCCCCCACATATTTCGTGGGTTTTGGGGCTGTGGAACACCAAAAACATAATCCCAAGCTTGATTGATCACTTAATTAAGATCATAGCAACATTGGAACAACAATACATGTGTTTAATTTGATCAAATCAACCATTTTACCAAAATTAATCTTGAAAAATTAAAGTGGTTGCATGGTGGATTTTTGTGGTGGGATTTACTTAAAATGATGTTACAAACATGGGTCATTGCTTAGATTTCTTAAAAACGAATTTTTGATGATGGATTTAGATAGTGGTGGGTTGGCCGTGAGGTAGAGAGGAAAGGAGGAGGAGAGAATTTTTTTTTGAAGTTAAAAATGAAGAGTGTGTGTTTGTTTGTTTATTTTGTAAGGTTAGGAGGGACCAAAGTGCAATTATGGCTTTCTTTTGGCCTTAAATGGCAAACAAGTATCTAAAGAGCGAGATTATGACTAATAGTCGATTTTAAAATTTTACGGGAGTCAGGTTTAGTCCCGGCTACCTCAAAATACCTTTAAATGGTTCAAACGCACACAAAACGATTATACATATGGTTCCGACTCGACTTAACACGTAATAAAAATAAAAATCTCGAAAAACTCAAATATCGATCAATCGATAATAAAATGTAAGTTTTGGGCATTCGTCGATATCGTAGTCGTTATCGGTTCTTCTTAAATCGTCAAACGTTAAATTACGACCGTAAACGTTGGTTTCAACTTAAACCGTCAAATATATAACAAACGAAATTTCTTAAAAATTTCAAAAATATTCGTAAAATAGGATTAAATAAATGATGTTGGGCTCGGGATATCACATCCACAAGTGAGCCACAACTTAAGAGAGATGCTCATACTGAACAACTCTTGAGACAATAACTTAGCATCATACGACACATTCACGGGTCTTACAGTTGATCCCCGTCGTGCCACATTGATTGGTTAGCGAATTTATGTATGAGAATATTTACATAGCGTGATTTTTGTGACGACACGCTAACTTAGATGGGCAAATGAGTTCGAGTTAGCTACACGTTGTTTGTTGTAGTAAGGTAGCAATGTCATGCGTCTTATAATAATCCAAATAACGAAAATACTGCTATACGTATTGAATTATAATATATTGTTTGACTAGCAATACGGGGTCTTATTATTGATATTATGTTCGTGTTTTGGTTTTACATAACCATATTCATATAACGGTTTTTATTTAACTCTATACAACGTTATAAAACGTATTGTATGATGTTTTAACGACACTGGTTCGTATAATGGTTTTGAAGGCAAAAGCCTAAAGTATGATTTACAATAAAGATTTGTATAAAATGTTTTTGGCTTATTTCATGGCCTACAACAAAGAATTGTAAAAAATGATTTTCGGTAATAATTTTATACCGATGATATATTAGTGGATTTCATTAAATTGAATTCACTCGGTGTTTTCGCTGACCTTTTCTTTTAACATGTTTTATCTCAGGTACTTGAAGGAAATTCTCGGGAAGACGACAA
Organism: Glebionis coronaria; assembly: GCA_025667525.1. NCBI lineage: Eukaryota > Viridiplantae > Streptophyta > Magnoliopsida > Asterales > Asteraceae > Glebionis > Glebionis coronaria. The sequence continues at coordinate 49,569 of JANFOE010001993.1, forward strand.
GAATTCATTGCCCGCACTTAAATAACAAATTTCCATTCAAATGCTTTGTAAAATTGTATGAAATACTATGACTTGGGACCTATGTAAATTTGATATTTATGAATGGAAAATGTGTAACACTCTCATTTTTCGTATCGGTACAGCGGAAGGGTCTTTCAGAGTGTTACGGGATAGCACAATAACTCCAATCATAGACAACACATAAAAATGGTTGTACAAGGTTTAACAAACATTCATTCGATAAAAATTTCAAAAGTGTACAACAGGTCCCAAATTATACAGGTCATTAAGTTTACAAAACACAGATCGAATGAACATTTTTAATATTAAGTGTGGGCCATCAGAGTCGATCTCCATCCGGATTACCTTCAAGCACCTGAGATAGAAAACATGCAAAAATCATATCAGCGAATGCCGAGTGAATTCATAGAGTTTAATGAAAACCGTTATATAAAACAATCATTTACATTCATTTAAAATCAGAACACAAGTATAATATCGGAAGTAAGTCCACATATTGCTAGTCAGGCAATATATAAATCAAGCATACATCTGAAACCGTCCATGAGACCGTAGTCTCTATATTACCATGATAGGTAATATATTCATCGTAATAGCGTCGTTATCGTTTATTATTTATGTCTTATATTGTATTAGGATTATTATTAGCCGCATGACATTGTTACCTTACTGTGAAAACAGCGGGCCGCGAACCCGACAAACAATTTGCCCATCTAAGTTAGCGTGTCGTCACAAAAATCACACTATGGAATCTTCTCATACATAAATTCGCTTACCAATCAATGTGGTACGACGGGGATCAACCGTCAAGGCGCGAACTGGGGTGATCGTCCCCAAATAGTACTATCAAATGCATAAGCGTCTACCAAAACCCGGTAGTTCACAATTCATGCTAATGGGACTTGAAGTGACATAACCTAACTACTAATAATCCTTTTAGTCTCGAATATAGGGTCATAGCATCATTCGGGTCCATATCATTAAGCATACAATCGGGACTGCTTGTGTTCTATTTTTATAAAAATCTAGCATGTTATCTCCCTCGCGGGTTTACAAATCATTTTATAAAACATTTAAAAGAGTGTGAGGCTATGAACTCACGTTGTTAATGAAAGGCGGATTATCGGCTACAGGCGTGCTTCGGTCACGAAAACCTATATAAATAATAATCGGTCTTAGGCTCGGTCCAATGAATTTTATCAAAATAACAATATACATATGATTATTTTGTACATATGATGATGATCAAGTGGGTTTATAAATCCTTGTTTACTCATTTTAGCGTTTACGTTTTGGTAACGTCTTACTAGTTCACTAGTTTTATCGATTTTACCTATTTTAAGTCCATTAATTCTTTTATAAGTTCTTTTACTTGTTTTTACCCATTTTATACCTATATGATCAGTATATATATCTTTCATGTTGGGCCCAAATGGGTTAAGCCCAAATAATTCTTTTTACAAGTTTTTATCTTATTAAGTCCAATTATTAGTTCAATAGGTTTAGTTAGCTCGTAAATGTCCGTAATTCTTATAGTTCGGGTTTTATCGGTTTTTACTTGTATTAGTTACTTATACATCAGTATACAACTTTTATAAACTTTACATTAGACGGGTTTGGTCGTCTAAGTTTTATTTGGCGAAAAACGTTAATTTTACGGCGATAGCCGAAAAAGTCGTAAAAATCAAGTTTATAGTTTTTATTACTTATAAATATTATTTTTACCACCATTTATCTAATTTACCCATTTGATTAACCTTTTATACATTTATATAAATAAGTTCTATAAGTTAGTGGGTTTATATTTTACATTATAATGTGAGTGCTTATATAATAATAATAAACATTATTTCCAAAATCTGATTTTTAACTTCATATTCACCATTTTTATCATATCTAGAGTTCTACAATGACTTAGAAGCTCATTTTTGGATGACAAATTCTTCATAATATGTGCTACATATAAATTAGTTATAGCTACTTCCCATTTTGAGTCTAAGTTGCCTTAACAGTCCCTACAAAACTGCTTATTCAGATTACACCACCTAACTTGTTTTGATCATATCTCACTCATTATTTTGATTCCATTGCATGGCCAACTCTCACATGTGTATAACATCATCTACTTACTGTAAATAGATCAAACCATGCAATTTTATCAGTTCATCTTTTAGTTATCTACTGTTTTTATACAGCCAACTAAATAGTCAAGATTTTAGCTTCATTTCTTATGGTTATCATCATTTTTAAGCATGTTTATCAACACTTGATCCCCACACAACATTTTTATCATCATATATACATCATATACATATACAAAATGAAAGAAAATACATTTTTTCTTTACAAAATAATAAGAGAAAAATGTAGAGGATGATCTTCTTTACCAATCCAAGTGGATTTCTTGTTTTAGGAAGGCAAGAACTTGATGAACACAACAAGTATCTCCAAGACCATCAAATATCAAGAACATAGGTTGGAAAATCAGCCCTAGGACACAAGCAAATCACCTCCAAAGTTGTTAATATGGCCACCAAATTATCAAGGCTTCAAGAGAACACCTTAATAGGACTAGTAAACATGTGGTTTATGGCTAGAAAAGATCAATGATGGTGTTTGTTAGCTTATTTGGGACGGCAAGAGAGGGAAAGTTGAGAGGATTTTAGAGTGGTTTGCATGGAAGAAATGGTGTGAATGAAAACAAGTAGCTAGTTTGGGAGGTTAGTGGGAAAAGTTAGCTTAAAGGTTAAGCTAAGGCTTACACATGGTATGTGTTAGCTAACATGATGCCACCTTGATGGTGTGGTGTCATGTTGGCCGTCCCATATTGCTAGTGGGGTGGGGCAAAGTGTTTTGTCCCATCTCACTAGTTTACGGGTATTTCTCGATTCTAGTTTTCTCAATTTGCGTGCCCTCGGGTCGTTTTACGAAAAACGTTTTTATAAATTATGAATCACCGTCACAAAATAAATCCAATAAAAATTGTCTCATCAAAAACGGAGTTCAAAAACGTAAATACGTAATCCTAAGGTTTCCGGTTTAGTCGTAAAAGACGCCAAATTATGCACGTAAGCCCAAATTTAAATCCGTAAATTTTGAGTTCGTCAACCAACACAAAAATAAGTTTCAAAATATTATACGAGAAAATTGTTGGGCCAATGAAAGTTTTAACTATGGCCCTATCTAGATTTGTTTAAATTAGACTAAGTGTTGAAAGGTCGCTGAGAGGACCAGCGACAGAGACTAGACCAGTGGAAGGCAAAGCCTCAGCTGGCACACCAGGATCATTCAAGTCAAAGACAACGTCAGAGAAGTCGAAGACAATCTGAAGTCAGACTCACCAGCGATTATGGATAAGCTGGGATGTCAAAGGAATGCACTGGTGTTCAAGGATCTCTGAGTTGACAACACTCAGAGATCACTTAAGAACCCTAGAGACTTGGATCAAGCAAAGCTTATCCAACCCCTTATAGTTTAGGCGGGATAATCTTACAAGTGTTTTGAGCGGGACAAAACAAGAGATTCAAAGTCAATGCCTAGTAGGACCTAGTGGGACAAAGGTGAACAGTTGGCAGAACTGTTTACCTAAAGTAGTTAAAGGCATGTCTCGATTTGGACATGCATTTAATACGTTGTACTCTTCCATTCAGAAGATGACACGTATCAACTACCCCCACTAAGGATACAACCTCGTACCACTATAAATAGGGGATGAGAAAGAAGTTAAGATTCAACCCTTGTGCTTGGAATCTTTATCTAAGTTCTTTCTCCCACTTGAACCACTGAGGCCTCAGCTGTCCATCAGCGACTCGTTGGTTCACTTGTAAACTTGAGTCTCGAATCAAGTTTACTTGTTCTAGGGTTCATTTCTTGTTGTTATTCAACAGGTGTATTCATAACACTATGTAATACTTTGTTGATAATAGTTAATAAAGGATTACTCGTTTGAAAAGTATATCTATTGTGTGTTATTGTTTTCGTGTCTTAGTTTCAACAATAATCGTATTTTGGGACTTTCAATTGGTATCAGAGCGGTTTGATTTATAAAACCTTTCTAAAAACCGTTCTAGTTTTTAAAATCAAGATCCAAATATGATTGAAACTATTCCACCACCGTTTGGTCAATCTAACCAAGCAAATACTTCAACAAACGCTCCAGCCACCACATCTACTACCATGCCTACACCTGTTGTAAGCACTGGTGTAAATGAGGATGATCTTCCACAACTTCTTGATAATCGTGGAGGGTCACATGTGTCTAATGTTCCAGCGTTTGATGAAGAAGATTTCTCAAGTTGGAAAAGTGAATTTCTTATATACTTAGATGGCCTAGAACCCTTCTTGTTTGAAATCTTAGAAAATGGTCCTTATGTACCGCTGGCTATTTCCTCTACTCCAGAGAGACCCATTAAGAAACCTGTTAAGCAATGGTCTTCCGCTGATAGACGTCTGGCCAACCAGGACAAGAGACTTAAAAGTATAATAGTCTCTTGCCTACCCAAGAACATTATGAAGTCCATCATCAAGTGCAATACCGCACAAGAAATGTGGACTGAGTTGGTTCTAGGGTATGAAGGACCAGAAGAGACTAAAGAGACCAAAATCCAAGCATTAAGACTTAAGTTTAACGCTTTCAAAGCCTTGGAAACTGAAACTGTTTCTCAAACTTACACTAGACTTAAGATCTTGCTGAATGATTTAGGTAACAATGGTGTTGTACTACCCAAGGCTGAGGTTAATGCCACATTTGTAAACAGCTTGCCTAGGAAATGGCTTAGCCTTAACCAAACCCTGAGAGCAAATAATGCCATAAAAAATGATACTCTTGCTCAACTTTTTGGTAGATACAATTATGAAGAAGGACTGATTGACTCTATTTACAAATCAGAGACTGATAGATTTACTTCTCCTATATCTGGGTCAAAAGCTCTTGTTGCTAACCACTCTTTTCAGGATAGTGACTCTGACGTGGAAGAAGACACAAGAAGCAGTCAAGAATTCCTTGATGAATTACATGCTGAATTCCATGACAGAGCCCTCTTAGCTGACCAGAAGAGATACTACAAAAGATCTGGCAGAGTTGGTGCTGCCAAGATTGATAAATCCAAAGTGTCATGCTACACTTGTGGAAAGACTGGTCATTTCCAAAAGGACTGCTGGTCAAACAAAACATCTTCTCCCAGTTTTCCATCATCCAGCAAAACCAACAGCAAAAAGAAGTTCTCTTCCTCACCTTTCAAGCAATCCTCTCTCAGTGACTCTGAGGGTAAAAAGGACTACAAGGTAAAATACAAGGCCTTGAAAGCTGAGCTGATCAAACTCAATCAGAAAGCTGATGATGCTGCCAAGAAGAAGGATAACAAAAAGACTGAAAAAGGTCTAATAGCTGCTTCTTTTGACTGGGATGATGAACCCCTCACCTCTGAAGATGAAGGAACCACCACCGTCAGAGCCTTCATGGCTGTTGCTGATGAAGAACCAGCGGTTGGTAAAAATGAAGCTAGATCAGGTCAATGGGTTGACATCACTATGAAAAAGGTACAAAGATTACTTTCCATGCCTGAGGGTCCTGACAGAGACCATGTCAGTGATTACACTTTAGTTGACCTCCATTTTGTTGAAGAACAAAGGAAAAATCTGTTAAATAAGTTTCAAAATCTCAAAAATGAGTTGAGTCTTTGTCAATCTGAATTAGCTAATCTTAAACCTTTTGTGAACATGGCTAATCAACTTCAAAATGAGGTCAGCAAGTTGTCCATTGAAAATGAATCTTTGACTGATGAAAACACTGATTTGAGAAAAACCATTAAAAAATGGAACCTTGGCCAGTCCACTGTGGAAGAAATAGTTGCTGAAACCATTCCAGGAGATGTGGTTCAAGCCATAGGGGGTAAGGGTAGGTTCAAAAACCACATTCCTGTGCCCAGTGTTAAATTTGTCCCATCAGAAGTCACTTCTCCTCACTCCACCTCTGTGGTTGAGAAGGACTCTGACAAAGAATCTGACGCATCAGCTACTCCCAAGCTTGCTGGTGCTAACCCATCAGATTCCTTGCTTGGCCCAAAACCTGTTCTCAAAACCTCTGGGAACCTCACTTCCAAAGTTGCTGATAAAGCACACAAGAAGGTTTATGTGGCCAAAAATACTGACATACCCACTTCTTCCACCGAAGAGTTATCTCCCACCAAGAAACTTCTCCTCACCCTGATGGAAGAGGTAAAAGGGTTGAAAGAAAAAATCAACCCCAAGGATAACAGTCCTTCTGTTAACTCCCTTGGTGAAAGCTCCAGCAGCTCTAAGGGGAGAACACTATTCAGACCTTGCAAACACTGTGGGTTCAAAAATCATTCCTCAGATGATTGTTCCAAGAGACCCAAGTGTATCACATGTGAGTCCTCTGAACACTCTTCTAGAGAGCATGAGGAGATCATCGCTGTTCAAAGAACTCGAACACAGCTTAGATCTAAAACCCCTCACAGGCCCTCTAGAAGACCTGAGCAACCAAAATCCAGAGAAAGTTCTCAGGGATACAGGCCTAATCCTCCCTGCAAATATTGTGGCTTTTATGACCACCACTCTGATGAGTGTGAATAGTACCCTGGTTGTGACATCTGTGGCAGCATGCGACATGAAACCAGGGATTGCAACCAAAGAGGGGGAGAAAGGCCCAGAAGACCCAATGTCGCCAGTCAGCGACAGCATGGACCCACTGGAAAGTGGGTTCATCATAGAAACTAATCTGGTTTGTTATATCTATGCAGGCATACCTAAAGAAATCTGTTTGGTATTTGGATAGCGAGTGCTCCAGACACATGACAGGAATTAAACAATATCTACATAGATATAAGAAGGAGCCTGGTCCAAAAGTAGTCTTTGGGGATGACTCCTCAGGGGCCACTGAAGGATATGGCTCAGTGGATTGCAATGGATTAACCTTCACAAGGGTCGCTTATGTAAATGGTTTGAAGCACAACCTAATCAGCATTAGTCAACTCTGCGATGCTGGGTTCAAGGTTCTGTTCTCTAAGACCCAAGGAACTATCTTCAATCAGAACAATGATGTCGTTCTAATTGCACCCAGAAGAAGGGATGTTTATGTCATTGACATGACATCATCCCCTGAAGGAGAGAACACCTGTCTCTTTGCCAAAGCATCTGATAGCGAAAATTGGCTCTGGCATAAGAGACTCTCCCATCTCAACTTCAAAAACATCAACAAACTGGCAAAGAATGACTTGGTAGCTGGACTTCCCTCTCTGACCTTCAGCAAGGACAGACCCTGCTCAGCCTGCGAGAAAGGGAAGCATCACAGGGCTTCATTCAAAACAAAACAATCATTCTCCATTAACAAGTGCCTTCATCTTCTTCACATGGACTTGTTTGGACCAGTTAAACCTCAATCCCTCAATCACAACAAATATACCTTGGTCATTGTAGATGAATTCTCCAGATACACATGGGTATTCTTTCTTAAGAGGAAGAGTGATGCTGCTGAAAGAATCATGTCCTTCATCAGAGAAATAGAAAACCTCAATGACTGCAGAGTAAAGGCTATCAGAAGTGACAATGGCACAAAATTCAAAAACCATGCCATGGAAGCCTTTTGTGATGAAAAGGGTATATCACAGAACTTCTCAAACCCAGGAACCCCCGAACAAAACGGTGTCGCTGAAAGAAGAAACAGAACACTCATTGAAGCTGCCAGAACGATGCTCAGCGAATCCAGACTTCCTAAACAATTCTGGGGTGAGGCTGTGTACACATCATGCTACACACAAAACAGATCCATTATTGTGAAGAGACATGGCAAGACCGCTTATGAAGTGTATAGGAAGAGAGCCCCTGATGTAAGCTACTTCCATGTCTTTGGTTGCCCTGTTTTCATTCACAATTACAAAGATCACCTGGGTAAATTTGATGAAAAATCAGATGATGGATTCTTCCTTGGATACTCTCCCACCTCCAGATCTTTCAGAGTATTCAATATTCGCAGGCAAGAACTAGAAGAGTCCATTCATGTCACCTTTAATGAAGCTGACGCTGTCATAACACACACCAACTCAGAGGATTGTGACATTGACTTCAACGAAGTTAAATCTTATCCCAAAGATGATTTCTCAAATCCCAAGGAATCATCTCAAAGTCGTCACAAGGATCTCCCATATGTTCAAGCTTTTGATCCTCACTCCATCTCTGACATCACTCCAGAGACTGTTGGTGTTGAATCTCTTACTCAAATCTCTGAAGAAAATGCTGATCCTGTCACTTTGGATATTCAATCAGATGAAGAGATCATGGACGAAGAGATTACATGTGATGAACCTCCATCACTCCCTGAACTTGAAGTGACTCCTGATCCCACAGAGACTCCTGCTCCACAATCCAAATGGAGTAGGAACCAAGATATTCTTCTAGTTAATATTCTTGGAGAACCCTCTGAGGGAGTCACCACCAGAGGAAAATTAAAAACTCTGGAAACCGCCTCTGCAAATGAATGCCTGTTTGCAAATTTTCTCTCTGAGGATGAACCTAAGAACGTGGCTGCTGCTCTGCTTGATGAAGGCTGGGTTGTTGCCATGCAAGATGAACTCAATCAGATCAAGAGAAACAAGGTGTGGACTCTGGTTAAAGCTCCAGCTGGTAAGCAAGTGGTTGGAACAAAATGGGTCTACAGAAATAAAAGGGATGAAGCTGGTATGATTATAAAAAACAAGGCTAGGCTCGTGGTGCTGGGATATAACCAATCTGAAGGAATTGATTATGATGAAACCTTCGCACCAGTGGCCAGATTGGAAGCCATCAGAATCTTCCTAGCCTTTGCAGCTTATATGGGTTTCATGGTTTATCAGATGGATGTGAAGAGTGCCTTTCTCAATGGGAAACTTACAGAGGAAGTTTATGTCAGTCAACCCCCAGGGTTTGAAAACAGTGACTACCCTAATCATGTCTGCAGACTTCACAAAGCACTCTATGGGCTGAAACAAGCGCCCAGAGCCTGGTATGAAACTCTCTCAAAATTCCTTCTTGAAAATAAATTTTTCAGAGGTACCATTGACCAAACCTTGTTCACCTATAGGTCCAAGGGTGACGTCATATTAGTACAGATTTATGTGGATGACATAATTTTTGGTTCAACCAATGTTAACTTGAGCAAACAATTTGCCAAACTTATGACCAAAAAATATGAAATGAGCATGATGGGGGAACTAACCTTTTTCTTGGGTTTTCAAATCAAACAAAATTCAAAAGGAATTTCTATTTGTCAAGAAAAGTATGTTAGAGATTTGCTCAAGAAGTATGATCTATCTGATTGTGCATCAGTGAAATGCCCCATGCTTCCTCCCAACAACTTGGGAGCTGATGACTCAGGGGTCTCTGTCAATGAGACCTTATATAGAGGCATGATTGGGTCACTGATGTATCTCACAGCAAGCAGACCAGACATACAATTCTCCACTTGTCTCTGTGCTAGGTACCAAGCTAACCCCAAGGAATCCCACCTTGTAGCTGTCAAAAGAATTTTCAGGTACTTGAAAGGATCTCCCTCATTGGGTCTCTGGTACCCAAATGGTTCAGGTTTCGACCTCAAAGCTTACTCCGACTCAGATTACGCTGGGTGCTGCCTTGACAGAAAGAGCACCTCTGGTAGCTGTCAAATCCTTGGAGGAAAGTTGGTATGCTGGAGTGCTAAAAAGCAAAACTCTGTGGCTATGTCATCAGCTGAGGCTGAATATGTTGCGGCCGCTGGTTGCTGTGCACAAGTTCTCTGGATGAAAAGTCAGCTGGCTGACTATGGAATTAACTATGAGCAAGTTCCTATATTCTGTGACAACACCAGTGCCATAGCCATCTCCAATAATCCGGTACTTCATTCTAGAACCAAACATATTGACATCAGGTATCACTTTATCAGAGACCATATTCTAAAAGGTGATATTGAGCTACATTTCATACCCACTGAGTACCAGCTCACTAACATTTTCACTAAGCCGCTGGCTGAGCCAAGTTTACTAGGCTTGTCGCTGAGCTGGGAATGCTCAATATTGTCAAATAAATCTGATGATGACCTCTGTCTCTGGGCATTTAAGGGAATTGAATGTAACGAGGTAGTTACATTTCAATGGGAATGTTTTTAATCAGATATTAAATTCAAATGATTATCTCTTTATGCCACCAACTTTCCCGCTTTCCAAGGGGACAAGTATACCATGAAAGGTCAAGGGGACCCACGAGTTTCTGAAAAAGGTTAATCTTTGCATTTAATGCTCTTATTGGAAAACGGCTAAACCTTTCAAACCCTTGACCCAAAATTATTTCTTGTCACTTTGAAAATCTTCTCTCACACATACCTTCTCATCTTCTCCATTCTCTCACCACCTTCAAACTCACAACAATGGCGTCTTCTTCACCAAACCAAACCTTCGTTGTACAAGCCGCCACAAACGTCGATTTCGAGATCTCAGATGGCAAGATTGCTTTGAATAACTGTGTGGCCCTTCTCGAACACAACAACCCTCTCTACCATCCGTTGTTCCAATTCCTCAAGAACTCCACCATTGGCGAAGCTATCACCAAGGAACCCTCCACTTGTTACTCTCAATACCTTCGAGAGTTCTGGTACAGCGCTGAAGTCGATCCATCCTCTTCCCAAATCACCTTCAACCTTTCCACCCATCCTCAACCTCTCACCTTTGATTTCACAACCTTTGCCACAGCCATTGGACTCCCTTACAACAACAACATATCAGCTTTACCCACCAGTGCCATAGTAAGAAAAGCTCTGGCCACCCTTCAGCCTCATGATGATCAGGAAAACCCTTTCACTGCTGCTGGCTTCCAAAGCAAATCCCTCATTAAGGTCAATTACTTCTCTCCCACATGGAGAACGCTGATGCTGTACATTGTCAAATGTCTGGGAGGTAACACTGGCTCTCACGACCAACTGAATGGCTCCCAACTAGCCATTGCCTACAACTTAATCTGGGGTTTGGACATAGGGATCGCTCACATTCTTTACACCGATCTCATTGCTAAGTTGGAAAACAAATGGAAGAAGAACCGTGGGGCCACCATCTGCTACACCAGATATCTTTCTCTTGTCTTAGAAAATATTCTTGGTGACTTATATACTGATGACTCTCTACACTCCTTTCCCTCTCATCATATCACTGCTGCATCACTGAAAGCTCCAACTGAAGATGAAGTGCCTCTCACCAGGCATATGATGAAAGTTTCTGGATTACTTGCTGAGGATGATGAGTCCTTGATCCCTCAACCTGAGGTGAATGCTGAAAGCACGATTGATAAGTCTCTGTCCAAGACCTCTGTGCAATCTACTTCTCAGCCCAAGGTGCTTAAGGAAAAGAAGAAGAAGAGGAAAGACATCCCCCTTTCCTCTGAAACCCCTTCTGTTAATCCTTCAAAGAAGACAAAGACGAAGAAGAACCCATCCCCTTCTCTGGTGGATGTGGTAGAAGAGCCCATTGCTGACAAACAACCAGCGTCTAGTGTCTCCATGTCAGCGAAGACAACTAAGATCCCTCTCCACGCTGATATCACTCAGGTATTAGTCTGACCTTTATTTTTTCCTCTCAGAGGTCCACATACATTCACTCTCATTATCTGTAGGAGAGAGTGATGTACTTTAGAGTTTGCCTCAACTCTTAGCGTGTCTGTGTCAGCACCTAGACCTTTAGGACTCTCTGTACACTCTTGTCTTCACTAGGAAATGATTCACTTGTGCTTCTAACGCACCCCGATGATCCTTCAACCTCTGGACTGTGCTCTTGGCAAACAACAACCTGAGCACATATAAGTCCCGACCCAGAGTCTCTGCACTTCTCAGTGACTCTGGGTCCCCTTCATTAATAAAAGAGTCCCAAAGAATTTATTCTTTTGGAAAGGCTGAATCATCACCCTCAGTCTTTCTAGGGGCAGCGATAAAAGGCGACCATCACCCTCATATTAACTCACAATTAAAAGAGTCCCAGGGAGTAATCCCTCAGGGGGAGCTGGATAATCACACCCAGCTATCCCAGGGGCAGAGAAAGGCGACCATTCCCATATCATTTTCACAATAAAAGAGTCCCAATGAGTAATCCTTACGGGGGAGCTGGATAATCACACCCAGCTATCCTAGGGGCAGCGAATGGCGATCCTTCAACACTTTTATTTCACATTAAAAGAGTCCCAAGGAGCAATCATTCAGGGGGAGCTGGATAATCACACCCAGCTATCCTAGGGGCAGCGAATGGCGATCCTTAACATACCTATTTCACAATTAAAAGAGTCCCAAGGAGAAATCCTTAGGGGGGGCTGGATAATCACACCCAGCTTTCCTAGGGGCAGCGACTGGCGATCTATAACTGCATTATTTTTCACAACTGGTTACTAATAACTCTTATCACAGGCTCACAATCTTCATCAGGAACAACTTAACAATGATGACTACTTGATTGCTGATGACAATTCCGCTGAAGTTGCCACAATTGATCTTGATGCCCTCTCAGACTTCGAATCTCTGCCTGATGATGAAGTTCTTATTATAGAGGAAGGCCCCTTCACCTCTGACTTTGAGGAAATGAGCACTGATGACTACAACCTGTCCTCCATTGAGCTGACACCGGTCTTTGTCCCCTCCCTTCCTAATGTTCAAGAACTAGCTGCCAAAAGGCTATGGGAACAGAGACTTAGCTCCCCTGCACCTGTTCCATTTCCCACCTTGCCAAGTGTCATGGAGCTGGGGGCTAAGCAACACCTGGAATACCTCCTCTCACGCAAGTCAGCACAAGTCCCACGAATGAAAGATGTACAGGAACTGGCTGCTGAGGCTTTATGGGAAAAGAGAGGGGATATCAGCATCACTAAACCCAAAGTCACAAACGAAGCTCTTCTCTCTGAGATCCAGACCCTGACTCATGCTGCTGAGGAGCTTACTACAAACTTGGAAACCTCACTAACTTCATCAGTGGAGTCTTCCATGACCGCACTGCTTCCGCAACTGCTGAACAACGCTCTGAAGGCACAACTACCTGACCTAATCAGTCAGAGTCTTCAGACGTACATCCCATCTGCTCTAACCTCAGCGGTAAAGGCAAATGTTGCAGCCATAGCTCAGGCTGCTGAACCCTCAAGACTTCTTCTTCAGGAACTTCTCCAAGGTGAACTCAAGGAAATTTGCATATTTGTTCACCAGGAGTTCCTTCGTTTCAATAAGGCAGGTTCAGGCAGAGCACCTGCTGGGGCTATGCCTGAGGGGGAGAAGTCTGCCTCCTCTTCTGAAGAAGAAGCTGATGATGTTGTATCTACGGGGGAGCAGCAGAAGAAAAAGCCTACACCTGAAATACCAACACCCACTCCTCTGAGATCCTTCAAACCTGCTGCTGATTCTGTGAAAGATAAAGGTAAAGGGATTGCAGTTGAGCAACCTGAAATTACCCTACACTCCCTTCAAGCTGAAGGTGGATCCAAACCCTCCAAAAACTCTGAGCTCAACAAATTCAAAAGCGCTGATGAACCACCACTCACCCCAGAGCAAGCCAAAGCCCAAGTCCTTGAACATCAAAGGTTAGCAAATATCAGGGCTGCTGAACTAAGGAGCAAAGAAGCTCTGGACAAGCTCTCTCCCTCTGCTAAGAAAGCTCAACTGGCTAAACTCAAGGAACTGGAGGTTAAGAGGAACAACCTCTTAACAGAATATCAAAGGCTGGTCAACCAGAGATCTGAACCAGGTCGTATCACCAAGTACACATGCTTCACCAACAAAGACAAAAAGGTGGTAATGACTATTTATAGGGAGAATGACATGCAGAATTATAAAGTCTCCAGCGACTTCAAACTCAGAGATCTGAGCCTCTCTGAGTGGTTGGAAATACTATCTCTTGCCCAAAAGAAGACTGGGCCTGGTCCTGCCCAAATGATGAAAAACATTCAAGCAAAACTCAATTGGGTAAGAGATACTGCAAAGAAGCTGAAGGTACCCCTACCTCCACAGCTTTCCCCTCAATCATCTTCTCAGGTGCAAAGAAAAAGAAAAACACCAATGGGGCCTCTGACTGAAAGGTTGGTCACTGAAGATGTAGTGGTCGATGGGATGCTCAGAAACTTGGTCCTTCCCAAGGAAATCACCAAACCCATAGAAGGCCAAGTTTACACTGAGCCAGAGGCAGGTATGGTATTTATGAATGGTAACTGTGATTATGCTTTTCAGCGTTTGAATGAGCTACCTCTGGCATCAACCATTCAGCTGATCAGACTCAAGCAGGGCATCCTTAGAAATTGCAAAGAAGCTGATGAGTTCGATTTTGAAATTGAACTTGTCATTAACTCTAGGAGTGACAAAGTCGAAGCCCAGAGAATCTGTGATCAAGGTCTTGATCGCTGAAGAACCTATTTATTTTTGTTTATGTTTTCACCTTAGGGTGCTATTGTAATAGACTAGGTTCATTCTGTTTAATAAAACTTTGAGGTATGTTTGTTAAATTATGTGTAAGAAGAAGCTGTGTACTCACTTACAATAATTTTAGACTTAGTATAATTTATAAACAAATAGGGGGAGATTGTTGGGCCAATGAAAGTTTTAACTATGGCCCTATCTAGATTTGTTTAAATTAGACTAAGTGTTGAAAGGTCGCTGAGAGGACCAGCGACAGAGACTAGACCAGTGGAAGGCAAAGCCTCAGCTGGCACACCAGGATCATTCAAGTCAAAGACAACGTCAGAGAAGTCGAAGACAATCTGAAGTCAGACTCACCAACGATTATGGATAAGCTGGGATGTCAAAGGAATGCACTGGTGTTCAAGGATCTCTGAGTTGACAACACTCAGAGATCACTTAAGAACCCTAGAGACTTGGATCAAGCAAAGCTTATCCAACCCCTTATAGTTTAGGCGGGAGAATCTTACAAGTGTTTTGAGCGGGACAAAACAAGAGATTCAAAGTCAATGCCTAGTAGGACCTAGTGGGACAAAGGTGAACAGTTGGTAGAACTGTTTACCTAAAGTAGTTAAAGGCATGTCTCGATTTAGACATGCATTTAATACGTTGTACTCTTCCATTCAGAAGATGACACGTATCAACTACCCCCCACTAAGGATACAACCTCGTACCACTATAAATAGGGGATGAGAAAGAAGTTAAGATTCAACCCTTGTGCTTGGAATCTTTATCTAAGTTCTTTCTCCCACTTGAACCACTGAGGCCTCAGCTGTCCATCAGCGACTCGTTGGTTCACTTGTAAACTTGAGTCTCGAATCAAGTTTACTTGTTCTAGGGTTCATTTCTTGTTGTTATTCAACAGGTGTATTCATAACACTTTGTAATACTTTGTTGATAATAGTTAATAAAGGATTACTCGTTTGAAAAGTATATCTATTGTGTGTTATTGTTTTCGTGTCTTAGTTTCAACAATAATCGTATTTTGGGACTTTCAATATTTCACTACCTGAAAATGTTAGATTTGTCACAGCTTTTCCTCCTAAAAGGGATCAACGTCCTCGTGATCCATTTCATTTGGATGTCTGTTTCTTATTGAAATCGAAGAGGTGCGGATATTTCTTCCACATTTCATCCTCTCGTTCCCATGTATACTCTGGTCCATGCTTTGAATTCCATCGGATCTTGACAATAGGTATCCGACTTTGTTTCAGTTGCTTTACCTCACGGTCCATAACTTCTACGGGCTCTTCGATAAAATGCAACTTCCCATCTATTCGAACCTTACCTAACGGAATTTTCTCATCACTCACTGCTAGACATTTCTTCAGATTAGATACATGGAATGTGTTGTGAACACCATGAAGTTCTGGGGGTAACTCTAGTTTGTAAGCCACCGGACCTACTCTAGATAAAATCTTAAAGGGTCCAATATAACGGGGATTCAATTTTCCTCGTTTTCCAAATCTTATAACGCCTTTCCATGGAGATACTTTCAACATTACTCGGTCACCCAATTCAAACTCCATTGGCTTCCGCCGCACATCCGCGTAACTTTTCTGTCTACTACGGGCAGTCAACAACCTCTTCTTAATCTGAACTATCATCTCCGTAGTCTCCCGGATCAATTCCGATCCCGTGAGCTGGGTATCCCCAACTTCACTCCAACATACATGGGATCTACACTTCCTACCATACAAAGCTTCAAACGGTGCAGCCTTAATACTAGAATGGTAACTATTGTTATACGAAAATTCTGCTAACGACAAATGTTTATCCCAATTCTTACCAAAGTCTAACACACAAGCTCTCAACATATCTTCCAGTGTTTGTATCGTCCTTTCACTCTGCCCATCAGTCTGGGGGTGATAAGCAGTGCTCATATCGAGATTCGTTCCCAAAGATCTTTGGAGAGATTTCCAAAAATTCGATGCGAATCTAGGATCTCGATCTGAAATGATCGATACAGGCACTCCATGCTTGCATACAACATTATCAAGGTATATTCGAGTCAGCTTCTCCAGTGAGAACTGCTCCTTAACCGGAATGAAGTGTGCTGATTTGGTCAGTCTATCGACAATAACCCAAATCGAATTGTTTCCAGATGATGTTCTAGGAAGCTTGGTGATAAAGTCCATTATAATTCGCTCCCACTTCCATTCAGGAATCTTTGGCTGTTGAAGTAGTCCTGATGGCTTTTGATGTTCGGCTTTAACTCTAGCACAAGTCAAGCATTGAAGAACATACATAGCTATGTCAGCTTTCATATTCGGCCACCAGTACATCTTCTTCAAATCATGGTACATCTTATCAGATCCCGGATGAATGGAATACTTAGATTTATGGGATTCTAACATAATCAAATCTCTTAAGCCTCCAAACTTAGGTATCCACATACGACCTCTTAAACATTTCACTCCATCAGCTCTAACCTCTAAAGGATCTCCTTCTCCTCGGAACCCTTCATTAACAAAATTCTCCTTCTTACAAGCTTCTATTTGCGCATTTCTAATTTGCTCAGGAAAATTATTGTGCACGGTCACGCACCCGGATAGGCTCTCTATCTTTCCTACTCAACGCATCAGCAACAACATTGGCTTTTCCTGGGTGATATTTTATATCACAATCATAATCACTTAACAACTCTATCCATCTTCGTTGCCTCATGTTCAATTCCTTCTGGTCGAGAATATACTGTAGGCTTTTGTGATCGGTGAATACCGTACACTTGGTGCCATACAGATAGTGTCTCCATAACCTAAGAGCAAAGACCACCGCTCCTAGCTCAAGATCATGAGTA
Organism: Glebionis coronaria; assembly: GCA_025667525.1. Lineage (NCBI taxonomy): Eukaryota > Viridiplantae > Streptophyta > Magnoliopsida > Asterales > Asteraceae > Glebionis > Glebionis coronaria. The sequence goes on from JANFOE010001993.1 coordinate 66,824, forward strand.
GTATAATTCTCCTCATTCTTCCTTAATTGCCTAGAAGCATAAGCTATCACTTTCTCTCTCTGCATCAAAACAGCTCCATAACCTCTAAGAGATGCATCACAATATACTACAAAATCTTCACTCCCGTCGGGCAATGATAAGATTGGCGCACTACATAATTTTTTCTTCAATGTCTAAAATGCTCCATCTTCATCACTTCCCCAAACGAAAGGTTTATTCTTCTGAGTAAGCTTAGTCAAGGGTTTAGCTATCAAAGAAAATTCTTTAATGAATCGCCTATAATAGCCAGCCAATCCTAAGAATTGTCGCACTTCCGTTGGCGTTGTCGGTGCAGACCAATTCTTAATAGCTTCAACCTTTGCAGGATCAACATGAATTCCATCTCTTTTAATCACATGACCAAGAAATTGCACAGAATCTAACCAGAAATCACACTTCGAAAACTTAGCATACAACTTTTCATCCTTCAACAATTTCAAAACAATCCTCAAATGTTCTCTATGTTCATCTTCATTCTTAGAATAGATTAGAATATCGTCAATAAACACAATCACAAATTTATCCAAGTAGGGTTTGCACACTCGATTCGTTAAATCCATGAAAACCGCAGGTGCGTTAGTTAACCCAAATGGCATTACTTGAAATTCATAGTGTCCATAACGAGTTCTAAATGCAGTTATAGGAATATCTTCTTCACGGACGCAAAGTTGGTGATATCCTGACCGCAAATCTATCTTAGAATACACACTAGATCCTTGCAGTTGATCAAACAAATCATCAATCCTAGGTAAAGGATATCGATTCTTAATTGTCAACTTATTCAGTTCCCTATGATCAATGCACATACGAAAAGATCCATCCTTCTTCTTAACGAACAAGACTGGAGCTCCCCAAGGCGACGAGCTCGGTCGAATAAAACCTTTATCAGACAACTCTTTAAGTTGCTCAGATAACTCCTTTAATTCAGAAGGGGCTAATCGGTAAGGCGCACGTGCCACCGGTGCAGCACCAGGAATTAAATCGATTCGAAACTCTACTTGCCTTATCGGTGGAAGTCCCGGTAAATCTTTAGGAAATACATCAGGAAATTCACAAATAATAGGTACATCTTCCAATCGTTTCTCCCTAGACTCATTCCCGGTCACTTGAGCTAAGAATAACTCACAACCGTTCCTGATGTACTTTTGGACTTTAATACATGAAACGATTTTCAAGCGGGATTCACCTCGACTACCATCAATTACTAACGTTTTATTCCTAAGAGGAATCTTAACCTTCTTCTCTCCACATAAAATAGTTGCATTATTCAACGACAACCAATCCATACCAATAATAATATCAAAACTACCTAATTATATCAACATCAAATCAATCGGAAAGGAATGGTTCAAGAGATTTAGAGAGCATCCTTCTAATAGCTTATTAGTTTTCACTAATTTACCATCAGCCAATTCCACCTCGTAACTGGTACTTATCTCAACAGGTTCAATATCAATAAGGGCACTAAATTTAGTGGATACAAAGCTCCTATCGGCACCCGAATCGAATAAAGCAACAGCATAATGATTGTTGAGTAAAAACGTACCGGTAACGACATTCGGATCCTCTTTCTTCACCTCAATTGTTCCAAGTTGGTAGATACCACCCTGGGGGTTTCTTCCAGGTACAATCTCTTTCAACTTGGGGCATTCCGATTTCCTATGACCTTCTTCATTACAGTTGAAGCAAATGGTTCCCTTCTTACACCTTTCAACCTTGTGTCCAAGCTTTCCGCAATTTCGGCACTTCCAGCAGTCGCCAGCATGCCTCTTGTTGCCACACTTAGGACATCTATCATCGTTGCGCGGTGTATTGTTGGTAAGAGCATTTGCATTCCCCTTTCTCTGGTTCTGACGGCGATTGAAATTCTTCCTATAATCACCTCTATCTACACGCTCACCGTCTCCCTTTCTTTTCTCACCAACACGGGTTTCATCTTCCTTATCCTGAATTATCTGTCCAATGAGTTGGTAAGCCATTCGAACAGCATCATCAATGGTCAGTGGTTTAGATGATGTTACGTCCCCCCGAATATTCCTGGTCAACCCTTTCACATATTGCTCAATTCGGATCTCTTCGGGTTCAACCAATCGAGGACATAGCAAGGCCAACTCATGGAATCGATTCGTGTAACTATCAATGTCCACACGTTTCATTCTCAAATGAATCAACTCTTTCTCTAACCTAATGATCACACTACGAGGACAAAACTCCAAAGTCATCCACTTCTTAATTTCAGCCCAAGGAGTAGCATTAGCAGCATCAAGACCCATGAAAGCAATTCTCCCGTTCCACCAAGTCAACGCACGACCTTTAAGAGTAGCCATAGCAAAAGTCACCTTATCTTCCTCCTTACACTTACTAATCCTAAACACCGATTCAATCTTCTCAATCCACTGGCTTAATCCTACAGCACCTTCAGTTCCATTAAAAGGTAGAGGTTCACACTTCATGAACGTCACATAAGTACAACCACCAACTTCAGGTGCATTAGTTCCATGTCCTCCTACATTTCCTCCAGCATTAGCATTCACATTATTAGCATTCACATTCACATTAGTACCGCCAATTCCACTACCGCCAGCTCCACTACCGCCAGCTCCACTACCGCCAGCTCCACTACCGCCAGCTTCATTTCTAGCATTTGCCATAAATTCAGTCATAGATGCGGTAACTTGCTCCATAATAATCCTACGTACATCATCCTCAGTCACAGCCTTCTTGGGCGGCATAGTTCTATAATTCCACAATTTCAAAGCATTAAGCATTCATCCAACAAAGGATTCATATAATATGGATCGAATTCAAAATCAAGATACAAATAAGGCACAATATGGAATTCAAGACAAGATACATATTTCATTTGATCTGAAACAAAAGTATTGTCTTAGTACATCCATATCAAAGTTCTAGCACTATATAAACTCAAAATTCGTGCCAAGTCTACTACTAACAAGTCGGTTCAGTCAAAGCTACAAAAGCACAAAAGATATAAAGGTCACTACTAAACACAGACTGGTCTACTGAGAACCGCCAGATGGTCCATCGTCCATCGTCTTCTGGATCTTCGTCGGACGATCACTAGACACATCTTCAGCTGGGCGCTTACGGATTACTCCTCTTTCAACCATGTCAGCATAAAATCTACTGTTCCAACGCACAGATATATTCAACTCCTTTTCAGCTTTCTCACGCATCGCATGAGCCACACTCAACTGAATCTCCATAGAATTCACCTTTTTCTTCATAGCAGCATACTTACCACTTTCCAATACCGATAACCTCCTAAAAGCCTCATTCAAACCACGTTCTATATCACTCAAATCCAAACTAAGCAATTCTCGCTCTTTCTCGCCAACCTTAGTCTTCGACTCCAAATAAGCAACCTGAGTCTGAACAACACCTAATCCAACCTCTGTCACACAACTCTTAACACGGGAAGCATCTAGATCACGTCTCAAGGCCCATGGTGCAAGACCATCAATATGAGTAGCCTCTCGAGTACTAGACGACTCTCCTATATCACGTCTACGAGTAGTAATACCATCAGTACCGTCAGGTGCATCGTCATCCTCATCCTCCTCTGATTCAGAATCAGATTCAGACGATTCAGACATTTTATCCCTAGGTAACTCATCCTCAGAATCAGACAAACAAACTGGTGGGGGCAAAGGCTCGCCCTCTGGAACATCATACGGATAAATAAGCTCAGCTTCCTCATCGTCATCAACCTCAACATCTATACCTACATCCTCCTCGACATCCTCGTCGTCAATCTCGTCATCTAAATTATCTAACCCAATCTCATCCTCATTCTCAATATCAGCATTCTCAATCTCCACATTCTCATTACCCACATTCTCAATCTCATTCTCTACTAAGTCAACCTGAGGGGCAATCTGATCTCCTAGTCCTAACTCGGGCTCGGGATCCTCAAATGGTTCCTTCTCGTCATCAATATCAAAATCTACTAAGTCTAAATAAGGATCATCTTCTATATTAGGTTCGGGAATAGCATGGTTTTCTACAGGAATATTAGGGTCAGCCATGACAATCTGCATTTATATATATATCTCGTATTAGGATAACATACTAGTTAAACAATTACATAATGAAATCACGATATATACATATATATAAATTATATTATATATATCAAAATATATATCTTCTCAATAGGGCTTGTTGGTAACGTCGGAGATCTCTGGCACCGTTATAGTCAAAAGATTTTTCAAATATTTTCTCAAATGTTCATTGTCAAAAGATTTTGAAAAGTTTTGTTCAAAACCTTGGTTTTTAAAATCTTTTGTTCTCTACAACGAGAGCTCTGGTACCAAACTGTAACACTCTTATTTTTCGTATCGGTACAGCGGAAGGGTCTTTCAGAGTGTTACGGGATAGCACAATAACTCCAATCATAGACAACACATAAAAATGGTTGTACAAGGTTTAACAAACATTCATTCGATAAAAAGTTTCAAAAGTGTACAACAGGTCCCAAATTATACAGGTCATTAAGTTTACAAAACACAGATCGAATGAACATTTTTAATATTAAGTGTGGGCCATCAGAGTCGATCTCCATCCGGATTACCTTCAAGCACCTGAGATAGAAAACATGCAAAAATCATATCAGCGAATGCCGAGTGAATTCATAGAGTTTAATGAAAACCGTTATATAAAACAATCATTTACATTCATTTAAAATCAGAACACAAGTATAATATCGGAAGTAAGTCCACATATTGCTAGTCAGGCAATATATAAATCAAGCATACATCTGAAACCGTCCATGAGACCGTAGTCTCTATATTACCATGATAGGTAATATATTCATCGTAATAGCGTCGTTATCGTTTATTATTTATGTCTTATATTGTATTAGGATTATTATTAGCCGCATGACATTGTTACCTTACTGTGAAAACAGCGGGCCGCGAACCCGACAAACAATTTGCCCATCTAAATTAGCGTGTCGTCACAAAAATCACGCTATGGAATCTTCTCATACATAAATTCGCTTACCTATCAATGTGGTACGACGGGGATCAACCGTCAAGGCGCGAACTGGGGTGATCGTCCCCAAATAGTACTATCAAATGCATAAGCGTCTACCAAAACCCGGTAGTTCACAATTCATGCTAATGGGACTTGAAGTGACATAAGCTAACTACTAATAATCCTTTTAGTCTCGAATATAGGGTCATAGCATCATTCGGGTCCATATCATTAAGCATACAATCGGGACTACTTGTGTTCTATTTTTATAAAACTCTAGCATGTTATCTCCCTCGCGGGTTTACAAATCATTTTATAAAACATTTAAAAGAGTGCGAGGCTATGAACTCACGTTGTTAATGAAAGGCGGATTATCGGCTACGGGCGTGCTTTGGTCACGGAAACCTATATAAATAATAATCGGTCTTAGACTCGGTCCAATGACTTTTATCAAAATAACAATATACATATGATGATTTTGTACATATGATGATGATCAAGTGGGTTTATAAATCCTTGTTTACTCATTTTAGCGTTTACGTTTTGGTAACGTCTTACTAGTTCACTAGTTTTATCGATTTTACCTATTTTAAGTCCATTAATTCTTTTATATGTTATTTTACTTGTTTTTACCCATTTTATACCTATATGATCAGTATATATATCTTTCATGTTGGGCCCAAATGGGTTAAGCCCAAATAATTCTTTTTACAAGTTTTTATCTTATTAAGTCCAATTATTAGTTCAATAGGTTTAGTTAGCTCGTAAATGTCCGTAATTCTTATAGTTCGGGTTTTATCGGTTTTTACTTGTATTAGTTACTTATACATCAGTATACAACTTTAATAAACTTTACATTAGACGGGTTTGGTCGTCTAAGTTTTATTTGGCGAAAAACGTTAATTTTACGGCGATAGCCGAAAAAGTCGTAAAAATCAAGTTTATAGTTTTTATTACTTATAAATATTATTTTTACCACCATTTATCTAATTTACCCATTTGATTAACCTTTTATACATTTATATAAATAAGTTCTATAAGTTAGTGGGTTTATATTTTACATTATAATGTGAGTGCTTATATAATAATAATAAACATTATTTCCAAAATATGATTTTTAACTTCATATTCACCATTTTTATCATATCTAGAGTTCTACAATGACTTAGAAGCTCATTTTTAGATGACAAATTCTTCATAATATGTGCTACATATGACTTAGCTATAGCTACTGCCCATTTTGAGTCTAAGTTGCCTTAACAGTCCCTACAAAACTGCTTATTCAGATTACACCACCTAACTTGTTTTGATCATATCTCACTCATTATTTTGATTCCATTGCATGGCCAACTCTCACATGTGTATAACATCATCTACTTACTGTAAATAGATCATACCATGCAATTTTATCAGTTCATCTTTTAGTTATCTACTGTTTTTATACAGCCAACTAAATAGTCAAGATTTTAGCTTCATTTCTTATGGTTATCATCATTTTTAAGCATGTTTATCAACACTTGATCCCCACACAACATTTTTATCATCATATATACATCATATACATATACAAAATGAAAGAAAATACATTTGTTCTTTACAAAATAATAAGAGAAAAATGTAGAGGATGATCTTCTTTACCAATCCAAGTGGATTTCTTGTTTTAGGAAGGCAAGAACTTGATGAACACAACAAGTATCTCCAAGACCATCAAATATCAAGAACATAGGTTGGAAAATCAGCCCTAGGACACAAGCAAATCACCTCCAAAGTTGTTAATATGGGCACCAAATGATCAAGGCTTCAAGAGAACACCTTAATAGGACTAGTAAACATGTGGTTTATGGCTAGAAAAGATCAATGATGGTGTTTGTTAGCTTATTTGGGACGGCAAGAGAGGGAAAGTTGAGAGAATTTTAGAGTGGTTTGCATGGAAGAAATGGTGTGAATGAAAACAAGTAGCTAGTTTGGGAGGTTAGTGGGAAAAATTAGCTTAAAGGTTAAGCTAAGGCTTACACATGGTATGTGTTAGCTAACATGATGCCACCTTGATGGTGTGGTGTCATGTTGGCCGTCCCATATTGCTAGTGGGGTGGGGCAAAGTGTTTTGTCGCATCTCACTAGTTTACGGGTATTTCTCGATTCTAGTTTTCTCGATTTGCGTGCCCTCGGGTCGTTTTACGAAAAATGTTTTTATAAATTATGAATCACCGTCACAAAACGAATCCAATAAAAATTGTCTCATCAAAAACGGAGTTCAAAAACGTAAATACGTAATCCTAAGGTTTCCGGTTTAGTCGTAAAAGACGCCAAATTATGCACGCAAGCCCAAATTTAAATCCGTAAATTGTGAGTTCGTCAACCAACACAAAAATAAGTTTCAAAATATTATACGAGAAAATATTTCACTACCTGAAAATGTTAGATTTGTCACAAAATGCTTTATTATTAAACGACGTAATTTTAAGCGTTGTCTATGATTTGAGTAATGTGATATCCCGTAACACCAACGACTCTTCCGCTGAACTAAAGTATGAATATTTGGGGGTGTTACATAGATGGTCGATAACCGAACAATGGAGGAATTACTCTGTGCACCCACCGAAGGGTACGGGGAAGAAATCGTTGTGCCGGCTATTTTGGTGGATCATTATGAGATTAAGACGGGTGTTTTATCATTCATTCGTGCCGACCAATTTTGTGGCAATGAGACCGATAACCCCACACTCTCAGATTTGGAATTTTCGTCGTATTACCTCGACTCTCAAGTTTAGAGATGTGCCGAATGACGTGATTAAGCTCATGCTTTTTCCGTACTCGCTCGAGGGGAACGCTAAGCTTTGGTATGAAAAAGAACCACCGGGTTCGATTTTGACATGGGATGATTTAGTGTCTAAGTTTATGAATTACTTCTTTCACCATCTAAAACAACTCACTTTAAGAATGAGATCACTAGATTTGAACAAAAAGTGCATGAATCATTTGGAGTTTCTTGGGAAAGGTTTAAAGATTTGTTGAGACAATGTCCACACCACTGTTTCTCGAAATTACACCAAATCAATACTTTTTATAATGGACTAAATATGGTTGATCACGATTCTTTAAATTCCACCGCGGGTGGTAATCTTTTAAGAAAAACTCTGAGAGACGTGTGGGGTATCATTGAGAATAAGTCTAGAGTGCAATATTCACGAAACACACCGGTTGTTTCCAATATGAATTCATCTAATACCGAGATTGCTAGATTGGACTCTAAGATTGACACGATTTTGAATGAGATTAGGAAGAATCCTCATGGATCGATTAATATGGTTGAGAATTTTTGTGTATCATGTGGTGGAGCACATCCGAATTATGCTTGTTCAACCACGGGGTTTGATCAAGCTAGTGCTTTTGCCGCGACGGGAACTTATGGCCCTAACGGTCAAGCTCCTCGTCAAAATCATGTTGCTCCACCGGGTTTTCCACCGGTTCAAAATAGATACAACAATGGAAATAATGAGAATAATTTTAAGCGTGGTAACCAAGGGAATTTTAATCAAGGAAATGGATTTCATGCTGATCAAAACAATCAAGGTTTTCACAACAATCAAAATGATTTGTCAAGATACATAAAAAAAATGAGGCAAATTTGAAAGCTCTTCAAAACAATATTCAAGGACAAATTGCAACTTTGAAAAATGAATTTCAAAATACGATCAAAGGGCAAAATAACAAGATTGAGCTTAACCAACAAAGATTAGAGCAAAATCAAAACCGTATGCAACAAAGTGTAGAGCAAAATCAAAATTGTATGCAACAAAGTTTAGAGCAAAATCAAAATCGTATGCAACAAAGTTTAGAACAAAGCCAAAACCGTTTTGAGGGAAATCAAGCTAAGTTTGAGAACAAATTAATTTTGATGTTTGAGACTTTTATGTGCAAACCCTCCTCTTCTTCGGGTGGCTTACCTAGCAACACCATTCCTAACCCGAAGAGTGAGATTAAAGCTATAACCACACGTAGTGGGAAGGCTTTAGACGTAACTTTGCTTCCACATGTGAGTACCTCTCCGGTGAGGGAAGTGGATCAAGAACCCGAGGTGGTTAAAGAAAAGGAAATTCCTATTCCACCAAAGGTAGACCAATTGCCTATTTCAGAACCCGAGCTTCTGAAGACTAAACCCACACTACCCTACCCTTCGTGACTTAACCAAGAGAAGCTCCGTGAAAAATCCAATGCTCAAATGACTACTTTTCTAGAGATGTTTAAGAAACTTTTTATTAATGTTAGTTTCGCGGATGCATTGCTTTACATGCCTAAGTTTGCTTCGATAATTAAAAATTTGATGAGCGATAAAGAGGAATTGGTTGAAGTGTCTACATATTTAGATGTTAATTGTTCCGCGGTTCTTACACAAAAGCTTCCCAAAAAGCTTGGATATCCGGGAAAATTTTTGATACCATGTGATTTCCCTAATATGGATGAATGCTTAGCATTAGCCGATCTTGGCGCTAGCATTAATTTGATGCCCCTTTCCGTGTGGAAAAGGTTATCAGTTCCCGAGCTTACACCTACTAAGATGACTCTCGAGCTAGCGGATCAATCGACCACCTTTCCAAAAGGTATAGCCGAGGATGTGTTTGTCAAAGTAGGGAAGCTCGTCTTTCCAACGGATTTTGTAGTTTGCGATTATCCGAAAGATTCTCGTGTACCTCTTATTTTGGGAAGACCGTTTTTAATGACGGCTAGTTCTTTAGATGACATGAAAGCGGGGAAATTAACTTTACGTGTTGATGATGAAAATATCATGCTTGATGTTGGTAATATCTCGAGATATTCTTCCAAGTACTACGAGGAATCAATCAATTAAATCGATGTGATTGATGTTGCTAGTGAAGAAGTTTCGCAAGATGTGCTTGTTTTTTCGGATATTTCCAAAAGTGGCAATCTGACTTCATCGAATCCGATTATCTCTTTGGCTAAACCTCCACTCACTCCATTTGAGGGATGGGACTTCGTTCTAGAAGAGCTCGAGGACAATGGTCGTTCAAAAATCGATAAGGAAATTGATGATTACCTTAGCACACCATTCGATCCTAGTGAGTTTGATAGTGAGAATTTTCATCCCGAGGGAGATATTGCTTTAATTGAAAAGTTTTTGAATATGGATCCTTTTGAATCACCACCTATGGAATTAAAAGTTGTGAACAAAAATGAGACAAAAGTGAAAACATCTATTGAAGAAGCACCCGAATTAGAACTTAAGGATCTTCCCACTCATTTGGAGTATGCTTTTCTTGAAGGAACGGATAAGTTACCGGTAAATATTGCTAAGGGATTGAAGGATAATGAAAAGGATGAACTTATTAAGGTGCTTAAGAAACATAAACGGGCCATTGCATGGAAAATCTCCGACATCAAGGGTATTGATCCAAAATTTTGTACTCATAAAATTTTGATGGAGGAAGATTATAAACCCGGTATCCAAAATCAAAAAAGGGTTAATCCAAACATTCATGAGGTGATAAAAAAGGAAGTTACGAAACTTCTAGACGCTGGAATGATTTACCCTGTCTCCGATAGCCCATGGGTCCCGTGCATTGTGTTCCAAAGAAAGGAGGAATGACGGTTGTTACTAATGAGGATAATGAATTGATTCCTACTAGACTTGTGACCAGTTGGCGTGTTTGTATCGACTATAGGAAGCTTAATGATGCCACTAGGAAGGATCATTTTCCATTACCTTTTATGGATCAAATGTTAGATAAACTAGCGGGAAATGAATTCTATTACTTTTTGGATGGATTTTCTGGCTATTTCCAAATTCTTATAGACCCTCGTGGTCAAGAAAAGACCACATTCACTTATCCTTATGGAACATTTGCTTATCGAAGAATGCCTTTTAGGTTATACAATTCTCCGGGGACGTTCCAAAGGTGTATGATGGCCATTTTCCATGATATAATTGAAAAACCATGGAAGTCTTTATGGATGATTTCTCGGTTTTTTTTGGGAGTCTTTCACTTCATGTCTCTCTAACTTGGAAAGAATGTTGCAACGTTGTGAGGAAACAAATCTAGTGCTTAACTATGAAAAATTTCATTTCATGTACAAAGAAGGAATTGTGTTAGGACATAAGATCTCTAAGGCCGGTATTGAGGTTGATAGGGCTAAAATCGACGTGATTGCCAAATTACCTCCACCCACCACCGTTAAGGGAGTTAGGAGTTTTATCGACCATGCCGGCTTCTATAGATGTTTTATCCAAGACTTCTCTAAGATAGCTCGGCCTATGACACATCTTTTGGAAAAAGAGACTCCATTCCTCTTTTCGGATGAGTGCATTAAAGCCTTTGAGATGCTTAAAAAGAAATTAACCGAATCACCGATTTTAGTTGCTCCGGATTGGGACCTAACTTTTGAAATTATGTGTGATGCTAGTGATTACGCGGTAGGTGTGGTTTTGGGGCAACGTAAGACAAAACATTTCTTGCCTATACTCTTTGCAAGTAAGACTATGACGGATGCTCAAACTAAGTACACTACAAAGTTAAAGGAGTTACTTGCCGTTGTGTATGCTTTTGAAAACTCTAGACCATACCTCGTCTTTTCTCAAACCATAGTGTATACGGACCACTCGGCTATCAAATATCTTCTTAATAAATAAGATGCTAAGCCGAGGTAGCTCTGGTGGATTCTCCTCCTTCAAGAATTTAATGTTAAAATTCTAGATAAAAAAGGAGCCAAGAATCTCGCGGCCGATCATCTATCTCGACTTGAGAATCCTCACCAAAGCGATCGAGAGAACAAGGAAATTAATGAAACATTTCCTCTCGAGACGCTTGGTATGATTGCTTTTCGTGGTGATGATAGCACCCCATGGTTTGCGGACATTGCAAATTACCATGCGGGAAAGTTTGTGATCAAGGGTATGTCGTCCCAACAAAAACGGAAATTTTTCAAGGATATACCCTATTATTTTTGGAACTACCCCTATTTGTTTCGTATGTGCGCGGATCAAGTGATTCGTAGGTGCGTGTTTGGCAAGGAAGCTCAAGATATTCTTAAATCTTGTCATGAAGGACCCACCGGGGGACATCATGGTACCAACGCTACCGCGAAGAAAGTCTTTGATGCCGACTTCTTTTGGCCTTCCATATATCGTGATGCCCAAGACTTGCTCAAGACTTTTGATGCTTGTCAACGTCAAGGAATGAATTCACAAAGGTATGAAATGCCTCAAAACATTATCCATGTTTTTGATATCTTTGACGTTTGGGGGATCGATTTTGTGGGGCCATTTCCATCATCGAAAGAAAATAAGTATATTCTTGTAGCCGTAGACTATTTGTCAAAATGGGTTGAAGCTAAGGCTTTGCCTACGAATGATGCTCGAGTTGTGGTGAAATTTTTGAAACAACTCTTCGCTAGGTTTGGAACTCCACGGGCTATAATAAGTGATCGTGGGACCCATTTTTGTAATGAACAATTTGAAAAAGTTCAAAAGAAATATGGTGTCACTCATCGACTTTCGACGGCTTATCACCCTCAAACGAGTGGTCAAGTGGAGGTTTCAAACCAAGCTCTTAAGAGGATTTTGGAGCGTTCTATTGGAGAAAATCGCACTTCATGGTCGGAAAAATTGGACGATGCGTTGTGGGATTTCCGTACGGCCTACAAGACGCCAATTGGTTGTACACCATTTAGGTTGGTCTACGGAAATGCATGCCACTTGCCAATTGAACTCGAACATAATGCGTATTGGGGTCCTAAGCATTGTAACTTTGATTTGAGGACCGCGGGTGATCATCGCAAGGTTCAATTGAATGAACTAAGTGAATTAAGGGATCAAGCTTATGAAAATTATTTGATCTATAAAGAGAAGACTAAGAGGATTCATGACTCAAAGATCAAAAACCGCATTTTCAATGTTGGTGATCAAGTCCTCTTATTCAACTCTAGACTTAAGATTTTATCGGGTAAGCTTAAATCCCGTTGGTCCGGACCATTCACCATTTCACATGTTTTCCCTTATGGCACCGTTGAGCTTGCTCAAAAAGACGGACCTAACTTTAAGGTGAATGGTCATCGTGTGAAACACTACTTTGGAGGGGACATACCTACGGAGGTTGTTCCGGATCTTCAAACTTTCCCTAAGGACAAATGAATGCGGGGATCGAGTCGAGCTCATGACTCGGTTAACAAAAACAAGGTGCCTTGTGGGGGAGTCACATACATTCTATCTTCTATCTATTTTCAAACACTAATAAGGCTTGATCTTTTCAAGCTCGTGCTCGTGTTTTGTTGTGTTGTGAATCTTAGGTATGACCCTAATCATTAAAGACTCTCGTGTTTGGTTTTTGCCTGTCCACTTGATCTTCCATACTTTGATTGTCAAAAGGGGCTCACTCACTATCCTTTGATTTTTGTCGACTAACGTTTTATCTTAAAGCATAATGAATAAACGGCTTATAGATTTGCGTGCTCTTACCATGTTAGGACTTTTGCATTAGACTCTTTGTATATTAGCACGGGGGTGTTACTCTTGAGCTAGGAAACATTTAGGACAATGTTTGGTTTTAGCATGGGGGAGTCAATCGATATAATCTCTTGCAATTTCTTTTGTCATGTCTAAACGTAATCGTTTTTCTCATTTTTCATAAAAAAATTAAATTTTTAGTGTTATTTTATGTTTAATAATAAAGAAAATAAGTGCTTTTGACACAAATGTAGGCTTTCCGTTGGTGAAAATAAAAGTAGTTTTTGACTCGACTCGGTTTTTACTTTTGCTTATTCCTTAACGTGTTTAAATCAATTTTTGCTAGGCTTTTATATAGGGAACTTTAAAACGCGAAAGTCTTAACTCATAAGGGTTAATAACGAGAAGTTTTCGCAAGTTCCTATAATTGATCCTAGAAAGTCGTTTATCAAGGGAACTTTAAAACACAAATTCTAAACTTGAAAAAGTCTTAGAAGATGCAAGATCCTATAGATGACTTGGAAACCCAAAACTTTGATTTAGTGGGCTAAGTATCCATTATTTTCACATTTTTAAGATTTTACAATATGGAGAACAAGAGATGATAAAGTTTAATCATAAGTTTCTAAGGTTAATTCTTCCTTGTATAAGTATTTTTGTGTTTGATTTAATCTCCTTGTATTTATTTTTCACACTTGAATAATGAATTGCTTAATAAATGAAGTTTTTAGCGGTTTAGGCTTAATATCTTAACTCGTAACTCCTTCTTTTACTTCCCTTGTAATTAAAGTGAGAACACATTAAGGGTGTCAGCGTCATGGACTTTTGATCATGGGATTGCGGTAATTTGGCTTACTATACATATCATAATAATCAAGAAGAATAAATAAAAACATGTTCTCTATGAGCCTGTGGGTGGGAGTCATGTAGCACTAACCTTGTCATTAGAGCCTTAGGGTGTATGGCATGGTGACATGTCTAATAAAATTTGCTTCATCATCATGATCCTTAAGGTGGGATGGTGAATGTCAATTCCCTTGTTTATGTCCAAGGAGCCTTCGGGTGTGGATTATAAATAAGGAGCACTTTTACATCTTAAAGAGCCTCAAGGTGTATGATGTAATTGTTGCTAAATACATTAATAAGGTCAAAATTAATTTTATGGATTTATTGTTGCTTTTAAGTAGACCTATTAGCCAAATTTCGGATCCGGCGATTTATCCCTCAAATCGTTTTAAGTTATCCTTGATGTGGGCTTTCTTTAGTGACAACGGTTTTTGAAGTCGAGGTTAGGTTTTGAGTGTTGAGTTTACACCGTTTTTGCCTTCATTTTTGGACTAATAAATATAAAATAAGTCAAATGAGCCTTTGGGTGAATGACAATATTTAAAATCTAGAGATACAATTAGGAATAAAAGGAGATTGAGTTTAACACAAATTACTTGTATGAGTGGTCTTAACAATAGGACTTATGATTGACAATGATCTTCTTTTTAAACTTGGCTTGGAAAAGTGAAAAGTCGAGGACGATGAATCTTTTTGAGTTTTATGATCCTAAAAGTTATTTTTCAAATAATGAAAGCATTACATTATGTCTTTGCAAAATAAAGTTTCAAAAGTCAAATAAAAGTGTAGTTAGTAGCTTTATTACGGCAATTGCTTAGAAAGGGGGAGTTTGATATGAGTGAATTTACTCATATCATTTATATCAATAAACAATCAATAAATGCGTAAACTGAATGAATATTGCATTGTATATGTGTATTTGTTGTTTCAGGTGTGTAGGTATCCAAGATCACGAAAACCGGTAAGCACGACACGAATTTGAAGAAAAGATCAAGAAGCCAAAAATGAGTTTGTTTTTAGAGGATTTAATATAATAAAAGTTATTTGGTCCTTGTGGGTCCCACTTATGATTAATGGGCCCAAAATCCCAGTTGAGAAGCATGTATTATGCACTTTTGGATTTAAGGCCCATGACAAGCCCAATAACAACAATTTTAGACGGATGTTGATGCAAAAGTTAGGGTAGACCGAGCTTAACCCAAATTATGCTTAATTTAGGGTCTTGTGGACTCCGGCTCTCGCACCAAGTGAAACTTGCTTTAGGACCCTACGCACTAAACAGACGCCGTTAGGATTACCGTGGGTTTGTGACCCACGATTAGACTCCAGCGTGAGAGTAAGTAATCGGTTTGAGTATATTAGTGTTTAGGGTATTGTGTGTATCGTACCTTTGTGGAACCGAAGGGGTTCCTTTTATACTCGAGAGAGTCCAGGCTGGGCTCCCTGTTCTTGCGGCCTAAGAAAGAGATAATGACTCGAAATAGCTTGATCTTCAATATCCAACTAAAGAAAGTGTATATCCCTTTTCCTTAGGCGAATATAACTATAATATAAGTTATATTTGGTCTGATCCTATCGCACTGCGACGAGGACTTGGCTAAGTAATCAACCTCTTGTGCGACAACGACTTACCAGACTTTATGGGCTATGTGCGCACATCGCACAAGTATCCAATCCATTCCTGATGGATGTGGGTACCCGTGAGTCGGACTATCCAGTCCGACTAGGGACGATATGTCATCATGTCCCCCCAGTCTAATGGTCGCAGGTCCAATCCGTGGCTACTAGACTATAATCAAACCTAAACAGTCGCATAGTCCAAGCATAAAATTAGATTTTAAACTTTCCCACCAAGAAGACAAACATCCCCATTTTCACCTAACCTCCTTGGAACTTGGGAAAAGTGCTTGCCACGTCATAGTTACCCCCTTCATATTCCACAGCTAGATCTTGAAAGTGGGGGACACGTGGCACACATCTGACCATGAACAGTAAAACTTAGGAAGCCTATATAAACACATCACGTCTCCTTTTGACTATTTACCATCTACAAACCTTCAAATCACCATTAACGCCTCCATCATTTACAATCATCACCAGATCTCTTATTAAGGTAATCCGCGCGACCACATTTTTGTATACACGACACCATGGTGAAACAGCTAACCGACATCATGTCAATCTTGACCATTGAGCAGCTAGATCAATTTACTTCTGAGTTCTACATACCCGACTACCTACATCCAGAAGTCCCAAACCCACAACATAATATAAGTTAGTTCCCCGTAGGGAAGATAGGGTTGTACACCCGCTACTTCAATTACGCAAACCAGCGTATACCTATTTCACGCTTTCTTCTGAGCGTATTAATACACTACGAGACCCACGTCTCCCAACTACATTGCATAGGGGCAGCGAAAATTTCGAATTTCGAAATAAACTACCGCCTAGACATAGAACCCACATTAGATCTCTTTAGGGTATTCTACCAACGGAATCTAGCCAATGGCTGGGTGTCTTTTGTTAAGCAAAAGGGTGGTATGCAATGTTTTGATGGAAAGATAGATTCCTTAAGGAATTGGACCGACAGATTCTTCTGGGTCGATGACGCTGCCTTTCCCTTCCACTTTCCATTCTTGACCCCTGACATCGTGGAGAAGGACCCCCCACCTGGCCCTGACTCTTACAACGCCGCAGATGCAGATACTCTGAACAACAACCGCATTCTCGTGCAACCTTATCCGGAGAGTGTGTTATTCTGGCCTATGCTGCGCAGTCATCTGTGGCGAGCACATGGTAATAGCTTTTAGCAGAGAGAGTGGTCAGAGTTAGTGTTCCTTCCCGCCTTCATCATAACCTTCTGTAAGTACCATCACATATTAGAAGACTAAATTATGTTTCCCTTTGTTCTGTTTGCTTCCTTTCGTAGTTATGGATGTTCTTGACCTTGTCCGTGGTGCGTTTCTCAGAAATTTGCTTGTGTTGACTCACCCTTAACAGGAAAATGAAGAATCGCTTCGTGATCGTGCACAGAAGAATACCATGGACTTAGAGATTGAGAAGCCGTCGATCGCCCAAGGGAGCAAAGGCACTGGCACTGACCAACCACCGTCATCTCCACCAATGAAACAATTAGAACAGCAGCCACCCGTACAACAACAACCACCACCATTTCTCAGCTCCTCACTGTCTTCAGATGAGTACAACAGAGATGCCAAAAAAACCCACGGGTTAGTTTGAGGAAGAGGACATTATCTCCTTAGGAAAAAGACGTAGAAGCCCCTCATCATCCCCACACAAATCCGCACGCACCGGGGCTGGTCCATCCTAGACAGGGGTGCGCACTACAGAGGAAGAGTTTGAGGAGAACCTTGCCAAGACCCCTCCACACACTCCTCCCGTCACCATCAATCTGAGGTAAGCATTTTCCTCCTATATGGTAGCGTAAACTATACATTCTTCGCTGCATCTCCATGCGATTATACTTTAAACGTCCGTCTAACCATTTCTCTTATACAACAGTGACGAACAAGAAAAATAGTCTACAAAAGTCTAGACGACACCCTCCCCCTACAAAGAGGCTTCATCAGCGGGAGGGGATGTGTTCGCCCAGGATCCTACCTTCGCCCCTGACTAGGAGCTCCCTGCATCATCCGACCTCACAAGTGCATTTGACTGTGCAAGCTTTTTAGACAACATCGTGCCTCCTGGCCGAAAGGTAGTGCTTGAAGGGATGAGTGACTCTGTCCTGGCCGATGAGGGAAGTTATCAGGCAGCACAGCAGGTGACATTGACATCGCACCTCAAGAAGAGATACTTGGGGTTGTCTGCCAAACTCCATACGACAGAGGAAAAGTTGAGGCAGGTTACTGAAGAAAAATCCTCTACTTTCAGCGATATGCAAGAAAAGATAGACCAGAAGCCGAGAGAGGAAGAAAAGATACCGCCCTCCTCCATTCCTTAACTCAAGAAAGTAACAGGTTATCTGCCGCCCTGGAGGAAGAGCGCAGCTTCGCCAGATAAAGGCCTCTAACGTTGCTGCTATGGGGGCCATTGAGGAGGAGAAGGATAGGTTTGTTGCTGATGTTGATGCTCTGGGTGCGAGGGTAAACGAAGATGTAAGCGATCTCAGCTTCCAATTGAAGAGACCGAGTATCGAACTGGATGAGGAGTTGTACCCTCGCTTAATGAAGGAGATAGCCGAGAAGTGGTGGCTAGTGCGCCATGGTCTGCGCCTAGCCGCAATGGTTGCTTTGGAAGACCCCACCTTGCGAGCCTCATTCTCCAAGTCAGTCATAGCCTCCATCAATGAGAGTACTTCAAGAGTTTTGGCGACTGCACATAAGGAGAAGTTACTAAACCAAGAACTATCAAAGGTGCCTTTTTATGATCCGAAGGCTGACGTCAAGCTCACCGCAGACATGAAAGAACTGAGTGTAAGTCCGCTGCCCTCTGTTGGTTTGGAGGATAAGGATCATGAAGTGCATATCGAAGTGGTAATGGAGGGCCTCACCTTGGCGCGCCATAAGGCAGAGGGTGTAGAAGCATTGGCAGACTTTCACCTAAAACTATCTATGGAGCATTTGACCGTGCCAGTATTTGCGCATCCCAAGGATATCCTTGATGTGACAATCCGTCAATTTATGATTGATATTTTATTCTCAATATTTATTTGAAAATATTATTTTAATGTTGCAATATGAACTCACATATTTTTGGGAAGAAATTTGGATTTACGTCTTGAAGTAGCGTCGACTACGTTTAAACAGGAGGATTCAACGTTACGTGCTTACGTTTACATACACCGTCTTTGGTGACAGTCCGACATTTCAGAAAATAAATTTATCAGTAAATATTATTTTGGAGTTTTAAATTTGTGTTGGTTCATAAACTCACAAATTTACGAGTAGAGATTAGGACTTACGATTTTATTTTAACGTCCTTTACGACTAAACCGGAAACCTTAGGATTACGTATTTACGTTTTCGAACTCCGTTTTTGATGAGACAATTTTTATTAGATTCGTTTTGTGCCGTTGATTCATAATTTATAAAAACGTTTTTCGTAAAACGACCCGAGGGCACGCAAATCGAGGAAACTAGAATCGAGGAGTACCCGTAAATAAATGGGGATGAGACAAGTGGGACACTTGTCCTATCCCCAAAACCGGCCAACACTTAGCTAAAACACATTATAAGAGGTGTCAAGGTGTTAGCTTAACACTTACATGTGTAAGCTAAGCTTACTTTGTAAGCATTCCACTACAACAAAACTAGCTACCCAAAACCACTTCTTCATTTTGTACATGCAAAACCACAAACTTTCCTCTCTACTCTCACTTGGTGCCGTCCAACATCCCAAACAAAACTCCCATTTGATCCAAATTTCACCACAAATCTTATGTTATTCTTTCATAATATGATGTCCTTTTGAAGACCTATTGATTGGAGGTGATCATAACATCCATGGAGGAGTTTTCTTGGTGTCTTGAGGCTGATTTTCCACAAGGTTTCTATGAAGAATGGTGGTCATGAAGGTGGTATTGGTGCATCATAAGTTTCTCCATCCAAAACCATGTCAAACTCATAACCTACATCAAGTTGGTGGTATAAAGATTGTCCTCCTCATCTTCTTGTTATTTTGATTATGTAAACATGTATTTTATTTCCTATTGTATATGTATATGATGATTATATGATGATAAAAATGTTATGTGGGGATTTGGTGTTGATAAACATGATTAAAAAGGTGAAAAACTATAAGAAACAAAGCTAAAATCTTGTCTAAATTTGATGGCTGTATAAAACAGTAAAGAAGCAAGTCATGAACTGATAAAATGATGAAGTAGGATGGATTTACAGTAAGTTATGGGTCTTTTACACATGTTAGAGTTGGCCATGCAATGGAATCATTGTAATGAGTGAGATATGATCAAAACAAGTTTAAGATACAAATCTGAAGTTACTGTTTTGGACGATTTTTAGAAAATATTTAGAAGATGATTCAACAGTAGCTATAGAAGAGTTAAATGTAGCACATATCATGTAGTTTATGTGATAAAAATTTGAGCTTCTATCTCCATATAGAACTTAAGATATGGCAGTTTTGGTGGAAGTAAAGATAAAAATCAGATTTTTGGAAATTAAAGTATATTACTATTATATAAGCACTCAAAATTTAATAGTATAAAATGTAAAGTTAAAACCCACTAACTCATGAATTTTATTTATATAAATGTATAAAAGGTTAATTAAATGGGTAAATTATATAAATGGTGGTAAAATAATATTTATAAGTAATAAAAACTATAAACTTGATTTTTACGACTTTTTCGGCTATCGCCGTAAAATTAACGTTTTTCGCCAAATAAAACTTAGACGACCAAACCCGTCTAATGTAAACTTTTATAAACTCATATACTGATGTATAGACATGTATAACAAGTAAAAACCAATAAAACCCGAACTATAGGGCATACGGACATTAACGAGCTATAAACATATTGGACTAATACTTGGGCTAATAATTGGACTAAATAAGATAAACACCCATAAAAAGAACTTATTGGGCTTAACCCATTTGGGCCCAACTTGAAAGTGTATGTACTGATAATATAAGTACAAAATGGATTAAAATAAGTTAAATAACTTATAATAAGCTTATTGGACTTAAGACACGTAAATGGGTAAAACTAGTAAACTAGTATAAAAGCTATCGACATATAACACTAAAATGAGTAAACGAGAATATGTAAACCCACTTGATCATCATATATATATAATCATCATATGTATACATAATTGCTATTTTTATAAAGTCATTGTACATGAGTCTAAGACGAGTATTATTTGTCTAGGTTTCCGTGATTGAAGCACGTACCGTACGTCCGAATTGCCGATAACCCGCCTTCCCACATCAACGTGAGTTCATAGCCTCGCACTCTTTTAAATGTTTTTATAAATGTTTTATAAACCCGCGAGGGAGATAACATGTTAGTTTTTATAAAAATTAGGACACCAATTGTCCCGATTGTTTGTTTATTGATTTTGGACCCGAATGATTGAATGACCCGATTGTATGACCTGATAAATGATTAAAGGACCCGATAGATGAAATTAAATGGATTATTAAAGTTAGGTTATGTCACTAAAAGTCCCATTAGCATGAATTGTGAACTACCGGGATTTGGTAGACGCTTATGCATTTAATAGTACTATTTGGGGACGATCACCCCAGTTCGCGCCTTGACGGTTGATCCCCGTCGTGCCACATTGATTGGTAAGCGAATTTATGTATGAGAAGATTTCCATAGCGTGACCTTTGTGACGACATGCTACTTTAGATGGGCAAAATTGGTATCGGGTTAGCTACCCGTTTTGGTTTAGTAAGGTAACAATGTCATGCGGCTTATAATAATCCAAATCACCGAAATACTATTAGACGCTTCGAATTACGATGTATTGCCTGACTAGCAATACAGGGTCATACTACTGATATTATGTTCGTGTTTTGGTTTTCATAACCATATTCATATAACGGTTTTTATTTGATTTTATACAACGTCCTAAGACGTATTGTATGACGTTTTTACGACATTGTCTCGTATAATGATTTTTAAGGCAAATGCCTATATTTTGATTTTCGATAAAGATTTGTATAAAATGACTTTGGATATTTTATGGCCTATTAAAATGATTTATACAAGATGATTTTCAGTAGTAATTTTATACTGATATTATATTGATGGAATTTACTAAACTCTATGAATTCACTCGGCGTTATCGCTGACCTTTTCTTTTAACATGTTTTATCTCAGGTACTTGAAGGTAATTCTCGGGAAGACGACAAGAATTCATGGCCCGCACTTAAACAATATTTTCCATTCAAATATTTTGTAAAAACTTTGTATGAAATGTAATGACTTGGGACCGATGTAACTTTGATATTTATGAATGGAAATGCTTTTATTATTAAACGACGCGATTTTTATGCGTTGTCTATGATGTGAGTAATGTGCTATCCCGTAACACCAACGAGTCTTCCGCTGTACTGAGTTGTATAAATTTGGGGGTGTTACAGTTTGGTATAAGAGCTCTCGTTATAGAGAACGAAATATTTTTTAAAACCAAGGTTTTGAATAAAACTTTTCAAAATCTTTTAACTATAAACATTTTTCTAAAAATGTCTAAAAATCTTTTGACTATAACGGTGCCGAAGAATTCCCGAGTTACCGACAAGGCCAAGACTGAGAAGTGTTATTTTAATATATATATAACTTGGATTATATATATATATATATGATGTAATTTTATTACATGATTGTTTGATGATTATTTTGATTTTTATACGAGGTATTTATACGACGTCGATTGTCACAAGTAACCCTAAATCCCCTAGTAAATTAATCGAAGCTATTCTCATAGGAATTCTAGCTATCCTAGATCTAAACCAAGTTGTGGACATTTATGAACCCAACAAATGGTTGATATTCGTAAAAATGTAGATATTAGTTGATTGTGATATTGAAAAAGGATTGGCGAGATTAAATCTGATATCGATGTCATGACGATCTTTCCTTATAGAGTGGAGTTTTACAAAACGTTATCACCTAGAAAGATGTCATCTGACTCGTTGTCATCCAATTCTTAAATTGAAATCAAAAGGGTGAATGTTGCACTTGAGGCTGTAATTGGAACCATTACCCAAAAGCCTCATGCCACTAGTACCTTTCCGAAGAGTCTAGTTGAATGATCAAGTCATTTCATGCTAGTGACTCATTTGATAATTGTTGATTGTAAGAGCTATAGGATTGGAAATTAAGTATTGATCATATTGAGCTTTTATTGCCTTTACAAGGCCGAAGAATAAGGTTGAAGTATTGGATAATGAGGTAGGATATTGAATTGAGTGTAAATTGGTTAAAACTTGAATAAAGTAAAATTTAACTCGTATGGAATATGAGATTGATAAGAGGAAGTCGTTAAGTTCTGTGATTAGATTATAAGGTTTTAATTGATTGTTGATTCGTGTTAAGGGTTGTTCCTAGGCCATTGTCTACTAACAAGGATGCCCAGTGTCCAAGAAATAAATTGAAGAAATCTTCTTCTGAATTGAGACCGATGGATCTTCTGGGACATGTGGAACACCTAATGACTCTTGTAGATTAGTATTCATTGTAGTACCTTTTAAAAATCCCTAACTTAACTGAGATATCAGTTGGTAGGAGGAGTTTAGTAAATTGTATGACATAGTGACACGTAATGTGTTACGGTACAATTTGACTTGTTTGTGATTAATGAAAAGACTACCTTTGATTGCTAAATTCTACATGTATCGATGTTATCTATCTCTTATTGCTTCATCCTAGTGTTCGCATTAGTGATGCAACCATTGAACAAGTACTCATATTGATTTGAGTTACGTTGTGGATTATTCTTTTGAGTGCCATCGAGATCATGAACCTCATGATTAAATTGGCTAAGCTCATTTCCTATTACATTGTAGTTAGTTCTTGGTGAACAAGCTTTCATCACTCTTTTGCAGATCACTCATTGTTTTTATAAAGTTAAAACAGTATCCTTTGAGAAAATTTAATTTTCATCACAATAAGGATTATTTAAAGTGAGATTTATAAGTGATTGATATCAAAATGAAGTTGTTTATAAGACGCTTTAGAAAACTTAATTGTTTTCATAACAAGGAAAATCTTTGTAAATTTATTCTTGATTCTTATCTAAGAATTAAGCATGAAAATGTTTTTGTTATAAACATGATGATAAAATTTTGACGAACTGAGTATTGCATCGTTAATCTTGAAATTGTATATAGTTGCGCGCCTACATACAATTTGGAATGGACTATGCAAGACTGATTAGTAGTCACCATAAAACTAATGAATAAACACTACATTTTCTTTGAAGATTGTGAAAGATTAAATTTTAAGAGATCTGCAAGAAGTGAAAAATAAGGACATAATGTTAGGGACACCTACATATGTGCCTGTAGCATCTATTCTTCTGAGTCGAATTTACTCATCTGTGGAAATTGTCTTATTTGACAATTGACAATTCTTTCTTGTCCAATTCTCTCGTAGTGAGATTCTTAGGAAAAGTGTTTGATTTCCGAGTGTTGATACCCGAATGGATGTATTGACATTCTTATCATTTCTTATGATTTTATTTCATTTGAATGACCTGGGTAACGATCCGAGGAGCTTTCGAATGCGTACTCAAATTATGAAAACATGGGATATATTCATATTCGTTAAATGTTTTCGTCTGTATCTGATTTGAAGTTCTATCGCGTGGATTATGCGTTGACCTTACTCTTTAGATGAAAGTTATGTCTCCATATATCCTTGAATTTGTGAAGGATTATGAGTTATTATTAGTCTTTTGAGAAGTTCACATCTTATCGACGGCAATAAAACTGAAAAGTTGATAATGCCGGTAGAATGGGTTGATTGATTATGACATGACGACATTGTCTTAATTGATGGGAACTCGAGTAGAATTTCCCGAAAAGATAAGATGTTGATTATCCAAAGTGATCTAAATAATTCTTGATGGATGACCCTATCCTGCACTTAGACTTGAAATTTTACCGTGAATGGTTATGAACTAGTTATAGATATTATAAACTAGAATGAACTTAAAACGAATTTATTAAAAAGATAATTCTGTTATCTGACACTTTAGGAGGTATTTGTTGACGAATTAACTAGACTTTCGCCATTAAGGCAAGTTGAAATTGATATTGATTATATTTCCGGTGCTGCACTTGTGGCTTGTGCACTGTACGTCAGCACCATCTAAATTAAAGGAATTACCGTACAATTGAGAGAGTTGTCGGAGAATGATTTTATTCTACCAAGCCTGTCATCCTGAAGAGCTATGGTGTATTCATTCCTTATATTTATAGATCACTATAAACTGAGTAAATTGACAATCGAAAACGATATCCATAACTCGAAATGGAAGATTTGTTCGATCATTTACAAGGTTTTAGCGTATGTTTTAAAAGATTTGATCCGTGGCATGGTTATTATCAACTTCGCATCTGCGAAGAAGATTATCTATTCCAATCATCACATCCCGAACTTGTGATGAACGTTATGAGTTTCACGTGATGTCGTTTGGATTGACAATACACATGTAGTATTCATAAATTTGGTGAATCACGTGTGTAGAATGTAATTTGATAAATTCATGCTCGTGATCGTTAAGGACCATTTATTTGCTTATAAGAATAAGAATGAGTTAATAATTATTTATAGATTGCCCTGAATTGGCCGAACAGTGTAAACTTGTACCTTGAATAATTAACATGAGAATTAAGACTTAATACTTTACATGATTTAACCGTGTGATTAATAGATAATGGAAGCTATATTGACTTTTCAAAAATTAGAACCATTAACGCTTAGGGATTAAAAACTTAATCCTTTACATAAACTGACCGTTGGATTAATAATGGTAAGATGTATGCATATAGACTCTTCAAAAATTAAGAGCCCTTTTTACCAAAAAAAAAAAAGAATGGAAATATGTTTCGACAAATGTTTTAACAAAAGATTTTAAGGGATTATTCCCTTATACACAAACCATTTAACTAAACTTCTGTTTAGGGGTAAATGTTTGTGTATACCTCCAGATAACTTAAAAAGGATTGGGGAAAACCATTTAAACCATAACTTGAAATTTGAAACAACTAATTTTGCTTTACAACTAAGAAAATTTTGACCAAAATATAAACAAAGATTTCTCGAACATTTTCGGATCTTATTAATTATCTTAATTATTTTTGATAAATCAACAAAAATCTTGTTAATTAAATTAAAATTTATTTTGAACATTTTATATAGTTGGTCGAACTAAGAAATTTAAAATCTTTATGTTTACATTTCATAAAAATTGAAAAATTATTATTTAATTAGTTGTAATAATTATCGACGCTTTAGACGCCGGATTGAGAAAAACTGATAGAATGATAGTTGAGACGAAACTAAAACATAGAAGATATGAAGAAAGAATTTTGAATAAATACGGTTATGATATTTATTTTATGAGGAAGGTGCGCGTAATTACTGACGCATAATATAGAAAGAATATCTGAGTGAATTATGGACATGATAACTATAACATCATGAGAGGTGAATATAGATACCGACACATTATGTAGAAAAGATAAAGAATCCATTAGGACGTGTTCCTTAATAATGAAGGTGCAAAATAAATTGCCAAACAATATAAAAATAAACGATGTTTGTGAAAAGGATAATATAAATAATAAAAAGTGGTTCGTGGCTAATGTGAACCATTAGAATTATGAAGCCGATGGCGTTAAACGTATAAAAGACCACATGTGATTGCCTAAATATGGAGATTTTAAGATATAGTTATGTTGGAAATATTGTAAGTATAAGTATTATATGTATGTCATTTTTGACTAGAAGTATCTTTGTCTGAAGAAGTTGTACTAATGACAATTATGAAGGCAGACATCGCCTCATACATTAGTAAACGTCTAGCTATTGCAAAGATCATCATCTGAATTTGATTCGATTTGGGTCATCGTCGACAGACTGACCAAATCTGCTAATATCATTCTCGTTAATGATAGAATCTTGATGAAGAAATAGACTCTTTTATTTAAAAGAGTTATGTAAACATAGCATGCCTGTATCGATCATCTATATCAAGATCCTCGCTTCGCATCGAATTTCTAGAGATTTGCACAGAAATCATTGAGAACGAACCTTGATGAGAGTACTATGTACTACCCCAAATCGAAGGGACGAGGTAAAGTAACGATACAAAGTAATATAAGTGCTGTTTTATGTTTGAATGATTGACCTTTAGTAATAAACTGTATAATCGTTTTCCTTTGGAGAGATTATCATTGATAATCATCGTATTAGGATCGAGATTGAATCTTGTTAGGATCTAAATCTTAGAGCATCTGTAAGCAGGAGTTGAGATAAAGACATCCGACATACACCCATTGTGAGTTGGACATGTCTCTTAGGTTTAAGGTTTCCTATGATGGCGAACCTATCCTTGTAAAATACCCGACCCGCGAGATCTGAAATGATTATTGAAATTAGGATTTGATTATTGACTGCCGGTAGTGGGCAAGAGGTTATGTGAATGTGAAATGTAGATCTTGAAGTGCCAAATGGGTAGCAAAGTTATGCTACAATTTTTAACCTTGGAAAAATGAATTCATGATCTGACAAATCATGGGATATAAGTCCCCGATTGTATGGGACCATTGAGATGATGAAAAAGTTAGGATTGAAAGGCATATAAGCTGGATCTACCCTAGGACTTCAAAGACTGCGTGAATTATGTTTCGTAAATCGAACTTGATGGAATATCTATCAAGTGAAATTCTGATTATTCTTAATAGAGCTTAGATCGGCGAAAAGTTGCATTCATCAAAAACCCGTGAACATCATGGATAGAGAAAGTAAGTCAACATTTAGCCTGATCTTATTCCCGTAGTTATGTTTGATGAAACTCGCGCATTGTAATGAATTGCACTTGTGAGGAAAGACCGAATGTGGAGAAATACCCACATGGCTTTAACTCTATAAGAAGCGAGTAGTAAGGTAAGATGATCTTTGAGGACAAAGATCCTGTTTAGGGGTAAATGCTGTGACAATCCGTCAATTTATGATTGATATTTTATTCTCAATATTTATTTGAAAATATTATTTTAATGTTGCAATATGAACTCACATATTTTTGGGAAGAAATTTGGATTTACGTCTTGAAGTAGCGTCGACTACGTTTAAACCGGAGGATTCAACGTTACGTGCTTACGTTTACAAACACCGTCTTTGGTGACAGTCCGACATTTCAGAAAATAAATTTATCAGTAAATATTATTTTGGAGTTTTAAATTTGTGTTGGTTCATAAACTCACAAATTTACGAGAAGAGATTAGGACTTACGATTTTATTTTAACGTCCTTTACGACTAAACCGGAAACCTTAGGATTACGTATTTACGTTTTCGAACTCCGTTTTTGATGAGACAATTTTTATTAGATTCGTTTTGTGTCGTTGATTCATAATTTAAAAAAACGTTTTTCGTAAAACGACCCGAGGGCACGCAAATCGAGCAAACTAGAATCGAGGAGTACCCGTAAATAAATGGGGATGAGACAAGTGGGACACTTGTCCCACCCCGAAAACCGGCCAACACTTAGCTAAAACACATTATATGAGGTGTCAAGGTGTTAGCTTAACACTTACATGTGTAAGCTAAGCTTACTTTGTAAGCATTCCACTACAACAAAACTAGCTACCCAAAACCACTTCTTCATTTTGTACATGCAAAACCACAAACTTTCCTCTCTACTCTCTCTTGGTGCCGTCCAACATCCCAAACAAAACTCCCATTTGATCCAAATTTCACCACAAATCTTATGTTATTCTTTCATAATATGATGTCCTTTTGAAGACCTATTGATTGGAGGTGATCATAACATCCATGGAGGAGTTTTCTTGGTGTCTTGAGGCTGATTTTCCACAAGGTTTCTATGAAGAATGGTGGTCATGAAGGTGGTATTGGTGCATCATAAGTTTCTCCATCCAAAACCATGTCAAACTCATAACCTACATCAAGTTGGTGGTATAAAGATTATCCTCCTCATCTTCTTGTTATTTTGATTATGTAAACATGTATTTAATTTCCTATTGTATATGTATGTGATGATTATACGATGATAAAAATGTTATGTGGGGATTTGGTGTTGATAAACATGATTAAAAAGGTGAAAAACTATAAGAAACAAGGCTAAAATCTTGTCTAAATTTGATGGCTGTATAAAACAGTATAGAAGCAAGTCATGAACTGATAAAATGATGAAGTAGGATGGATTTACAGTAAGTTATGGGTCTTGTACACATGTGAGAGTTGGCCATGCAATGGAATCATTGTAATGAGTGAGATATGATCAAAACAAGTTTAAGATACAAATCTGAAGTTACTGTTTTGGACGATTTTTAGAAAATATTTAGAAGATGATTCAACAGTAGCTATAGGAGAGTTAAATGTATCACATATCATGTAGTTTATGTGATAAAAATTTGAGCTTCTATCTCCATATAGAACTCAAGATATGGCAGTTTTGATGGAAGTAAAGATAAAAATCAGATTTTTGGAAATTAAAGTATATTACTATTATATAAGCACTCAAAATTTAATAGTATAAAATGTAAAGTTAAAACCCACTAACTCATGAATTTTATTTATATAAATGTATAAAAGGTTAATTAAATGGGTAAATTATATAAATGGTGGTAAAATAATATTTATAAGTAATAAAAACTATAAACTTGATTTTTACGACTTTTTCGGCTATCGCCGTAAAATTAACGTTTTTCGCCAAATAAAACTTAGACGACCAAACCCGTCTAATGTAAACTTTTATAAACTCATATACTGATGTATAGACATGTATAACAAGTAAAAACCAATAAAACCCGAACTATAGGGCATACGGACATTAACGAGCTATAAACATATTGGACTAATACTTGGGCTAATAATTGGACTAAATAAGATAAACACCCATAAAAAGAACTTATTGGGCTTAACCCATTTGGGCCCAACTTGAAAGTGTATGTACTGATAATATAAGTACAAAATGGATTAAAATAAATTAAATAACTTATAATAAGCTTATTGGACTTAAGACACGTAAATGGGTAAAACTAGTAAACTAGTATAAAAGCTATCGACATATAACACTAAAATGAGTAAACGAGAATATGTAAACCTACTTGATCATCATATATATATAATCATCATATGTATACATAATTGCTATTTTTATAAAGTCATTGGACATGAGTCTAAGACGAGTATTATTTGGCTAGGTTTCCGTGATTGAAGCACGTACCGTACGTCCGAATTGCCGATAACCCGCCTTCCCACATCAACGTGAGTTCATAGCCTCACACTCTTTTAAATGTTTTTATAAATGTTTTATAAACCCGCGAGGGAGATAACATGTTAGTTTTTATAAAAATTAGGACACCAATTGTCTCGATTGTTTGTTTATTGATTTTGGACCCGAATGATTGAATGACCCGATTGTATGACCCGATAAATGATTAAAGGACCCGATAGATGAAATTAAATGGATTATTAAAGTTAGGTTATGTCACTAAAAGTCCCATTAGCATGAATTGTGAACTACCGGGATTTGGTAGACGCTTATGCATTTAATAGTACTATTTGGGGACGATCACCCTAGTTCGCGCCTTGACGGTTGATCCCCGTCGTGCCACATTGATTGGTAAGCGAATTTATGTATGAGAAGATTTCCATAGCGTGACCTTTGTGACGACACGCTACTTTAGATGGGCAAAATTGGTATCGGGTTAGCTACTCGTTTTGGTTTAGTAAGGTAACAATGTCATGCGGCTTATAATAATCCAAATCACCGAAATACTACTAGACGCTTCGAATTACGATGTATTGCCTGACTAGCAATACAGGGTCATACTACTGATATTATGTTCGTGTTTTGGTTTTCATAACCATATTCAAATAACAGTTTTTATTTGATTTTATACAACGTCATAAGACGTATTGTATGACGTTTTTACGACATTGTCTCGTATAATGATTTTTAAGGAAAATGCCTATATTATGATTTTCGATAAAAATTTGTATAAAATGACTTTGGCTATTTTATGGCCTATTAAATGATTTATACAAGATGATTTTCAGTAATAATTTTATACTGATATTATATTGATGGAATTTACTAAACTCTATGAATTCACTCGGCGTTATCGCTGACCTTTTCTTTTAACATGTTTTATCTCAGGTACTTGAAGGTAATTCTCGGGAAGACGACAAGAATTCATGGCCCGCACTTAAACAATATTTTCCATTCAAATATTTTGAAAAAAACTTTGTATGAAATGTAATGACTTGGGACCGATGTAACTTTGATATTTATGAATGGAAATGCTTTTATTATTAAACGACGCGATTTTTATGCGTTGTCTATGATGTGAGTAATGTGCTATCCTGTAACACCAACGAGTCTTCCGCTGTACTGAGTTGTATAAATTTGGGGGTGTTACACTTGATCCCTTCAAGATTGAGAAGGAAGTGCCACTATCGGAGGTCCTTGCAGCGCACGAGAGCCGAGTTGCTGCCAAGAAAGCCCTGCTGAACATAGAAGCAGCGCCTTCTGTTGGTGCGGCCTACCTTGCTCCTACCATCCCTATGTTGCCATTGCCATTGTTGGAGAGGTATTTGCGCCTGCTGGACCAGATGGAAAAAAGCTTGAAGGATCACCACACTACTGCTTACTGCCCTCCTTTGCTAAAACTGAAGAGATCCTCCTCTAAGACCCATCTGCTCTCCAATCGCCTTAAAGACTTGTAAACATATGTTCATGTTTTGTATCTACAAATTTTTTCTTTGTAATAAACACTATCCTTCTTTTGTTATAGAAATTCTATTTAATGTTCATAGCGCAATTTCACATAATAAGCTAATGTAAACTTATTAATGGTCCATATGGGTTTGAGAAGCTCATTACGTGCGGTATACCGCTACTACCATAAGGACGGTCAGGTGAGGCTGACCCATTGTTATGCGTGCACAAGTGTGTCTTAACAGTCTCAGAGTTTACTGGCTGCATAACTTGCTACGACGTCATTTATAGAAAGGGGCCTAACAAGGATACACGATCCATGGTCGAAGGGGGTGCATCCCACTTACTCGACAACTCTAATTAGTGGGGTAGACTCATTCCTCTTATTTCTCCTAGAAACGTTGTACATGCGTGCGCCAATAGGCAATATATAATAAGAAAAAAGTATGTATGACATAAAGAAAAAGTTTTGAGAATGTGTCGTAGAACTAGCTAGGGACCACGACTGTTTTATTGATACTTGTAATATTTTAAACACATACAATAAAAAGAAAAAACAATACATTCACTTGGGAAGTTTCGCCCTTAAAGGTAGCACTTCTTTAGATGGCATATGTTCCAAGGTCTTTGTAGGTCACGACCATCCATGTCGCGCAGCCAGTACGCACCATTTCCAAGTGCATTTGTCACTATGTAGGGTCCTTCATTTTGGTCCAAGCTTCCCTGTATTCACAGCGCGACTTGCCGCGTTTGAGCGATACAAAAAATCACCTGGTCTGAAGGAGGTCTTGCGTACCCTAGAATCATAGTAACCTTTCATCTTTGCTTTTGACTTAGCTTCGCGGATTGCTGCTAACTCTCGTCGCTCCTCGATTATGTCTAGGTTTAATTGCAGCTCATCATCGTTAGTAACCATGTCTACCTTTGCTGTGCGGGGTGTTTGCAATCCTATCTCAGCTGGAATAACTGCTTCTGTCCCATATGTAAGGGCGAAGGGGGTATCACCTGTGGTCGTCTTGATCATCGTGTGATGTGCCTACAAAACATGCGACAACTCGTCGACCCACTTCTTATTATGTTCCCCTAACGGTGCTTTTATGCCATACCCCGAACTCCTGTTTGCTCTCTCCATAAGTCCATCGTTTGTGGGTGGGCAACCGATGCGAAACGTTGATGTATCCCATTCTTCGCGCACCAATCCTTGAACGGGTTCTCTACGAACTGCTTTCCATTATCTAAGATTATTTCATCGGGTAGTCCGAAACGGCATACTATGTTGTCCCATACGAACCTTTTCACCTGATTCCCCGTTATCGTTGTGACTGCCTTTGCCTCAATCTACCTTATGAAGTAATCCATCGCGACTATGAGGAACTTAACTCCTCCAGCAGCTACAGGGAAGGGCCCCGCTATATCGATTCCCCATTTGAAGAATGGCCAATGGGAGGTAATTGGCGTGAACTCCTCCTGAGGCTGCCTCGGTACTGGCATGTGCACTTGAAAGTCATTGCATTTGTTAATGAGTGTTCGCGCGTCTGTATGTATAGTTGGCCAGTAGTACCCGCAGCGCAATGTTGTCGCCACCAGGGACCTTGGTCCTGCGTGCATTCCGCATGACCCCTAATGGATTTCGCTAATGATATACTGCGCCTGTCGTGGTCCTATGCATCTTAACCATGGCTGGAGAAATGATCGCTTGTAAAGGATCCCATCTCTGACTTCAAATTGCCTCGAACATCTTCGCACTCGTCGTGACCCATTTTCATCATGCGGGAGTGAATCATTCGTTAAATAATCTATAATCGGTGTCATCCAAGTATGGCCTTCTTCCTCTACGACCGGTGCGAACTCTTGCTCTTTGATTGACTTGTCCTTGAGGATTTCCACCAGGACTTGTTTCGATAAGTGCGCAAAACTGGTGGAAGCTATCTTGCTAAGTGCATCTGCTTTCTTGTTCTCCCCCTGGGTACTTGGCGTATCTGGAACCTATGGAACCCCTCAATCAATGCTTTGAATTTTTGTAAATACTGCACCATATTATCCTCTTTTGCTTCATAATCACCAAGTATATGGTTTGCTACCATCCGAGAATCTACATTTGCTTCGAGATTGCGCACGCCCATTCTTGCTGTGATTCTTAGCCCTGCTATCAGCGCTTCATACTCTGCCTCATTATTTGTGACTGTGAATTCAAAACGTAATGCATATGTGAACTCCATTCCTTCTGGATTGGTGAGTATGAGTCCCGCGCCTGATCCATCTGTGCAGGATGACCCATCCGTGTACAAGATCCACGGGGCTTGGTCTTCTTCCTTTTGATCTAGTCCCTGAGCGCCCTCCTATGGCTTTTCATTGATAAGATCTGCCAGAATTTGTACTTTCACGGCATTACGAGGTCTATAGGTAATATTGTGTTCCCCCAGTAGAACACTCCATTTTTGGAACCTACGAACGACATCTGGTTTTGAGATCACCTGCTTTATGGGTTGATCCGTTATCACCACTCTCGGGTGCGCTTGGAAATATCTACGCAACCTCTTTGTGCCAACACTAGCGTGAGCACTAATTTCTCCATCAGGGTGTAATTTAGCTCCGAGCTCTGTAACGCTTTACTTATAAAGTACACTGGTGTTTGCACATTGTCCCTGCCCGTCATTAGCACCGCGTTGATCGCTCCATGCGTTGCGGATAAATATATTATCAGCTCTTCCTTAGGTCGTGGCGCGACTAACATGGGGAGCGAAGCTAAATGCACTTTTAATTCCTCGAAGTCCTTTTCTGCTTCCTTCGTCCAATTGAAGTCCCCTTTCTTAATTCACTTTTTAGGTGTTTTAAATAAGGGGAGCGACTTCTCTGCTGACTTGGACAGGAACCTGTTCAATCCTGCAAGCTTCCCATTTAGCGACTGCACTTCCTTTTTCGTCTTTAGGCTCTGGAGTTGAATGACCGCGTCTGTTTTCTCCGGATAGGGTTTAATTCCATTGGGGTTTATCATGTATCCTAAGAACATGCCTTCTGTCGCCCCAAAAGTGCACTTCTTTGGGTTTAACTTCATGTTTATCCTTCTGAGGGTTGAGAACGTTTCTTCTATGTCCCGAATAAGCTCGCTCTCCGTATGACTCTTACCAAGTCATCGACATACACCTCCAAATTTCTCCATATTTGGCTTTCAAATGCCTTATCAATAGTCGTTGATATGTGGCCCATGCGTTCTTTAGTCCAAACGACATTTTTGTGTAACAGTACACACCCTGACTGGTATGGAATGCTGTCTTTTCCTCATCTTCTTCTGCCATTTGTATCTGATGGTATCCCTTGTATGCGTCCAGGAAGCATTTGAAGGGGTATCCGCATAATGATTCCACCTTCCAATCTATTTCCGGGAGTGGGTAGCAATCTTGGGGACAAGCTTTATTGAGGTCTGTGAAATCAACGGACATGCGCCAGCTGCCATCATGTTTCTTTACCATTACCGGGTTAGCGAGCCAGTCGTGATAGTAAACTTCCCTCATGATTCCTGCGTCCACCAGCTTTTTTACCTCGTCCAGTGTCACTTTGTTGCGCTATGGGGCCTATCCTCTTTTCTTTTGCCTAACTGGAGGGTATTCTTCGCGGATCTGAAGCTTGTGTTCAGCTATCGACCTTGGCATCTTTAACACCCCCAATTTACATTGCGCAGCGAAAAATACACAATTGGGTGTTATTCACAAACTTCATTTCACAATTCTTTAAACGACCCAAAAACAGCATATTTAGGAATAAACATGGAAATAATTTAAATCAATGTCTAAAACCTTCAATCCCAAATAAAATCAGTTTAAAATATATCAGAGTATCGTACAGGTTCCCCTAGGATCTTAATCAAAACAACAAACCTTTTACCAAAATACTTGACCATTTACTATATGTTTTGACAATAGGGAAATAAATCTGTTTTAGACCAAATTACTACAATTCCGCAATCCTTCTCCAGCAAGCTCCGCAAATCAACAACTTCAAGTACCTAAAATACATGCTTAAAATGATCAACACAAAGGTTGAGCAAGTCTATAGGTTTTACAAAACATAATTAAACACATCGTAAAAATTATTCACAATGGTTTAATAAAATTGTGGCCATACAATCTATTAATCTATCATATTATAGCAGTAGCTATTGAATTATATTAAGCTCATGACACCGACCCCTTAACTTAGTCACCCACGCCAAATGCCAGCATGACTAGAAAAATTACCAGTGCCCCTACTAGGGTATTAATTGCAAGAATACCAATTCTCATTCACGTAAAATTATCCTTCCCAGCGGGTTACTCAGCGTAAAGCCCTGGTCTCAGATAGGGTTGTCAGCCCAATGGTACTATTATTAGAATAAGCGGCTATTCCCAACTCGCAACATCAAGTCAGAAGATAGTTAACGGCTCATGAATTCAGGGTCTTATGCAATTAGGTACTTATACAATTAATTTCATCAAAGGCAACATAGGGTCAAACAATTACTCATCACATGTGTTCATTTTACTTCAAATAGCATGTATCCCCCTCGCAGGTTTTAAAATCATTAAAACAAATAGAAAGCGAGGCTATAGACTCACCTGAAGTAATAGCAATAGTAAGACGATCTTCGACGATAGTTGATGCCGTTAAACACAAAAACCGCAACCTATCAAATAAGGCGCGTTCATCAATAATAAACTCGTGTAAAATAAATACTTAGTAATATCACACTCAAAATCATAAAATCACAACCAAACCAAAATAAAAATAATACAAGTGACCTTTTACTCCATTCTATATGTTTATTCTATTAGTTAACTCCTTCTATAAAAATCTGCCGGTACACACCAAATGTACAAGCTCATTTACCCCACTTAAACACGTCAAATTTTTATGATACTAATCAGAAACTTCACTTACTATATATAGAAAGGCCTGTTAAAAACTCATCAAAAGATTTTACATTTAAAGTTCCCTGCCCGACACATCTTTGAACTACAAAAACCGGACAGTTTTACGTCAACAATTCATATAGTCTTTTAACACATTTATTTTTCTCCGTTTATGAAACCGACACTCAATACTGAAAATAAATCGACATCCTCATACTTAACCTTCAAAATCAGTCCATGACATATTTAAAAATCCATTTTATAGTCCCCGAGATTCGATCCAAATATCGAAAACAATTATATATTGTGTCGGTACTCGTCTCCCGGTACACGAAATAATCAAACTAACGTAACTTTTCGCTCGTTTGGAGCTAGAAGTCCTACCTTATACCAAAATGAAGATAAAAACATCCTCTACAATAATATCTGATTAGTTCATCTCAAACTCAAACTCAAACTCATATTTTTAGAAAATTACTTTTAATAATCTGTTTAAAAGTATATATTTAAAAATCCTTTAAAATCAATTTTTCACCACATTTTAACTCCATTTTTACCACTATAATCATTCTTACACTACTAGTTTATATCATAACACACTAAATCATCCTAGATGATTAATTCATAAAAACCCAACTCAAAAATATCAACATGCAATCATAAAAACTTATGTATATGAACATAAACACCTACATACAACAACAATTTAAGATCAAACAACAAGTTTTTCATCCAAAAATGAGTTTTTTCAAAAATGTTCATGCATCTGGGAAATTTTCATACCAATGGATAGAGATTGATGAAACTAAGATGGGTCTTTGATTAGAATTAAGAGATTCAAGTTAGAAATTTGT
The DNA here is from genome assembly GCA_025667525.1 of Glebionis coronaria. Lineage (NCBI taxonomy): Eukaryota > Viridiplantae > Streptophyta > Magnoliopsida > Asterales > Asteraceae > Glebionis > Glebionis coronaria. Next base: position 104,314 of record JANFOE010001993.1, read on the forward strand.
GAAATAGTGGTTTTTGGTGGCTATGGGGGTGACGGCAACAAGGGGTGGGAGAGAGAGAGAAGTGGAAATTTTTGGCTAGTGGAATTTTGTGTGTATTTGTGTGTTTTATTTTCCTTTTATATGAAAAAAGTTTAGGGTAGTTTTTGCCAATTGTGATTCTTTTGAATCAAAGTGCAAATACTTTGTTAAAAAGCGGGAAATGACTATTAGTCACTTTTGAAAATTTTTACGAGTCTCGGGTTTCATAAAAATGCTTCTCAAAACTTAAAACGCACACAAAATATGATATTATATAGTACCTGCACGACTTAATACGACATTAAAATAAAAACGTCAAAATATTAAACATCGACAAGTTTAAATAAAATGTAAAATTTCTCGGGCATCCGTCGATATCGTCATCACTAATAATCCTCGCAACTCGTCAAAACGTAAAAATAAAATTTCAACATCATCCAAATCAAGTTACCACTCGTCATAATAATCAACCTCGTCAATAATTTCAAAAATATACGTAAAAATATAATTAAATAATGACCACGGTTTTGGGTTGTTACAGCACCCCTGTCATATCTTTGGGTTCCCATGCGAAGACATCCAGATTATCCTTCAAAAGGCGACACATGTCTCTCTTTCCTTTGTCAGATAATGTCCCTCCGATCATTATCTCCTGATCTGGGTACTGTGGATGTACTGCTACCTTAAAGTTTGGTGGTGAGTCCACCTTTGGTTCCATCGTGATCCTAGGTGGTTCTGTGATCGCATTGCATTCTGGGGGTGTAACTGCCGTGTTGAATATCGTTACGACCCCTCCATCAACTGGGAATTTCATCATACCATGAGCCGTAGAAGGTACCGCTCGCATTGCTAGTATAGCTGGCCGCCCTATGATCCCGTTATATTGTGATGGCGACCGTATGATTAAAAAATTCATTGGGACTTCCATCGAGTGCTCATCATTTCCCACTCTTACTGCTAACTCTTGTTGGCCCAAGGGCCATACCGCTTCTCCACTAAATCCGATGAGCAGGGAAGTCGCAGGCATCATTTGGCTCTTTATTTATGCGCTAAGGTTTAGAAAGTAGTGATCGTACATTATTTCTGCCGATGAACCTCCATCCACATACATGCAATGTATGTTGTGCTCACCAATGCTTATTTCCATAACTAGCGGGCCGTCTGCGATGTTCCTTGCATTGAGTGGGGGGAAAGAAATGTCTTTACCCTTCGAGAATTTTTTGCTCACACTCTGCCTTGTCCTTTGTTGCCACGATTCCAACATGTAAATGTTCGCGCTAGCGAGTTTTTGTCTATCATCCTTTGTGTTTTCCTTGACAAGGTGTTTTAGCTTGCCTTTCTTTACTCTATTCTCGATATATTTTTGCAGCTGAATACATTCGTTCGTAGCGTGCCCTCTCTCATTTTGGTATTCACAGTATCTATTACTGGCGCATTTTTCGACCGGGGTGGTCATTGGCGTGGGCCTTTTGAAACTCGCACCTTCTGACACTACAATTTCTCTTGGGGTTAACTTAAAGGGGTAAACCTTGAGTTATAAGCTCGCCCCTACCTTCTCCTTCCTACGTAATCAAGGCTTAGAGATCTTCCTTGATTGTTGGGTCCTTCATTGGCATGCAGATAGATTTGTGATCATAAGTCCTTCGTGTTATTTCTGAAGCAGCCGATTCTCCTTGTATGAAAGACCTTACCCACCTTAGCACTCCATTGAAGGTTTCGGGCGTTCTTTCATTAAGCTTCTTTATTAGGTCGTTGTTCCGTATGCCCGCCATGAAGCAGGATACTTTCAAAATTTCTGGGCAGTCCTTTATTTGAAGACACTCGCTTTTGAAATGTTCCGGAAAGTCTTCCAAGTATTCGCCTTGGTGCTGCTTTACCCTGTCGAGCGATACAACACTCCTATCATGCCTTTTTTTTTGCACATAATTCTTGAACGCTTTTCGCAATACTTCATACCCGTTGACTGTTCGCGGCGGAAGCCTATCAAACCACGTCTGCGCGTTCCCTACGAGTGTAGAGTTAAACATATTACACCATACAGGCTCTGGCCATTGTTCGATACCTGCTTGGGATTCAAAGACTTTCAAGTGGTCTTCTGGATCCGTCGTGCCATCATAAGTTTTCACGTTTGATGGAATGCGGCACTTTCTGGTGTCTCCATAATGCTCTATGCTTCTTGTAAAGGCGTTTTTCTTGGCTCTCATCCAAGGTTGTGAGAAGAGTTGGTCCTCCGATGAATAACTTGCTCGCATACGTTTTTCGGGCGGACTATCACTTGATCCTGACAGATTGCCTTCTAAGGATGAGGCATGCTTCACGCGCTTTAATTCCTCTACCATATTTTCATGTTTTGCTACCAAAGGGATGAGTGCTTGTAAGTTATGAGCTACATACTCCTCCATCATGCGTGCCTTTGTAGCGATGACTTCCCCTCTCTCCTCTTGGGGCGTATTTCTTTTTTGTTTATTGGGAGGAGGCTGAGTTGACTCCCATTCGATGTCTTTTTCCCCTGCGGCGAGTAGGGGAGTTGAGAACAGTCCTCCCGTTCTTATAACCGGGGGATTGTTCATGTCCCGAGTGTTTGCCTCGTTGGCAGATCCAGGGGTAACATTTACTGATGTGATACGGCCATCTACCGTCGAGGATCCTTGACGGCCTTCATTCTTACCGCTTTTCGTCATTTGTTAGAGCTTAGTAAGGGCCCCACGGATGGCGCCAACTTGTTGATGTAAAAGTTGAAGTAGACCGAGCTTAACCCAAATTAGGCTTAATTTGGGGTCTTGTGGACTTTGGCTCTCGCACCAAGTGAAACTTGCTTTAGGACCCTACGCACTAAACAGACTTCGTTAGGCTTACCGTGGGTTTGTGACCCACGATTAGACTCTGGCGTGAGAGTAAGTAATCGGTTTGAGTATATTAGTGTTTAGGGTATTGTGTGTATCATACCTTTGTGGAACCGAAGGGGTTCCTTTTATACTCGAGAGAGTCTAGGCTGGGCTCCCTGTTCTTGCGGCCTAAGGAAGAGATAATGACTCGAAATAACTTTATCTTCATTATCCAACTAACGCAAGTGTATATCCCTTTTCCTTAGGCGAATATAACTATAATATAAGTTATATTCGGTTTGATCCTGTCGCACTGCAACGAGGACTTGGCTAAGTAATCAACCTCTTGTGCGACATCGGCTTACCGGACTTTATGGGCTATGTGCGCACATCACACAAGTATCCAATCCATTCCTGATGGATGCGGGTAGTACCCGTGAGTCGGACTATCCAGCCCGACTAGGGACTATACGTCATCAACGGATGAAAAGTACATATTACTCAAAGCCTAAATATTCATCAATTTATTATAAGACGTGAGGATGTATCAAGGCCCATTATGGTATTATCAGTAAACGATGGTAAATAAGATATAAGCGAATAACTTATTCACTTTTTGGGTCAAACGTCCATTCACACACCCACTTTTCTTTCTCATTCTCGATACAAACTAGAAAGTTACTCAGAGATCAAAATATCATCAGCTTTCACCATCCCAAAATAACCCTAGACCTAATACCAATTTGGAGCTCTGCTATTCAAGAGCAATTGAAACCCACACGCCCCCAAATAATACCCAGCTTTTTAGGAGCTTGAAGATGGCCGACGTGGCACCCTCTCTCCTCACAGCCCTCTTTTGATTTGTGGATACACCTCACCATCAATCATCATCCAATGATATTTAGCCACATCATCCTTGAGAAAGCACAACTAGCACACATCTCTGCCACGTTGGCGATCCGTGTGCAAGAGGACCAGTTTCAGCCTTTAGATCAAAAGAAGAAAGAGAAAAGAAGGATTGAAGGGTCAAGATTCAATATTCAACCTAAAAAAACTCTCCTAAGAAGACTGGGGTTTGCCTATAAAAACCCCCCAAAAAGATGTAATCAATATTCCAATTTTACTTTTACTGTTATAATGCTAAAACAGAAGTAGGAATTATTGTATTTTCATTTTGATAGTTTTGTAATATTTTAATGATTTAATAAAAGTTAATTTGAGAATCTTCTTGTTATTTCAATTATTTAACTGTTAAATTTTTTGCAATATTATCTTACTCTCTATTTTTGATATTATAATATGAAAACTTATTGGATTAAGCTGATACGATAACATGAATTAAATACTCTAAAAGTGAGATTTGGATAAAAAAAAATCAAACCCTACTGGTTTGATTTGTATAAAAAGATGGTTCGGTTTCCATAGAACTACCGGTTCATTTGTACGCTAGTTCAATTTTATCTGGTGGACTCGAGTCACTTAGATGGTTCAAGAATGGTGTAATGAGAAAAGGTGTATGGTGGTTCTATATTTAGTCTAAAGAATGCTCAGCGCATTTTTCTGCATCAAAGGATTCTCAAAAAGGTAAGCTCGATTTTAGTTTAATTTGATTGTTTGATGAATTTATTTTAATAATCTGCTTTTAAATTTTAGATTAAATATATATGTGTAGATTTGGTCATATGGTTATGCTATTGGTTAGTTGATAATCTGTTTAGGTATTTTCGTTGGTTGGATTTAGTTAACTGATTTGAGTGTTTTAGTTTTGATAAATCTGATATGTTTAGAAGTTTTAAGTCTCCTTTGTGATATTGGTTTAATTCTATTTGTTTTTAATGTTATAAACTGAGATTTTAGTTAAGACTGCTAGTGAGTTTGGATGTTTTGCTTTGAGGAATTTTAATCTAAAATAAATTGCTGAGTTTGTATGCCTGCTGATACTTTTGGAGTATGTCAGATATCATAGCTGATATTTTGATGTGGCTTATTTGGATGTGGCTTAGTCGAATTTGTTTTCATCATAGCTGATGAATTAGGATTTTTGTGTTTAGGATTGGTTTAGACAGGTTGTGAGTATGGTCTGAATAAGTTTATCAATCTACTTTTAGTTGGTATCTGTATATCTATGTTACCTATTTAGATAGAATTGTTTGCTGCGTGATTTGAATTGTTTACTGATTTGTTACTTGTCTCAGTTTAAACTTGGTTTATTTTCTTATTCATTGAATTGCTTTGCTATTATTTAACTTAACTATACTGATATATAAAACACCTCCAAATTAATTGTTTGGAGGAGTATTTATCCAAAAATTTGAAGTCCAAAATAAATAATATCCAAAAACTTGTCTCTAGGAGGTCTCGAACTCGATACCTCCCGTTCAACATCAAGGGACTTAACAATTTGGTCTAGCTACTTGTTTTTGTTTAATTACAACTTTAGTAATTAATATAGCTTGTTATTTCTTAGCTATCAGCTTTTACTTCATTATTAATACAAAGTTTTCATTTAATAAATTTAGATCATTAGTTTTGGAAATTAATTTTATAAAGTTTAAAAAAATAAATAAATAAATAAATATATTTTATTACTTTTGGAAATTTAAATAGTTTTAAATGGATTTTTAAGTGTACTTTTTAGAAATATTAAATTGTTTTGTTAAATTTTGTTTTTAATTAATTTTGTTCTAAATAAGAATAGGTTTAAATAGATTTTGTTAATTAAAAGTAAAAGTATTTTTTTAAATAGATTAAATTAGTTTATAATTTTTAAAATAGTTTAAATTTTATATAGATTTATATTATTGTCTTATAAAATTTTATTTGGGAAACGATACATGCACTTAGGATTTAAAATTTGGTAGAATTATATTTAGATTAAAAACCGAAACCCAATTCGAATCAATTGTCCAAATTAAAACAAACGTCTCAAATTCATAAGATCCTTGTGTAGAACGAACTTGGATCGCTCACGTGTTTAATTGAATTCGTCTTTGGCTTATTTATGGATTATTACCTTTTCCTAAGGGTAATTTCCTAAATTTGCTCTATAACGTATCTAATTAAAATACACCGACATTCCTCATCAGAGAAATATAAGGATATTGGCACAATGGATAATATAACGCATGCGTACAAGTGCCATATATGTTAGTAAGACAATGTAGCTTAACTAAAATGATATAAGGGTGATTTTATTTTCCTTCCTTTCGAAAATATCTATAAATTAACCTCACTGTGGTTTAGTAAATGATGATCAAGCACAAATTTTGAAGTATACTAGATTATCGGCTTTCACACAAAACAGAGAAATATAAGGCTAAGTTTTTCTCACATATTTGGGTGATGGTTTTTGTGCTTAATTATAATGTCAATCAATGAGATTTTTGCTTTGCTAAAAACTTACTTATTTACAAAACATATATATTTTTATTTTTTTTCAAAAAGATTTTCATGTGGAGAAATTTATTTTATTTTTTGATTTTTTTATTTGTCACCTCCTCCACACTTAAGTTGAACATCGTCCTCGAGGTGATAACTGATAAAAAACTTTAAAAAATAGGAAAAATGCAAAGGGAAACGAGAACTTCCCGGGGCTTAGTAGAAAATTGCGGGACTTCGATAGATGAATCCAACTTAGAGCTCCAATTTGCTATTTTCCTGCATGCTATAAAAAAAACAAAGCACCTGCAATATATACAAGGACGGTTTTATTTATTTACAGGTCCTTCTCCACACTTAAGTTAAAAGGTGGGGGATAAAATACGGATTGCCTTCCAAATAGCGCTAAGTTTAGAGTCTTTAGCCAGACTCGGCTACTCGGATCTATTTTAAGAAGAAATGAATTTCTTCTCCTTCGATTTCATTACAGTGTTCTTCTTCATGGTATAGCTAAGTCTATGTCCATTGACTATAAAAGTTCTATTGTCTCTACCGTATAATTCAACATATCCGGATGGATATTGGTGTTTTACTAGATAGGGTCCAGTCCATCTCGAAGTAAGCTTAGGTTGCTTGAATTTATATTTCGAGATAAAGAGAAGTACTTTTTCTCCTTTTTTTATTTCTTTTCTTTGTCGCAATTTGCGATCAGGCCATACTTTGGTTCGTTCTTTATATAATCGTGAACTTTCATAAGCTTGATGTCGAAATTCATTTAACTCATGAAGTTGGAAGTTACATTTTTCTCCAGCTGCAATAAGATCGGGGTTGCAGTTCTTAAGTGACCAATATGCACGGTGTTCAATTTCTATTGGCAGATGGCATGTTTTTCCATACAACAGTTTGTACGATGTGGTTCCAGTTGGTGTTTTGATTGCGGTATGAAAGGCCCATAGAGCATCTTTTAATTTTTTAGACCAACAAGCAGGGTTGTTTTGAACGGTGTTTTCAAGTATACGTTTGAGAGCTCTATTAGTGTTTTCAACTTGACCAGTCGTTTGAGGATGGTAAGATGTGGAAAATCGGTGGTTCACTCCATATTTTTTCTAATATTTTCCATGAGTTTGTTACAGAAATGAGTTCCTCTGTCGCTTATTAACGCTTTTGGAATTCCAAAACTACATAATAATTTCTTTAAGAATGCGATAACAACTCTGGCATCGTTTGTTTGTAAAGCTTGAGTTTCGGACCATTTCGATACCCCACACGCCAAAGATTTCGCAGACTTGGATGTTATTTAGAGGTATTTCGTCTCTTTTAGAAATATTTCCGGTTCTTTGACATGCTTCACATAGTCGTACTAAGGTATGAGCTTCACGAATAATTGTTGGCAAATAAAAGCCAGCGTTGAACACTTTTTTAGCGATGGTGTTCGCTGCATAATGTCCTCCGGTCGGTCCGTAGTGACATTCATCGAGAATTTTTCTAGATTCGAATCCGGAAATACAACGTCGGATTATTCCATCGGAACAGATTCTAAATAAGTAAGGATCGTCCCAAAAGTATTTTTTAAGTTCAGAGAAAAATCTTTTCTTTTGTTGGTGCGTCATTCCCTTTCATAAAATACCTATAGCCAAATAGTTTGCAAAGTCTGCGAAACATGGTGTATTGTTAGTACTTACTTGCATTATATTCTCATCGGGAAAATCATCAATTTCATCATCGCTGGAATCATCATTCACTATGCGAGATAAATGATCAGCAGCAACATTTTTAGCTCCTTTTTTATCTTTAATTTCCAAATCAAATTCTTGTAAAAGCAATATCCATCGTATTCGACGAGGTTTGGCGTCTTGCTTCTTGAACAAGTATTTTAAAGCTGAGTGGTCGGTGTAAACTATTGTTTTTTACAATGCGAGGTATGATCGAAATTTGTCAAACGCGTATACTATATCCATTAGTTCTTTTTCCGTAATTGTGTAATTTTGTTGGGCTGTGTTAAGAGTTCTACTTGCAAAATAGATGGGATGAAATTGTTTACCATCTTTTTGTCCAAGGACGGCTCCAAGGGCATGTTCACTTGCATCATACATAAGCACAAATGGAAGGTTCCAATCAGGGCTTGTAATGATGGGTGTGCATGTAAGTTTTTCTTTAAGCGTTTCGAATGCTGAAACACATTCTTGTCAAAATCGAACGTTCTTTCTTTCTCTAAAAGCTGAGTTAAAGGTCTTGCGATCTTCGCAATATTTTTGATAAATTGTCGGTAAAAACCAGCATGACCTAGAAACTTCTAATGCCTTTAACATTAGTAGGTGGTGGGAGTTTTGAGATTACGTCTATTTTTGCTTTGTCAACTTAAAGGCCGGCTCCAGACACTTTGTGTCCAAGCACAATTCCTTCTTTAACCATGAAGTGACATTTTTTCCAGTTTAGCACAAGATTTTCTTCTTTACATCGTGCTAACATTTTATCGAGATTATTTAGACATGTGTCGAAATAAGTTCCATAGACGGGGAAATCGTCCATGAAGACATCGACTGATTCTTCAATCATATCGTGAAAGATTGCAATCATACACCTTTGAAAAGTAGCAGGTGCATTGCAAAGACCAAAAGGCATGCACCTATAAGCGTAAGTTCCAAATGGACAAGTAAACGTGGTTTTCTCTTAATCCATAGGGTCGACTTGGATTGAAAGTATCCAGAAAAACCATCGAGGAAACAAAAGTATTCATTTCCTACGAGTCTTTCTAACATTTGATCCATAAGGGTAATGGAAAATTCTCTTTCGCGGTTACTTCATTTAGTTTTCGATAATCAATACAATCTCTCCATCCGGTGATGGTTCGTGTTGGTACTAATTCATTGTTTTCGTTAGTTACTACAATAATACCTCCCTTTTTAGGTACACAATTAATAGGACTAACCCATGGGCTATCGGCGATTGGGTAGATTATTCCAGAGTCTAAGAGTTTAATGATTTCTTTTTAACAACATCTTTCATGTTAGGATTTAATCTTCGTTGTTTTTCAAATATTGGTTTCTTGTTATATAAAAGTTGGATTTTGTGTTTGCAGAATGATGGACATATGCGAGGAATGTCAGAAGTTTTCCAAGCAAAAGCTTGTTTATGCTTCTTGAGAACGTCAATTAGATCATCTTTGTGTTCTTCTGAATGTTGGGATAAAATAATTACAGGGAGTAATTTTTCTTCGTGAAGAAAAGCATATTCCAGATGTTCAGGAAGAGGTTTAAGTTCTAAATTTGTAGGAGGTTCTTCGACATATTTCTTAATTTTGAAATCGGTTTCGAAAGTTATGGTTTCAAATGATGTTTTGATTTCTTTTTCGATTGTTTCGATTGGTTCATCAGTGTGGTCGGCTATAAAGGCATCAAATTCAACAAAAAAGTTCTTCTTCGAGGATGGTTCCTTCGATAGAATACAAAATTTCGCTTCCTTCATCAAGAAGAGCGTCAAAATCGGCTTCAACGATTTCTTCAATGACATCGATACTAAAACAAGTATCGTCATTAGAGTACGAGTGTTTCATTGCCGCGTTGATAGAAAAGAAATTCTATCTTCTCCAACTCAAGGTTGAGTTGTTTTTGCTTTACTCTAATTATAGCATCAGCTGTGTGTAAGAATGGTCTACCAAGGATGAGTGGTACCTTGCTATCTTCTTCCATTTCTAAGTTTACAAAGTCAACACGAAAAACAAATTTTCCGACTTCTATGAGCATGTTTTCCGCTATCCCCAATGGGTATTGGAAAGAACGGTCCGCGAGGCGAACACTCATTTTTGTAGCTTTTAAAACGTTTTTAGAGACATTAGCATACAAAGAGTATGGCATGAGGTTGATACTTGCGCCAAGATCGACCAAGGCATCGCAAGAATATGAGTGATGGAAAGTACATGGGATTAGGAAACTTCCAGGATCTTGATAATGCTCAAATCTAACATATTTACAAGAGCGTATTCGTGGTGTTTATGCACATATTTATGTGATTATTATGAACATATGATACATAATGAAGCTTATTTCTTATTGTAGGCTCATCAATGGTTACATCACGAGAAATGAAGAAAAGACGAGTATTGGAGGTAAAATAATGAACGAGACATGAAAGTGTAGCTCTCGTATGATAAATAATACAAAGAATAGGAGTCTTGGAAGTTTAGAGGAAAGAAGGTGGAAGAAACAAAGAAAAAGGACCAAATAAGAAATATGGGAAAGATGGCCAAGAAGCCACCAGCATGGCTGAGAAGCCACCAGCACGAGAGAAGCCACCAACACGAGAAGAAGCCACCGACATCTCTTCCTGCCACTTCTCCAAGTCACATTACACCTTCCACTTACTTCACCTTGTTCCCCAATCCGACCATAACTCCCTTCCCTCTCCTCCAAGCTTCATTAAACCCTCATTTACAACCCTTGGAGCTAAAGAAATATGCTTGGTGGCCAAGGAGAATTCAACTATTAATAAAACCCATGGGGTAGTGTTTATAGCATCATATAATCTATCCTTGAATCATAATCCCATCTACCATCTCCATCATATTCTGTGATTGTGATATCACTCCTTACCTAAGTGGTGAGGGGTAGAATTGGTAGCCATGTACATGTTATAAGACATAGGAGAGTAGAGAAGAAAGCCATACTCCATACAAAACCCAAGAAGGTTATGGGTAGAATGCATTGTATTTTGGTACTATGAACTCTAATGTTTGGTAACTTCTTCTTTATTATTCAATGTTATTTATGTTCATGTTCATGGTGATTCTTATGTTTGGTGATATTATGAATGTGTTGATACTTGTATTGTTTATATGAAAACTTGTGATATATGGATGTTTGGATTTTATTAGTGCTTGTTATTGAATTATGGTGATAACATTATATTTGGTTGAATTGGAACTTGTTCTTGTTTGTCAATTTGGTTAATCATTGTTGAGTCTATATGTTTAAGTTATTTTCAATATGGTTGATTTCAATTCGTTAATCGACAAATGATTTGGTCTTGCACTTTGTGAAGATTGTGCAAGAGACTTAATAAACATAACAAGTAAAGGTTTAATCTAGATTATAGGTCGAAAGGAGTCTTTTGAATATATTGTTCTAATCATCTTTCAAGTAAATGGAACTTATCAAACTAATAACCAAGTCTATGGGTCGAAAGGATTCTTGTTGTTATTGGTTTAGGCATAAGGCTCATGAGTGACCACTTGATTGAGACTTATGTATATTTGATTTATAAAGCACTAGTGTCTTATTATTGGTTCTATAGGTCGAAAGGATTACCTTTAATATGTTTTCCAAACTATGCATCCTAATGTCCATGTGATCATTTGACTATACATGTATGTTCTTTGTGTGCTTGTGCCTTTAACGATTCTCATGGTGGTGTGATCGTGATAATCATACTTACCATTGTTACAAACAACTACACTTGAGTATAACCAAGTCCCATGGGACGACCTTGACTTACCAATCTATTTGCAACATGACTAGAGTATACTTGCTCGAATTTGTGTTCCTAATTAATATCGGTAATTCTTGTTATAAATTTAAAACCTAATGTGTGGAAAGAACGCATCAAGTTTTTGGCTTCTTGTCAGCGATTTGTATTTTCATTCTTTAAATATCTATGCCGGACACACATCAAGTTTTTGGCGCCGTTGCCGGGGACTTGCTAGTTTATACTATTGTGTTTGTTTGTTTGCTTGCTTGCTTGGTACTGAATCGTTTGTGTTACCAATTAATACATAACCCGAAAGAGTTGTTATACCCCATTTATTCGCATAGGGGGGGACGAATTTCATATAGGTTGAATTCGGTTGGTGGTTGACTACTCAATTGGAAACTTTGAATTGCTCTAAATTCTGTTGCTCTTGAATTGTAACACCCCATTTTGATAAATGGAATGTCACGCGTGATTATGGCGTGTCATCAAAGCATGCAAGGTGATATGTAGTAAAACATACATGACCATAGGGAAAACCGGAATCAAACATCGGTTCCCAAACATAAGCCCAAAACATAAATAAAGGAAATGAACTGAATAAAGACTAAACAAGCATAACTATATAAAGGCAAAAAGGAAAAGAAGTCTCTGGCAGCTTCCATCCTATGTGCGTCCTCCAAATGCTCGAGTCTTGGGTACCTGCCGTTTTGGGACATGGAAAGGAAAGTAACGGCTGAGCAAGACGCTCAGTGCACGGATGTACAATAAAGCATGATATAGGATAGACATGTAACATATAACAGCGGAAGACTAAGTGCTGAGTAAACTGGTTAGGTATCATGAAAACTGGTTTTATAGTTTGAAAAGCCTTATGTTTAACCTGTGAAAACTGTTTTAACATATAAATACCATAGCCCATATAGGTCATGAAAAGGTCACGTGCATGAATACTTGGAGGGGTGACCTCATCATGCTGATTAGAGGGGATGCCTCTAATCAATATACTGATTTGGGTAGGAGGGATCAGCTCCTTGTGAAGGGTGCAAGGCACACACCACATTCACCATGATAAACTGAATAAAACATGTAACTAGGATGCACCCATACGCCCCGACTGATATAATAATATGGCCAAACTGAAAAGGGACGCCACGAGCAATCACTCCGCCGTGGGGAAGTCATAACATCGGTGCCTCCAATGCTATGGTTATGGTACCTCCATAACTAGGTGAAACTGGTCATGCTTGTATATGGCTATAGTTTATGCTAAATTAACATAAGCAGTTCAAAACAATAAAACAAATGCTGGGGAAAACAGTTGGCTGCATACGGGGAAATCCTAATAAGGAAGGAATGTCCATACTGAAAGGACGGGAATCCGTACCTCAAGTCCAGTGAATGAACGGAAGAAGGACTCCTACTTCTGGATCACTAATGCTACATGAATACACACGTGTATAAGTATCGATTCACTGATTACGTACTGGATTCTGTGTCTCGTTATAGCTGATTTGGTATGTTTTAGGTCATGGTTCACTGTTTAAAGCCTTAAACTGTGTTTATCTTGTATTCTGATTTATCTGATTAAGTATTACTGGTAATTCATGTATTAATATACTTACTGTATAATAATAAGTAACTTTCCAAAAATAGCAGGTTTCCAAAAATAGAAAGTTTCCAAAAATAGAAAGTTTCCAAAAATAGAAAGTTACCAAAAATAGAAAGTTTCCAAAAATAGAAAGTTTCCAAAAATAGAAAGTTTCCAAAAATAGATCAGCTGCCTTAATTAAATAAGTTTCCATATATAGAAAGTTTCCAAAAATAGATCAGCTGCCTTAATTAAATAAGTTTCCATATATAGAAAGTTTCCATGATTAGATTAGCTGCCTGAAATAGATTGATTTCCATATATAGAAGGTTTCCATAATTAGATTAGTTGCCTTATTTAATTAAGTTTCTATAAATAGAAGTTTCCATAATTAGAATTAAGCTGATTACATAAGCTAACATATAAGTCTAAGTGTTTAAGCTTATTTCTTAAGTCATATGATATAGTGTATAGTTTAATTATTATTTCATGTATCTTAATTAAACTATAGGTTAAGCATTTTAATTAAAGTATAACATGTATAATTAAAATGAAATGAAAAATACTTAGGTTAAAAATGTGTATTATTATTAATAATAATATAACCTAAGTCATGTCTAAATTAATTAATTATAGGCATGTTTTAATAATTAATTAATTATAACTTATAACATAAAATACTTAGGTTAAATTAATGTCATGATAAACTAATAATTAAAATAACCTAAGTCATGATTTAATTAATATTTCATGTTATTAATTAATTTATATCCTAAGTTCATGATTCATAAAAATTAACATGTAACATAGATCATGATTTAACCAACGAACCGTGAACCGGGCATGAAATAGACACCGTACCCCGAACCAAATCGGGGTTCCCCTTGGTTCCTTGCTGCCGTGGGACCCACACCACCAAACCGGGGCCACATGGTCTCGGTGGTGGTTTCTAGGCCAAGCCGTGACCCCCTTAGGGCACGGTCTAGGTGGCGGCCAAACTAAACACCCCTAAAACAACCTTTTGATTTTACCCTTTAACCAAATACATGTTTATCTTATGTTTTTAATTAGGTTTTAAAAACATCATGTTCTTAATTAATTTTACCAAATCAAATCAAAAGAAATAATTAAAAAGAAAGGTTAAAAAGGTATACCGATTGTGTAGATGAATTAAGGATGAACAAACACTAATACTTGTACAATATCCATGATCAAAATCAACAAGAACACCTCCTTTTGATGATTATAGGTGGCGGCTACAAAAGGGAAAAGGAAGGAGAGGAGAAAACTTTTTAGGGTTTTATGTTTATTTTCTTGAAAAGTGAAAATGAATGCCTTTTTTTTTCCCTTAACCCCCTTGTTTAGTAAAATGATGGGCTAGGCCCATTCTTCTTCCTAATTTCGTGGATATGGGGCCCACAAGGGGTAACCCACATGTTTTCCGTGTCTAAAATATAAGTGCGACCTCGTGTTCGTGTTTTACGTGTTCGTTCGTGGTTAAACGTGTTCGTGTCTGAAGCGTGTTCGTGTCTGAAGCGTTTTTTGTTTATTTTAACGCTCGTAATTATATTATATGTATTTACGTAATTATTCTAGTTCGTATTTTAAATGGTGATCATGATTTAATTATGTTCACGTGATATATTTATTAACTGTTTATCATGAGTTCGTACGTAATCGATACTTGTCATGTCATACACGTATGCACTTGCTTGATTATTAGCACATGAATGTGATCAATACTACATGAGGTAAGTTTTAATCTAGGACGTACGATCTTAAGGGCACTATTCATGGTAAAAGCATGCGGGTTTTACAATTCTTCCCCCCTAAAAAGAATAATTCGTCCCCGAATTATAGATAAAGTAAGCTGAAAAGAAGTAACATACCCGAATCAAACTGGAAAGGTATGCAAAATAACGGAAATGAAGGTGACATGGTAGAAGGGAACATGGAACGTGACATGTCCTGAAAAGACATGGAACGTGACGTGACTGAAAGGACATATCTAATCGATAAGAGAAAAAAATGGATAAGAAGTCCGGATGAACTTGTCCGTTTCCAAGTGGCCTCCCTCTTGGAACGGTTCCTTCAGAAGATCCTGACACTAATGATAAATCTTGGTCCTCCTGACCTTGACTTGGAATACGAAGAAATTCTTGGTTATCAACGGAAGGTAGATCCCCTAAATTCGATCGAGGAAATAAGAGTTAACGTGCAAGGGTACTGAAACGTTACGATGCAAGACCATCTGACTTAACTGATAATTAGAAACGATGAGCGAGACATAAAGAAACGTAGTACGTGAAAAATTTTGAACGTGATACGTGAAAAATTTTGAACGTGCTATGTGGAGATATGGCGAGTGTAGTATAAGTAAACATATCGTGATCCCTGATACGTGTAACCTATTTTGATCATGATATGAGAAACATGGAATGAACATGACATGTGAGACATATCGTGATCATAGAATATAATGGCGGTAACGCCAAACGCTACAAGGTGAGACGTGGAATATGACGTGAAACGTCTATCTGATGATGGAGAGTTATACTAAACTTGGGTCTGGTCTCACAAGTTCTTGCAAACTTCCCAGAATGAGAAAAGAAATGAACGTAAAATCGTAAGCCAAAATACGATCTTGAACGTGAATAGTGTCATGAACGTGAGCGCGAAAGCAAGTCGTGGAATAGAATGAAGACATGAAGTAAGTTAGGAGTACAATTACGAATCTTTGTCTGACCCGATAGCTGAGGAATTGCCAAGTGATCGGATGAGCCTTGGCTGGAACATGTTCGTTCAATCTGTTGGTTCTGGAATCCGTACGGATGTAAGGATTCTGCAGACTTGATCAAACTGTTGACAATAACCCAGATAGCATCATGCTTCTTCTGAGTTTGCTGAAATCTGTAACTAAAATCCATGGAGATCTTGTCCCTTTTCGATTCACAATTTCATATGATGAAAACATCCCAGTTTGTTGGTGTCCTATCTTAACCTGTTGGTATAACAGGTACCTAGATATGAACGTAACTGTATCTTGCTTCGTAGAAACTTGATACATAGAAGGTTGCTAAACTCTGAGTCTCTGAATTTAGACTTCTCCTAGCGTAGGATTTTATAGAACACCTAATGTAGTGTCGGGTTCTCTTCTTTACTCATAAGCTGAGTCATGGTAAGATTAACCGTAGAATGCCATGTGATTCAGCGTGTCACTGAAATCAAACAGAATTGATATCGGAAAGAATTCTAGGGTAAAATTTCTCTTGTCATAGAATTTGCAACGTAGTGCAGATATGGTCTTCCTGTTCTTCTCTAGGCTTAGAGGAAATCAGGTTATCCTCAATGAAAACGCTCTAGAATTTGTTTAGGAGTTCATGGAAACTCAATTTATTAAGTTCATAATGCGGTTGGAGCATTGATGAGACTAATTCAAAATCATAAATCTGGCATGACCGAGTCGTGCACGAATAGCAGTCATGGACATGTCCTGCTTTTTCACTCGTCACTGTTGGCAGCATGATTGTGAGTTCGATCTTGGAAAAGTGATTAACACTATACTGTTGATTGGACATGTCGTCAATACGTGGAGGAGAATAACGGTCATGAATGGTGATTTGTTTAAGTCGACGGTAGTCGACACATAATCTCATGGTACCATCCTTCTCCTTGAAGGTTCTTCTGGAGTGTAAGGAACAATTTTGGAATAATCCGTTGGTTATGCGTAAAAGGACCTTAGTAGTCGTGTGTTACTGACAGCTAGAAAATTTTAGCAATTATGGCTAACAAAGCACGTGCTTGAAAAGCATAGATAATTGTACAGATTTTCCTGATGGAAAATCAAGCTGAATGTATTCAGGAGCCTGAACATTACTGTACATAATTATGAATCATAGCATGGTGTGGTGTTCATAGTGCGTAATTAGCATAAAATTCATCTTGTGTCTGTCTGAGGAAATGCGTTAGCAGCTTGGGTCTTATCATTAAGCTGAAGGAAAACCTTCGTATGCGTGGGAATACGAAAGGCGTCCTTCATGGTCATGAATACATGAAATATGGTGAAAGAAATGAAAGTGACATCGGCAACGTGACAGTTCTCACTGATGCGCCGATAATGGTATTGAAATTCTTGTGGCCTGATTAATACATGGCACAACAACATAGATATACCCATGGAGGGTACCCTGAATTTCTTAGAAATGTTCCATAATTAGACGTGAGTCATGTGTCTTGACTCGTGTCTTGAGAAATGTGAGCGTGACATATGCCTTGACTGGTATCTTGACATGTGTCCTCAGAAAGTATACGTGAGACATGTGTCTTGACTGATGTCTTGACATGTGTCTCGAGATGTGAAACAATTAGAACTACAAATATTAGATTAATATGCCAGAATTGGCGGATCGGTTGGACTACTGATCATTTGTATGTCTGATCACGTCCGCGGCCAGAGCCTCGGTTGCGATTTCTAGGATATTTTCTGTCATGGTAGTGGTTACTATCGTCTTGTCTGTAGGTTCCATGACGGTCATTCTCATGACCGTGACTCATGTAACTATTTAGCTGAGTGGCTGGCTGGTACTGGTTTGCACTCATATGGCTGAAATGACAGCCGAACGACGTGTGACATGTAACTATGAATTTAGGACAATGATTGATGGGAATTGTCTGATGGTGAAGCATCTTCTCGTCCAATTGCTTTGCTCCGACGCCTTTGTCTTCGTCTTTTAGGATCTCCAGGTTGTGAACAGCATCAGCATCAGCATCTCGTAGCGTCTCCCAACATCAGCAGCGTCAACCTTCAGTAACATCTCCAAGCTATGAGCGGCATCGACAATCTTGTATAATATCAGCAAGTGAACCTACGCCTGACATGATTTAGAATTGACTAGCGAATACTCGTGAAGTATTGCAAGTGGAATACACATGGATTAAGGTACATGTAATACACATGAAATACGGTACGTGGAGTACACATGGAATACACATGAAATGATCGGTATGGGGTCGGTCATTTATCATGATTTAAGGGAAGTATAACGGTTGAACAGTTAGAAAAACCATCATGATAACCTGGCAGTATTAGCATAGACATCATTCTGGTTGCATAGAGAAACGCTAAAGTGTGGTTACACAAAATTCAACGATGATTTGCCTGACAGCATGATCAATGGAAACCAACCATGACTATCATGAAAGCATGATTCAAGAAATCTAACAATGTCTTGCAGGACAACGTAAATAACAAAAGAGGCGTGAAACATAATCAACATGAAGACGGAATTATCATGAGGAAACATGAAACCATCTATTACTAAAAAGTGTATAACATAATCAGCATGAAATTGAAGTTAACCATGACAGTATGAAAACATACTTGACATAAAAACATAATAACCTATGAGGGGACATGAAAAAACAATTTATGCCAATTTAAATCATGAGAAAAATTTTATGCATGAAAAACAGTGCATGAATGCGTAATGTAGTTTATAAAACCTTTATATGTGCGAGGGAACGCCTATGGGTCGGTTCCCAAAACAAAAGACATGGCGAGGGGACGCCTATGGGTCGGTCCCAAAGTTAAAAGTTTCGATAAAAGCACATGCGACTAAATAGGGCCAGTCCTGTACCAACCATTACTTAGTCAAAATTCCTGCAACAGATGACATATGATATAAATGCATGAATGCATGGAACATAATAATTAAAAGTCATTGTCAAAACTTAACAGAAAAAAATTTTATGTGAAAATTATGAACTACTGGGGTTCAGTTCACATAATCACAGTTCACTAGGAACATCATGCATAGACACTGACACATAACTAAGTATGGATGACGGTTGTTCATTCCATATTAGTAAGACGATACTGGTGAAAACATCATGGTGAAAACAACAAGGTGCTGAAAACGTCATGGCTAAAACAAAAAGGTGCTGAAAACGTAATGGTTGAAACAACAACGCGCTGAAATATCAATACGTGGAATAACAAACGTTGGCTTAGGAAGCTCCTGGTGACTACCCACTAGTCACAGGTCGAGTTTTAGAGCCTACAGGTCGAAGCCTTGGCTCTGATACCATAATTGTAACACCCCATTTTGATAAATGGAATGTCACGCGTGATTATGGCGTGTCATCAAAGCATGCAAGGTGATATGTAGTAAAACATACATGACCATAGGGAAAACCGGAATCAAACATCGGTTCCCAAACATAAGCCCAAAACATAAATAAAGGAAATGAACTGAATAAAGACTAAACAAGCATAACTATATGAAGGCAAAAAGGAAAAGAAGTCTCTGGCAGCTTCCATCCTATGTGCGTCCTCCAAATGCTCGAGTCTTGGGTACCTGCCGTTTTGGGACATGGAAAGGAAAGTAACGGCTGAGCAAGACGCTCAGTGCACGGATGTACAATAAAGCATGATATAGGATAGACATGTAACATATAACAGCGGAAGACTAAGTGCTGAGTAAACTGGTTAGGTATCATGAAAACTGGTTTTATAGTTTGAAAAGCCTTATGTTTAACCTGTGAAAACTGTTTTAACATATAAATACCATAGCCCATATAGGTCATGAAAAGGTCACGTGCATGAATACTTGGAGGGGTGACCTCATCATGCTGATTAGAGGGGATGCCTCTAATCAATATACTGATTTGGGTAGGAGGGATCAGCTCCTTGTGAAGGGTGCAAGGCACACACCACATTCACCATGATAAACTGAATAAAACATGTAACTAGGATGCACCCATACGCCCCGACTGATATAATAATATGGCCAAACTGAAAAGGGACGCCACGAGCAATCACTCCGCCGTGGGGAAGTCATAACATCGGTGCCTCCAATGCTATGGTTATGGTACCTCCATAACTAGGTGAAACTGGTCATGCTTGTATATGGCTATAGTTTATGCTAAATTAACATAAGCAGTTCAAAACAATAAAACAAATGCTGGGGAAAACAGTTGGCTGCATACGGGGAAATCCTAATAAGGAAGGAATGTCCATACTGAAAGGACGGGAATCCGTACCTCAAGTCCAGTGAATGAACGGAAGAAGGACTCCTACTTCTGGATCACTAATGCTACATGAATACACACGTGTATAAGTATCGATTCACTGATTACGTACTGGATTCTGTGTCTCGTTATAGCTGATTTGGTATGTTTTAGGTCATGGTTCACTGTTTAAAGCCTTAAACTATGTTTATCTTGTATTCTGATTTATCTGATTAAGTATTACTGGTAATTCATGTATTAATATACTTACTGTATAATAATAAGTAACTTTCCAAAAATAGCAGGTTTCCAAAAATAGAAAGTTTCCAAAAATAGAAAGTTTCCAAAAATAGAAAGTTACCAAAAATAGAAAGTTTCCAAAAATAGAAAGTTTCCAAAAATAGAAAGTTTCCAAAAATAGATCAGCTGCCTTAATTAAATAAGTTTCCATATATAGAAAGTTTCCAAAAATAGATCAGCTGCCTTAATTAAATAAGTTTCCATATATAGAAAGTTTCCATGATTAGATTAGCTGCCTGAAATAGATTGATTTCCATATATAGAAGGTTTCCATAATTAGATTAGTTGCCTTATTTAATTAAGTTTCTATAAATAGAAGTTTCCATAATTAGAATTAAGCTGATTACATAAGCTAACATATAAGTCTAAGTGTTTAAGCTTATTTCTTAAGTCATATGATATAGTGTATAGTTTAATTATTATTTCATGTATCTTAATTAAACTATAGGTTAAGCATTTTAATTAAAGTATAACATGTATAATTAAAATGAAATGAAAAATACTTAGGTTAAAAATGTGTATTATTATTAATAATAATATAACCTAAGTCATGTCTAAATTAATTAATTATAGGCATGTTTTAATAATTAATTAATTATAACTTATAACATAAAATACTTAGGTTAAATTAATGTCATGATAAACTAATAATTAAAATAACCTAAGTCATGATTTAATTAATATTTCATGTTATTAATTAATTTATATCCTAAGTTCATGATTCATAAAAATTAACATGTAACATAGATCATGATTTAACCAACGAACCGTGAACCGGGCATGAAATAGACACCGTACCCCGAACCAAATCGGGGTTCCCCTTGGTTCCTTGCTGCCGTGGGACCCACACCACCAAACTGGGGCCACATGGTCTCGGTGGTGGTTTCTAGGCCAAGCCGTGACCCCCTTAGGGCACGGTCTAGGTGGCGGCCAAACTAAACACCCCTAAAACAACCTTTTGATTTTACCCTTTAACCAAATACATGTTTATCTTATGTTTTTAATTAGGTTTTAAAAACATCATGTTCTTAATTAATTTTACCAAATCAAATCAAAAGAAATAATTAAAAAGAAAGGTTAAAAAGGTATACCGATTGTGTAGATGAATTAAGGATGAACAAACACTAATACTTGTACAATATCCATGATCAAAATCAACAAGAACACCTCCTTTTGATGATTATAGGTGGCGGCTACAAAAGGGAAAAGGAAGGAGAGGAGAAAACTTTTTAGGGTTTTATGTTTATTTTCTTGAAAAGTGAAAATGAATGCCTTTTTTTTTCCCTTAACCCCCTTGTTTAGTAAAATGATGGGCTAGGCCCATTCTTCTTCTTCCTAATTTCGTGGATATGGGGCCCACAAGGGGTAACCCACATGTTTTCCGTGTCTAAAATATAAGTGCGACCTCGTGTTCGTGTTTTACGTGTTCGTTCGTGGTTAAACGTGTTCGTGTCTGAAGCGTGTTCGTGTCTGAAGCGTTTTTTGTTTATTTTAACGCTCATAATTATATTATATGTATTTACGTAATTATTCTGGTTCGTATTTTAAATGGTGATCATGATTTAATTATGTTCACGTGATATATTTATTAACTGTTTATCATGAGTTCGTACGTAATCGATACTTGTCATGTCATACACGTATGCACTTGCTTGATTATTAGCACATGAATGTGATCAATACTACATGAGGTAAGTTTTAATCTAGGACGTACGATCTTAAGGGCACTATTCATGGTAAAAGCATGCGGGTTTTACATGAATGATTGCTCTTGTTCTAACCCTTGACAAAGGTTAAAACACCATTTCTTAAAAATCTCTTAGTTCTCAAAAAGTTGTTTAAATAGTCTTGGCGCCAAGATCATACTTTTGGTGTTGGGATTTCCTCTCTTGTGTTCTAAAAAATGCTTGTTTCAATTATTGCTTCCAAGTTGTGTTCTAAAGTGTTTGTTCTCAAAAACCCAAAAAACCTTGTCCCGAATCACTCTAGTCGATGGCTAGAACTACTTTACCACGTGAATTTTTTGTGTTTGTTTGTTTTTCTTGTTTTGTGAGATTGTGTCTAGTTATGTGTCATGTGCATAAGTGTTTTTATGTGTTATGTTCTTATGTGTTCATGTTCTTGCTTGCTTGCTTGTTTGCATTTCTCATTGTATGCATATTTTTCTTCTTTTTCCTAGTTTAAGGGGGCGTCTGGATTAGTCATTTTCTAACGATTTTGATCCTTTCAAAAATTCTACTTTAGTTAAAATAAGTGGTATTCTATACCTTAAGTCATATTTGTTAAAATAAAAAATCAAAAAAAAATGTTTTGAAAATAAATGGAAAATACATGAAAAATAAAAAGAAAGTTAGAAATCTAGTTTTTGTCATTCGTTTCATGTTTTGTGTTAGATGTGTATTGTGTTATGTATTAATTTTTATTAGAATGTTGTGTGCTAAGTGGTTTATGTTTTGTTAAGGGTGTGTTTTGATTAAGCTATTTCTTATATGTTTTAATGATTTTAATAACAGTGTTTTTACAAAAGTTCTTAGTTCTTATGTTTTAAGGAAGTTTGTAAAAAAAAAATACGGTGCCGGCATGAACCCGTGTCGGCCGGCATCTAGCATTCTGTTAACAAGAAGCCGCCAGCGTGATGAGATGTCGGCCGACAACTGTTACACTGTGAAAGCTTTGCCGCCGACATGATCCCGTGCCGGTCGGCAAAACTTTGGCATGTTCAAAAAAAATTGTATTTAGTTTTTCTTGAGTCGTGTTATGTTTCTAAGTGTTTAGATTGTTTTCCTTTGTCATATTTGTGATGTTTATATATGCATAATGTTTGTTTTTGTTTGTGTTAGTTGTCTTGTGTGTTTGGTTCATTTTGTTTGCGTGCGTGCTTGTTTGTGTTTGTTTAAGTTCATGTGGTTAATGTATCAACTTTATGGGTGTGTTCGCTGAAAACCCTCACGAGACTGTAACTCGTCCACTCGGGATACCGAGGGGTTTAAAGGCTTGTTGCATACGCTAAATGCAATCGTGTTGCCTACGAAAGTGTGCTTAATAAATTTACGTGTTTTGTAGTTTAGTTTATTTTGTAGGTTCAATAAAGGTTATGGAGGATGGATTGACCATGATTGATGGATTGTATGTGTATACGCTCGTTGGAGATGAAATCGCTTGATCTTCTTTACTTGGCATCTTATCATACGAAGATCAATCACAATTTCTTAGCCTGGGAAGTTTCGTTTCTCTTGGACTATTTATTTATTTACCCTACTTTTCATGCTTTGATGTTTACTTTTCACATTGAGTCCAATAAAAAACTTAAGTGTGAGGGGAAATAAAATGGGAAAACGAAACCAGTTTTTATTATCTAAAATTTTGGGCTAATATAAAAAAGAATAAAAAAAGGGGAGAGTTCGTGTACTTGTTTGCCCTTAGGATTTAAATCTTTTCACACGGTTGTATGTAAATAAATTTAATAATCATCCACATGGTAAAAAAATATAATAAAAAAATAAAAATAAAAAAAGAAGTTTTAGTGAGATCACACTTGTGTGATATAAGTGTATATGCGTGACAAAGAGGCAACCTTAGGAATAAACCCCAAATCGCCTTTTTCGTTTACATCTATTTAGCTAGTTGCATCGATTAGCTAACCACACCTATTAACCCTTTTTGTTAGCACTGTCATTTAGTGCTAGATACCCTTAGAACACCCGTTGAGCCATTCCTTTCATTTTTGTTAAATCCACTAAAAAGAAATAAAAAATTAACCTTAAACCTTAGCCTATCCCTTGTCAAATTCTAAATGGTGGGTTGTTAGTTGCATGGTGTGTTGTATCGTTTTTGATGATTTATAGTTGCCACACTTTGCTATGTGTGTGCAATTCCAAAAAAGACGAAGGAGACGTCTTTCTTATTTGTATTTTTTATGGTGTGTGCTTAAGCGATGTGTGAGGGGAGCATGTGATGTATGTTGAAAAAAAATGAAAAAAAGACGAGAATGATAAAAGAGAAAAAAAATAAAAGAACAAGTTATCGAAAAAATGTAAAAAAAAAAAAGTGATGACAATATTATGAAGATGAAGGAAGAAGAAGTACGTTTAGATATCGATTAGCCAATGTGCTAAGTCGCGATATATATGTGTTACTCGATATGTGTTGAATAAAGCTCGTAGCTATGATCATTTTTGGGCTTGTGATTTGTTTGGTAACTAGCAACATGGGACTTAGACTTTTAACTTGTATATTCGTGATACACCTCTCATAAAATTCCCATGTCTTATCCATACCCATTAACCCAAAGCCTTAGCCTTGTAACCCGAATAAAAGTCCTCTTTAGATGTGTACACTTGGTGCTCATGTCATTTAGTTTAATCTTGTTTGTACTTTGTATATTTTTATCTTATTTTTCTAAACCATTTTTATGCACCATGTGTAAAATATTTTCTTTTACTTGCTTGAGGACAAGTAACCTCTTAAGTGTGAGGGGGTTTGCACCGTTAGCGATTTCGTATATAAAAAATAAAAAAGAAACCCAAAAATATTTTATTTTACTTGCTTGAGGACAAGTAACCTCTTATGTGTGAGGGGGTTTGCACCGTTAGCAATTTCGTATATAAAAAATAATAAAAAACCCAAAAATATTTTTCTTTTACTTGCTTGAGGACAAGCAACCTCTTAAGTGTGAGGGGGTTTGCACCTTTAGCCATTTCTTATAAAAAGCCAAAAAGATTTTCAATTTTTCATAGAATTTTAAAAAAATTCTTTTCTTTTAAAACCTAGGTATTTAGTTTCTAGCTTTATTTTTCTTTTATATTTGCTTGAGGGCAAGAAAAGTTTTTCTTTTCCTTGCTCGAGGACGAGCAAAACTTATGTGTGAGGGGATTTGATAACGCTCAAATCTAACATATTTATAGGGGCGTATTCGTGGTGTTTATGCATATATTTATTTGATTATTATGAACATATGATACTTAATGAACCTTATTTGTTATTGTAGGTTCATCAATTGTTACATCACGAGAAATGAAGAAAATACGAGTATTGGAGGTGAAAAATGAACGAGACATGAAAGTGTAGCTCTCGTATGATAAATAATACAAACAATAGGAGTCTTGGAAGTATAGAGGAAAAAAGGTGGAAGAAACAAAGAAAAATGACCAAATAAGAAATATGGGAAAGATGGCCAAGAAGCCACCAGCATGGCTGTGAAGCCACCAGCACGAGAGAAGTCACCAGCACGAGAGAAGTCACCAGAACGAGAAGAAGCCACCGATATCTCTTCCTGCCACTTCTCCAAGTCACATTAAACCTTCCCCTTACTTCACCTTGTTCCCCAATCCGACCATAACTCCATTCCCTCTCCACCAAGCTTCATTAAACCCTCATTTACAACCCTTGGAGCCAAAGAAATATGCTTGGCGGCCAAGGAAAATTCAACTATAAATAAGACCCATGGGGTAGTGTTTATAGCATCATATAATCTATCCTTGAATCATAATCCCTGATAGGTGTGAAAACACCCATCCTTTTACCACTTAATTCTGGCTAAAACAAGACCAAAACACGTATTTAATATCATTTGTTGGAATTATGCGTGGTTTTTGTGTTTATTGTGTTTTCAGAGTCAACCGGATGAATATTGAAGAAAACATGGGATTGCACGGGTTTTATCAAGGAAAAAGACTCAAGACGAAGTCTATTGTCCAAGAGATGCAAAAGATTTGAAGTCATTGTGCCTATTTGAAGATTTATCGAAGAATAGAGCCAAAGATGGAAAATTCATATATGTCGAAGAAATCGAGTCTATTAAACAAAAGATCATAAGACGAGTTGGAATTATTCACCGACACTTCTCAAATCCAAGTCGGAAACGTTTATTTAAAGAAGCGTGAAGACTAAAGAAGAAAGAAGAAACCAAAGCCCAATCACAAGCCCACCACCACAAGACTTACCTATATATAGGACCTTACTTCACAAAAATTCACACTTAGTCTTTGAGGTAGTTTTTAGTTTTAGAGAGAAAAAGTTCTTAACTTTCTCTCACTAGATTTCATATTTTTCTCTTTCAAGATCAAACTTTTGTATTATTTTTCATTAATCAAGTTCAAGTTTTTAGCTTTTAATCTTTAATCTCATCCTTCCTTTCTTTGATTTTGATTGATTTTGGTACAAATCTCATATGATCCGTGTTGTTCATCCATGATTTTGTGCTTAAGAAGTTAATCTTTTTATGTTCCTAAGTTTCTACACAAATAAGCTTTGAGATCCTTGTGCTTTTTGGCTTATTTGTTGATTTTGCTTATTTACTTTTTATAAGCTTTCTTAAAAAGTTAATCTTTTTATTATTTGATTTATAAGTTTGATTATTTGAAGTCTAAATAAGTTGTTTTAGTGCTTATTAGATCAGCTTATTTTTGGATTCGGCCTAGTTTTGGTGTTTGGCTTATTCAATAGCTTTTTCACCTTAGCTTAATTCTCGGATCAAAGGGATATCGGAAAGGGTTATAAACCCCTTTCCGATTGGATCATTCCGACCAGGCAGCACCCCTTTTTCCGATCTATAGACCGGAAAAGGGTTTAGTATATTCCGACGGTAAGTGTGTTGATATTCCGATCTACTTCATTTGCTCTATATTCCGATTGTAGCCTATTTTAATTATTCAGATCTGCACTTTTTACGATATTCCGATTGGCATGATTTCTACATATTCCGATTAGTGCTTCCTTGAACATTCCGATTGCTCCTCTTAGTCTGTTATTCCGATCACCATTTCTCCTCAACATTCCGATCTTCAGATCGGAAAACATTTCGATTGCACCCTATTTTTCCACTATTCCGATTTGAGGTGTTTTGTTCCGATCTTACTTTCTTTTAGTATTTTCCAACTAAGTTCTTATTTTTCACAAAGTTTTCCAAGAGTTAGTTTTTATTGAGTGTTCATTTATTTTTATAATAAAATCCTTAAGTTTTCAACCATTTATTTTTAAACTCGTTTCTTTCCTTTAATCTTTTAAAGCTTTAAGTTTACTCTTCGACACTTAATTAATTGTTATTAGTTTAAAATAGATAAACAAACCATCACCTTCTTATTAACCAAGAACGAATCATTCCACTTAGAGCCGAGATCAATTCGAGAGGATATCGAGAGAATATAGAACCTATTGCAAAACCTAATATCAAATGGCGCCGCTGCCGGCTCTTCTCGTTAAGATCAACAGTTTTTTGTGAGAACTTGGATTTTGGGATCCGTTCCCCGTGAACGTTACTTTTTCACAAAAATTTTCAAAAATCCTAAAAAATATAAAATTTTCAAAAATCCTAAAAATTAAAAAAACATAAAAACCAAAAATATTTTTGCTTTGTTTTTGCCTTGTTAGTTCTTTTGCAGGTGTATGCGCACTCGATCAACGTCTTATCAAGAGCCCGAGCCTCTCGATAACTTAGACATGGCTGGTGTACAAAACAACAACAACATACCACCTCCAAACAACAATAATAACAACAACAACCCACCTTTCAACAACATGAATAATAACAACAACAATGAGCCTCTACCGGATAATCGCCCGATGATTGAACTGCTGCAAGCCCATGTAGATGGCAATACTGATCCAATTGTTATACCAGCGTTTGCAGCCAACAACTTTGAGCTCAAATCCGGCTTTATCCAGATGGTCTCTACTCAACCATTATTGGGGCGTACCATTGATGATCCACATGACCACATCAAGAGATTCTTGCAACTCACCAATACGGTCAAATTCAATGGTGTTCCACAAGAGGTAATCCAGTTACAACTTTTTCCCTTTTCTTTAGAGAGACAAGCCCGGCATTGGCTTGCTAAGGAACCGCCACAGAGTATTCTTACGTGGACAGATTTGGAGACCAAGTTTATCAACTACTTTTTTCCACCCTCTCGTACTACCGCTTTGCGGAATGAAATCATTAATTTTGAGCAAAAGTACGATGAGTCTTTTAGTGAATCTTGGGATCGTTTCAAAGATCTTTTGAGAAAATGCCCACAACATGGTTTTACCAAAGTGCATCAAATTAACACTTTTTATAATGGTTTAAGCATGAATGACCAAGATTCACTAAACAGTGCCTCGGGGGGTAATCTTTTGGCTAAGACTTCCAATGCTGCTTGGGATATCATTGAGAATAAGTCTCGTGTGCAAACCAAGAGTGTTCGGACCAATGTTGCTAGTGCTGGTACTAGTGACACCGATAAGCGACTTGACAAAATCACTACGCTTCTTGAATCGCTCGCTACCCAAACCGCCAGCAACACCAACAGCATCAACGCTAGAAACGCTAAAGACGCTCAAGTCAATGCTGTTAGCCAACCATGCGAGATATGCGGGGGTCCTCACTCTTACACCACTTGTACTGCCACCCAAGAATACCCTTCTGAAAATGTGAATGCAGCTTATGGCACCTATCCTCAACCCGCTTATCAAGCCCGTCCTCAAGGTGACCGTACTTTGCTTAGCTACCGCTCTAACAACTACCTCTCACCACCCGGTTTTCCTCCTAACAACCCAAACCAACAACAAAACCTCAATCGCCCTCCTCAACAACAACAACAACCTCGTACACCATACATACCACCTCACAAACAGCAACAACCACCTCAAAGAAACAACCAAGTTTACCAGCAACCTGCTTATCAACCACCCGCATACAATGCTCCTCCCAACCAACCCACCGCTTTACACCAAGAAGTGCAGACCTACATGAGAACTAACGATGTGATCGTGGAAAATCTTCAACAGGAAGTGCGCAACTTGAAAGCAGACCTGATGAAACAAGGAACGATCTGAGGGCTGATATGAGAACCACTATGGACAGTCAAACGAATGACTTAAGAAACATGATGGCTAGTTTCTTCCACGGTAATCAACCCTCTGCTTCGGGTACTCTTCCGAGTAACACCGTTGCGAATCCAAGAGGGGAGATGAAAGCAATCACCACTCGCAGTGGCAAAGGTACCAAGGAACCCGAGCTTCCTATACCTCCACTGGTGATTGTGACTAAGGAGAACGAGTCACCTGCTCCTATTCCCCAACCTTCGATTTCCCCACCTCTTACTTCTACCCCTCCTCCACCCAAGGATGTGAGTGATCCTATTATCCTAAATCCTTCCTCTTCTTCCAATATACCTTATCCATCTAGGTTGAGGAAAGAGAAGCTCAAAAGCAAGGATGATATTCAGGTTTCAAACTTTCTAAAAATGTTTAAACAATTGAATTTTAACATCTCCTTCGCTGAGGCTCTCGCTCACATGCCTAAGTACGCGAAAATGTTTAAAGATCTTCTGAGTGACAAGGAAAAGCTTCTTGATATCTCCAACACCCAACTTAATGAGAATTGCTCTGCAGTGCTCTTAAGGAAATTGCCAACCAAGCTTGGTGATCCGGGTCGTTTCTTAATCCCTTGCAACTTCCCGGGAGTAGAGAATTGCATGGCCCTAGCCGATCTAGGTGCCAGTATTAATTTAATGCCTCTAAGCGTTTGGAAGCAATTATCTCTCCCTGAGCTTGTCCCCACCAAAATGACTTTGGAATTAGCTAACCGTACGGTTGCTTATCCAGTGGGGATAGCCGAAGACGTCTTTGTAGGAGTCGACAAATTCACTTTTCCTGCCGATTTCGTCGTCGTCGACTACGAGATGGACCCTTGTGTTCCCTTGATCGTGGGTCGTCCATTCCTGAGGACCGGTCGTACTCTCATCGATGTTGAAGCCGGTGAGCTTATCATGAGAGTGGGTGACGATAAAATCGTCTTCAACATGGGAAAGTTGTCTAAACAACCTTATTCCAACGAGAGTGTTAATTGTATTGACGTTCTTGATGAGGCTTGTGAAGAACACTTCCAAAATGCTTGCAAAAGTATTCCTACTTCTCTTCCCAATGTTGAAACCGTTTCCTCTATTGATTCATCACTGTCTCTATTTGGAGAAAGTGATTTGTTTTGGAAAGATCTTGAAGCCACCTTGGGAGATGTGAACTTAGCTAATGTTGATTCTCCCACCGATGGGGATGAAGACATGCATTTCTTTGAAAACCTTCTCAACGAAGACAATCCTTCTCCAAATTCTCCCACGGTTATTGCTATCGATGCTCCGACTTTGAAAACGCCTCCCATAAAAAATCCTCCGGATTTAGAACTTAAGGAGTTGCCGCCTCATCTCGAGTATGTGTTCCTTGAAGAAGAGAAGAAGTCGCCCGTCATTATCACGAAGGATTTGAAAGATGAAGAAAAAGCCCGACTTGTCGCCGTGTTGAAGAAGCATAAAAGAGCTATCGCTTGGAAAATCTCCGACATTCGTGGAATTGATCCTCACTTCTGCACACACAAAATTCTCATGGAGGACGACTTTAAGCCCACAATTCAAAGCCAACGAAGGGTGAATCCAAAAATCCATGAAGTCATCAAAACAGAGGTTATCAAACTTCTTGATGCGGGTATGATTTACCCTATTTCGGATTCACCATGGGTTAGTCCAGTCCATTGTGTGCCCAAGAAGGGCGGAATAACCGTTGTTCCCAATGAACACAACGAGTTGATTTCCACTCGTCTCGTTACTGGGTGGAGAGTTTGTATAGACTACCGCAAACTCAATGATGCCACGAGAAAGGATCATTTCCCTCTACCTTTTATGGATCAAATGCTCGAGCGTCTAGCTGGTAATGACTATTACTGCTTTTTAGACAGTTTCTCCAGGTATTTTCAAATTCCCATCGATCCCAAGGACCAAGAAAAGACCACATTTACTTGTCCTATGGAACATTCGCTTACAAACGAATGCCTTTTGGTTTATGTAATGCTCCTGGGACGTTACAAAGGTGTATGATGGCTATATTCCATGACATGGTGGAAGACACTATGGAAGTATTCATGGATGATTTCTCGGTCTATGGCGATTCTTTCTCTACTTGCCTTGCCAATTTAGAACGTATGCTTAAGCAGTGTGAAGACACTCGCCTTGTTCTTAATTGGGAAAAATGCCATTTCATGGTAAAAGAAGGCATCGTGCTAGGACACAAAATCTCGAAAGCCGGTCTTGAAGTAGACCGTGCTAAAGTCGATGTTATCGCTAAGTTGCCTCCACCTTCAACTGTGAAGGGTGTGAGAAGTTTCCTGGGTCATGCGGGCTTCTACCGTCGATTCATCAAAGATTTTTCTCAAATCGCTCGCCCGATGACCCACCTCTTGGAAAAAGATACTCCTTTTCTCTTTTCTAAAGAGTGTCTTGAAGCCTTCAACTCGCTTAATGATAAGCTAACTAAGGCACCCGTCTTGGTCACCCCTAATTGGGAGCTGCCTTTCGAGTTGATGTGCGACGCTAGTGACTATGCTATTGGAGCGATTTTGGGCCAAAGAGTGAATAAACACTTCCAACCAATCCACTATGCTAGCAAGACAATGACTGGGGCTCAATTGCATTATACGACAACCGAAAAAGAGCTTTTGGCTGTTGTCTATGCCTTTGAAAAGTTCCGCCCCTATCTTGTCCTTTCCACCACAATCGTTTACACCGATCATTCCGCGTTGAAGTACTTGTTGACTAAGCAAGATTCCAAACCAAGACTTCTTCGCTGGGTTTTGCTACTCCAAGAATTTAAAATCGAAATTCGCGATAAAAAAGGAGCTGAAAACCTAGCCGCGGATCATCTCAGTAGACTTGAGGATCCTTACCAAGGGGATCATCCGACCAAAGAAATCAATGATTCTTTTCCCTTGGAGACCTTAATGTCTATCAACTCGACTGCTGATGAAACCCTGTGGTTTGCGGACATTGCAAACTACTTGGCGGGTGGAATTCTCGTTGACGGGTTAACGTCCCATAAAAAGAAGAAGTTCTTTAACGACATTAAGACTTACTTTTGGGATGACCCGTATCTTTTCAAACAATGTGCCGACTTGATTATTCGACGATGTGTTGATGGACCGGCAGCTTTAGAAATCCTTGACGCTTGCCACAAAGGACCCACCGGTGGTCACTTTGGTCCCAACTACACCGCCAAAAAAGTGTTTGACTCAGGATTTTATTGGCCCACCATCTATCGTGATGCTCACGAGATGGTTAAACGTTGTGATGCCTGCCAAAAACAAGGCAAGATCACTCATAAAGACGAGATGCCTCAAAATTTCATACAAGAATGTGAAATCTTTGATGTTTGGGGTATCGACTTTATGGGGCCATTCCCTTCATCTAAAGGGAACAAATACATCCTTGTAGCCGTTGACTACGTTTCAAAGTGGGTTTAAGCCAAAGCTTTACCTACTAATGATGCAAGGGTGGTTTATAACTTTTTGAAATCACTGTTCGCTAGATTCGGCGTTCCTCGTGCTATCATCAGTGACCGCGGGACTCATTTTTGCAACGATCAATTTGCACGAGTCATGGCCAAGTATGGTGTCAATCACCCTCTTTCCACCGCCTATCATCCCCAAACCAATGGGAAAGCCGAGATATCAAACCGTGGATTGAAGCGAATTTTGGAGCGTACTGTGGGAGAGCATCGTGTCGCGTGGGCCGATAAGTTAGATGATGCTCTGTGGGCTTTCCGTACTGCTTATAAGACCCCGATTGGTTGTACACATGTATGGTCTTGTGTACGGGAAAGCGTGCCACCTACCCATCGAGCTGGAACATAAGGCGCACTGGGCCTTGAAGTGGGCTAACTTCGACATCAACAAAGCCGGTGATCATCGCAAGATTCAACTCAACGAGCTCAACGAACTGAGGAATGAAGCTTATGAGAACTCGCTGATCTACAAAGAGAAGACGAAGATCCTTCATGACGCAAAAATCAAGAACCAAGAGTTCCACGTTGGTGATCAAGTCTTACTTTTTAACTCTCGGTTGAAGATCTTCTCTGGAAAGTTGAAGAGCCGCTGGTCTGGTCCATTCACCGTCGCCAACGTCTTTCCATATGGGACCATTGAGTCAGGCTCGTGACTCGGTTATCAAAAACAAGCGCTCCTCGGGAGGCAGCCCGAGTATCTATCCTTTTATGTTTTAACCTCCTAAGTGTAGGGGGACCTGTATAGGTGTTTGTTTTTGTGTGGTGATGTGATTACAGGGATGAATGCACTCTTGGAACCTTTGAAGAACCGTGCTCCCGTGTTATCCGAAATCCGGTTCTATCTCTCAACTATCGTGATTCAATTTTCTTCATACTCACATTTGAAATTGATCACTTTAGTCGTCTCTTCCTTAATTTGAGTTAACCAACGTGCACAATGTCATAAGCGTAGGGGGGAATTTTCCCACATGCTTAAACATTGAGGACAATGTTTATCTTATGTGTAGGGGGGACTTCTATCGATGTTTTAAGTGGACTTTTCCATGAAAATGCTTTCATTTAACCGGAAAATCATCTTTTTCAACATTTTTCAAATTTTTAATTAACTTTGGCCACATAGTCATAATTTTTAAAATTCTTATCGTTGCTTTCATATGTATATATCCCACAATAAAGTCAAAAATATTAATAAAGTGGTGTAGCTACTTTAGAAGTCTTTGACATATTAGGCCCGTTGCGATTATTTTGACTCAACCCGAATAGACTTATTTAAGTTTATTCTAGCTAGTATCCTTAACCATGTAGACCTTAATTGGTTTATTAGGCTAAGCATCCACGAGTCTCATTACTTGAGATTTTAAATTGTGGAGGACGAGAAATGATAGAGTCAATTATAAGTCGGTATTCTTGCACAAGCTCACTTGGTGTAATTATTTGCCTATTCTCCCATCACTTGCTAATAATTTATCTGCAATAAGTAAGGTCGTATGATTTGAAAAGTTACTTAGCTTCTAGCCCAAGATCGTTTAAAAGTTGCTCGGTAATGATAAGAGTTCATATCCAAGGCATAACTTATGAAGCGGGGCGCGAAGATTGGCGAGTCCGAAAAGGCCCTAACAAGGCATGAGGATTCCATTTTTTTTGCTGAAGATCCAAAGTGATGTGAAAAGCATTATTCCCAAAATCAATATGAAGGATCAAGACTCACGACGAAAAGCAATCAACTCCCATAAAGATCATGGAGAAGTCTATCTGAAAAGACCCTAACAAGGTATGAGGATAAATAGATCCAAGTCTGAAAAGGAGGCGGATCGTTGTATCTCGAAATCCCAATTAGAGATTGAAGAAATAATCATGAAGTCGTGGTCAACAAAGTTGGAGTACCCCTCAAAAGTCTCCAAGTGAAGAAACTCTATTACGATGAGAAGACCATTATCTCAAGAACGTCTCTCAAGATATGAAGTATGAAGTACATGCCAAATATCGGCCCGAGAAAGGTCTCAAATCGCGAACCAAGTTATGCCAAGATATGAACTTTTTGATATCCCGAGAAGCAGTTTTAAGAGATTTTGTCCTTTAGCTAACTATTGATCAAATCGTCCTACTTTGCTTTCAGCCTAAATAAACTATAGAAATAAGTCCAAAAATGCATCTTCATGATCATTCTAAGACAAAAATAAAATATAAGAGATACACCTAGGAATAAGGGAGTTTAAGCATTTAAATAAGCCATGTGTGTAAGTGTTTGATTTGCTAACTTATAATAACAATGATCTCGTTTTTAAGCTTAGTTTGGGGAACGTGAAACTTGAGGGTGATAAATCTTCGCAGCACCAAAGCCCTAATGTAAGTCCTTGATCTCTTTGCAAGTTATTTCCATCCTTTTGTTTACTTTAAAGTTTTAATTTATCTTAGTACTTTCGTTTTTGTTTAGTAGTATTTTAATAAGGCCAAGGTTGATTGATTATGAGAAGAGTGTAAACTTGCTTTATCGCTAAGCATTGCATGAGGGCGTGGCAATGGTTAAGTGTAGGGGATTTGATAGGTGTGAAACCACCCATCCTTTTACCACTTAATTCTGGCTAAAACAAGACCAAAACACGTATTTAATATCATTTGTTTGGAATTATGCGTGGTTTTTGTGTTTATTGTGTTTTCAGTGTCAACCGGATGAATATTGAAGAAAACATGGGATTGCACGGGTTTTATCAAGGAAAAAGACTCAAGACGAAGTCTATTGTCCAAGAGATGCAAAAGATTTGAAGTCATTGTGCCTATTTGAAGATTTATCGAAGAATAGAGCCAAAGATGGAAAATTCATATATGTCGAAGAACTCGAGTCTATTAAACAAAAGATTATAAGACGAGTTGGAATTATTCACCGACACTTCTTAAATCCAAGTCGGAAACGTTTATTTAAAGAAGCGTGAAGACTAAAGAAGAAAGAAGAAAAAGAAGCCCAAACCAAAGCCCAATCACAAGCCCACCACCACAAGACTTACCTATATATAGGACCTTACTTCACAAAAATTCACACTTAGTCTTTGAGGTAGTTTTTAGTTTTAGAGAGAGAAAGTTCTTAACTTTCTCTCACTAGATTTTATATTTTTCTCTTTCAAGATCAAACTTTTGTATTATTTTTCATTAATCAAGTTCAAGTTTTTAGCTTTTAATCTTTAATCTCATCCTTCCTTTCTTTGATTTTGATTGATTTTGGTACAAATCTCGTATGATCCGTGTTGTTCATCCATGATTTTGTGCTTAAAAAGTTAATCTTTTTATGTTCCTAAGTTTCTACACAAATAAGCTTTGAGATCCTTGTGCTTTTTGGCTTATTTGTTGATTTTGCTTATTTACTTTTTATAAGTTTTCTTAAAAAGTTAATCTTTTTATTATTTGATTTATAAGTTTGATTATTTGAACTCTAAATAAGTTGTTTTAGTGCTTATTAGATCAGCTTATTTTTGGATTCGGCCTAGTTTTGGTGTTTGGCTTATTCAATAGCTTTTTCACCTTAGCTTAATTCTCGGATCAAAGGGATATCGGAAAGGGTTATAAACCCCTTTCCGATTGGATCATTCCGACCAGGCAGCACCCCTTTTTCCGATCTATAGATTGGAAAAGGGTTTAGTATATTCCGACGGTAAGTGTGTTGATATTCCGATCTACTTCATTTGCTCTATATTCCGATTGTAGCCTATTTCAATTATTCCGATCTGCACTTTTTACGATATTCCGATTGGCATGATTTCTACATATTCCGATTAGTGCTTCCTTGAACATTCCGATTGCTCCTCTTAGTCTGTTATTCCGATAACCATTTCTCCTCAACATTTCGATCTTCAGATCGGAAAACATTCCGATTGCACCCTATTTTTCCACTATTCCGATTTGAGGTGTTTTGTTCCGATCTTACTTTCTTTTAGTATTTTCCAACTAAGTTCTTATTTTTCACAAAGTTTTCCAAGAGTTAGTTTTTATTGAGTGTTCATTTATTTTTATAATAAAATCCTTAAGTTTTCAACCATTTATTTTTAAACTCGTTTCTTTCCTTTAATCTTTTAAAGCTTTAAGTTTACTCTTCGACACTTAATTAATTGTTATTAGTTTAAAATAGATAAACAAACCATCACCTTCTTATTAACCAAGAACGAATCATTCCACTTAGAGCCGAGATCAATTCGAGAGGATATCGAGAGAATATAGAACCTATTGCAAAACCTAATATCAATCCCATCTACCATCTCCATCATATTTCTGTGATTGTGATATCACCCCTCACCCAAGTGGTGAGGGGTGGAATTGGTAGCCATGTACATGTTATAAGACATAAGAGAGTAGAGAAGAAAGCCATAATCCATACAAAACCCAAGAAGGTTATGGGTAGAATGCATTGTATTTTGGTACTATGAACTCTAATGTTTGGTAACTTCTTCTTTATTATTCAATGTTATTTATGTTCATGTTCATGGTGATTCTTATGTTTGATGATATTATGAATGTGTTGATACTTGTATTGTTTATATGAAAACTTATGATATATGGGTGTTTGGATTTTATTAGTGCTTGTTATTGAATTATGGTGATAACATTATATTTGGTTGAATTGGAACTTGTTCTTGTTTGTCAATTTGGTTAATCATTGTTGAGTCTATATTTCGAAGTTGTTCTCAATATGGTTTATTTCAATTCGTTAATCGACAAATGATTTGGTCTTGCACTTTGTGAAGATTGTGCAAGAGACTTAATAAACATAACAAGTAAAGGTTTAATCTAGATTATAGGTCGAAAGGAGTCTTTTGAATATATTGTTCTAATCATCTTTCAAGTAAATGGAACTTATCAAACTAATAACCAAGTCTAAGGGTCGAAAGGATTCTTGTTGTTATTGCTTTAGACATAAGGCTCATGAGTGACCACTTGATTGAGTCTAATGTATATTTGATTTATAAAGAACTAGTGTCTTATTATTGATTCTATAGGTCGAAAGGATTACCTTTAATATGTTTTCCAAACTATGCATCCTAATGTCCATGTGATCATTTGACTATACATGTATGTTCTTTGTGTGCTTGTGCCTTTAACGATTCTCATGGTGGTGTGATCGTGACAATCATACTTACCATTGTTACAAACAACTACACTTGAGTATAACCAAGTCCCATGGGACGACCTTGACTTACCAATCTATTTGCAACATCACTAGAGTATACTTGTAATACAAGGTTTTTGACACCTAGTAAGAAAATTATGTTCTATTTCTCGATATCTTAACGAATTGATTTCCGGATTAAAGTACGAATCAGTTGAATTTGGTAAAACAAATATTTTGGTTGATTTTAAATTAAATGTGCAAAACTTTTAAAGTAAATGTCGTTAAAGTAAAGTGGCGTTGAAATAAAAGACGTTTAAAATTAAATGGCGTTAAAATTAAATCTAAATCTAATTAAACGAATGGTGCGATATTTAAAAAACGTGACGTAAAGTAAATTGATTAAATGACTAAAAATAAAAGCATGACGGAAATTAAAATTAGACAAGAATTAAAATGATAACGTAAAAATTAAACAAAACAAAACATAAAAATAATCCAGATCGGAATGTATTCCGATTAGCACCCCAATCGGAATATGCTTACCACTCTGGTCGGAATGTGGGTCGGAAAATCCAATCGGAAAGCTGTCACCTTACCTTGATCGGAATACCAAACGCACCTCAGATCGGAATGCCAAAAACCTACCTGGTCGGAATGATTGGTTGGGATAACCAATCGGAATGTGTAGAAGATCTCTGATCGGAATAACTGTCACCAAACACTGATCGGAATCCACTAGACTCCCCAATCGGAATATCGTTAACCCTTGATCGGAATAACTGTCCTTACCCACGATCGGAATGAGCTGAATACCCCCAATCGGAATGTATTAAACCCTTTTCCGACCAAGCAAGAAACGCTGGTCAGAATGTGTAAACCCCTTTCCAATTACCAGATCGGAATACCATAGAAATAACCAAAAATAAGCTAAACAAATAAGCTACTAATCAAATAAGCACAAGACGAAATTCCTAAAGTAAACCGTATAAAAATAAGCTACTAAACTGAAATTTAAAGACTTTTAAAACACGAAAAGGATAAGCTTTACGAAAAACAAACTTTTATATAAAAATCACTTTTATAAAAACTTTATAAACTTGAAAATAAACAAAATAAGCTATGAAATAAATGATTTAAAACAATCAAAAGCATAAAAATGAAATCTTTAAACAAATAAACAAGACAAAAATCATATAAATCAAAGATTAAAGAAAGGTAGAATGAGATCAACAAGATAAAGTAAAGGTGCAAGAATTAAAAGAAACACTTACTTGAAATTAAAATGGTAAATAAGGTGCAAGACAAGTAATTAAAGGTGCAAGTAATTAAAGGTGCATAAAAGTAAAGGTGGAAGAACTAATTTTCACGATTAGTCAACAAAACTAAATGAAATGAAAATGAGAAGTATATATAGGTGATTAGGGGGATGGTTAGAGGAAGCTTCCTCCCCTCCTTCCTTTCTTCTTAATTGCACCATCAAGTCCTTCCTTCTTAATCTCTTTGTTAATCTTGGACTTTGATGACTTTTGGCTCGGGATTTCTTTGGACTCGTCTTTTAATTCTTCGATAAATAAGACTTGAGTTCTTCGGCTTTTGGTAAACTTCCGTCTTTTGACTTTTTCTTCGATAAATCTTCAGAATTGGTCTTGGACTTCCGTTCTTTTTGCACTCTTGACTTCTTGGCTTCGTCTTTCATCTTTTTCTTCAATAAAAGTCCGTAAATGCCCATGAATTCCCGTGTTTTCTCCACTTTTCACCTTTTCGTCCTAAATCACAACAAAAACACAAACCACGCATAATTCCAACATAAAAGACATAAAATACACGTTTTTGTCCGGTTATTATTGTAATTAAGTGGTAGAAAAGATGTGTGTTTACACACATATCAAATCCCCTACACTTGACCATTGCAATGTCCTCATGCAATGCATTAGTTACAAAGCACCTTTACATTTTTCATCATAATCAATCCACGTTGGCCTTTATTAAAGAGATAAAAAACTATAAACATTCAAAGTAAAGAAATCAAAAAGCATACCTTGGGTTTTGGAAATGTCATGAATAATCATCATCCTCAAGTTTTCACTTTTTCCAAACCAAGCTAAAAAACGAGATCATTGTTATTATAAGTTAGTAGACTATCACGAACTCATGTGGGCCAATTATTCACTTAGACTCCCTTATTCCTAGGTGTATCTCTTATATTTTATTATTGTCTTGAATGATCACGAGGATGCATTTTTGACTTATTTCGATAGTTATTTAGTCCGAAAATAAAGTGAACGATTTAATCAATAGTTAGCTAAAGGACAAAATCTTTTAAAACTACTTCTCGGGACCTCATAAAGTTTATATCTTGGCATAACTCGCTTCGCGATTTGAGACCTTTCTCGGACCGATATTTGGCAGTGACTTCATACTTCAAACCTTGAGAGACGTTCATGAAATTATGGTCTTCTCTTCATATAGAAATATCTTCACTTGAAGTTTTGAGAGATTCATACTTGGACCACGACTTCTTCATTTTTCTCCAATCTTTATTTTGGACTTTGATATACAACGATCCGCCTCCTTTTATGACTTGGATCTATTTATCCTCATACCTTGTTAGGGTCTTTTTAGATACACTTCTCCATGACTTTTGGGGAGTTTTTGCTTTACGTCGTGTGTCTCGATCCTTCATATTGATTTTCGATAAATGATTCTTCACATCACTTTGGATCTTTAGCAACAAAATATAGCCCTCATGCCTTGTTAGGGCCTTTTCGGACTCGCCAATCTTTGCATTCCGCTTCAATAAGTTATGCCTTGGCTATGTACTCTAATCCATACCGAGCAACTTTTAAACGATCTTGGGCTAGAAGCTAAGTAACTTTTCAAATCGTACAACTTTATTTATTAGCAGATAAATTATTAGCAAGCGATGGGAGAATAGGCTTATAATTAACTCACATAAATTCCTGAAAGAATACCGGACTTATAATTGGCTCTATCATCTCTCGTTCTCCACAGTTTAAAATCTCAAGGAATGAGACTCGTGGATGCTTAGCCTATTAAATCAAAGTTTTGGGTTTTCGAGTCGCCTATAGGATCTTGCAAATTCTTAGACTTTTTCAAGTTTAGAAATCGCATTTTAAATTTCCTTTGATAAACGACTCTCTAGGATCAATTATAGGAACTTGCGAAAAGTTCTTGTTCTTAACCCGTGAGAGTTAAGACTTTCGCGTTTTATAGCTCCCTATATAAAAGCCTAGCAAAACATGACTTAAACACGTTAAGGATACTAGCTAGAGTAACTTAGATAAGTAAACTCGGGTTGAGTCAAAAGATTCATAACGTTTTGAAAATTAAAACCACTTTATTAAACATTTATTCTAATAAGGAAAGAAAATAACTATACAAAAGGAAAAACTAATAGGCCAAAATAGATCAAAAATTTTGAAAAATGCGAAAAATTGATTTTCCGGTTAAAATGAGGACAAATACAAGGAAAAGGCCACTTAACTTCGATAGAAGTCCCCCCTACACTTAACATAAACATTGA
Organism: Glebionis coronaria; assembly: GCA_025667525.1. Lineage (NCBI taxonomy): Eukaryota > Viridiplantae > Streptophyta > Magnoliopsida > Asterales > Asteraceae > Glebionis > Glebionis coronaria. Next base: position 145,842 of record JANFOE010001993.1, read on the forward strand.
CCTCAATGTTTAAGCATGTGGGAGTAAACTCCCCTACACTTAGGACGTTGTGCACGTTGTTTAAATCTCGCTAAGGAAGAGACAACTAAAGAGATTCCTATTTTAATATTGAGAAAATATAAAATAGTGAATCGAAAAGAGTTTAGGATAGAACCGGGAAGAAGTGAACACGGAATCACGGGTCGTCAAGAATCATCAAGAGTGGATCATTGAAGCTCGAATCCCTGATTAGTAGAAGAGAGGAGAGAGCAAACACCAACGAGTCTCCCCTACACTTATGATAAAGAAAGCGAAAAGATAGATGCATGGGTTGCCTCCCAAGAAGCGCTTGATTTTCGTTAACCGAGTCATTAGCCTGACTGACCTTGATCATCAACGGAAGAAGCATGAAACATATCCACCAGGATCAAAGACATAGTTTTCGTCCATCAATAAGCACAAGCTTAAGGCGAACAAGGCAACCCAAAGAAGAGTAGGCAAGGTTCCCTTAAGCAGTGATGGAGCATGGTGGAAGCAAGGATGAAGTGGTGCAAGCATGTCTCCAAAATTTCCAAAGATTTTTCCTTTTATTTCATCAGGTGGATACTGAGATGGCTTAAAGACGTCAATACCGGGATCGAACACCTTTTCCTTTAAGGGAAAATAGCACTCAGGATCAGCAGAGTGTGAAGAAGATCCGCGAAGAAGCACAACCTCGTCCTTAGAAGTGGGACAAAGAGGTGTTAAATCATATGTGATGTGGATATTGGTGTCGACCGGTTTCTTCTCCTTTGAAAGAATGTGCTTCAAATCCAAAGTAGGATCAAGACGATAATCTTCAAAGTCCAAAGGAGGAGCATCACTCTCATGAGGGAAGTAAGTGTTGAGAAATTCAGAGAAGTCTTCCTCAAATGAGTAATCGTCCAAAGTAGGATCGAGTGATGGCGGAGGATCTTCATCATGTGAAGAATCGCTCGAAAGAGTATTAGCCTTATCGAAATCATCATACGTGGGCAGATCGGGATACTCAGAAGTAAGGTCATCATAATCATCCGAGTCTGAGCTAGAATCATCATCATAAGCATCAAAGACCGGTGGAGAATCATAAATGGGAGAAAGGTCCAAATTGGGGCGAGAATCATCCACATCATTTTGAAAAAGTGGATTATCGATGCAAGAGTCGAATAGAGGATTGTCGTAGACGGTAAAGTCATCGAGTACATTAATCATATTCACTGATTCGCGGCCTTCAAAGGTTGTACTTGTAAGCTTCCCCATTTTAAAAACTTGTGCATCATCCCCGACTCTTAAGATTAACTCACCCTCGGCCACATCCACTAAAGCTCGTCCGGTTCTCAAGAATGGCCGACCAAGTATTAAGGGAATACGAGGGTCCATTTCATAATCAACGACGACAAAATCGACCGGGAAAGTATATGTGCCAACTTTGATGAACACATCTTCGGCAATACCAACGGGGTAAGCGAGAGTGCGATTTGCAAGTTCAAGGGTCATCTTTGTTGGAGTGAGGTCGGGTAATGATAGTGTTTTCCAAACACTCAAAGGCATCAAATTAATACTGGCCCCGAGATCAACAAGGGTAGTAAATTCTTCAGTTTTGTTGAACACGCAAGGCAACACAAAACGACCGGGATCTCCAAGCTTTTCCGGAAGTTCTTTAAGAATAACTGCAGAGCAGTTTTCATTTAAGCGTGTGTTGGCGAGTTCAATCAGCTTCTCCTTCTTGTTAAGCAATTCCTTAAATGATTTAACAAATTTGGGCATGTGGACAAGTGCTTCAAGAAAGCTAATGTTGAAGTTCATTTGAGAAATCATCTTCACATAGCGTGTCACTTCGGAGTCCTCCTTGGTTAGCATTTTGGTCTTGCCTAAACGAGAGGGATAAGGGATATTGGGTTTGGGTGGTGAAGGTGCAGGTGTAGGTAAAGGTTGAGATGTTGAAGGGTCATTCGTTGGAACTTCATCACGTCGAGGCGGAGACGGTAATGGTGCACTAATACTAGGTGTAGGAGGAGTAAGGATAAATGGTGGCGGAGGAGTAGGGATAAATGGTGGCGGAGGAGGTGTAGATGATGGGGGTGGGATTGGTGGTCCTACTATGGTGACTCCACTACGAGTAGTAATAGCACTCGCATTGGCTCGCGGATTAGTGACGGTATTTGAAGGTAGAGAACTTGAAGAAGAAGGTTGAGCGGCGGGCAAGAAACTAGCAAGCATATTCTTCAAATCATTGGTTTGATTGCTGAAGGAGGATTGAATATTATCTCTAAGCTCGGATCTTATCTCATTTCCTTGCTTGGTAATATCTCCTTTAAGATTGATAATTTGGCTCTGCAAATTCTTGATTTGCTCACCTTGGGTTCTCATGATGGCCTCAACATCCGGATTACTGGGTGGGGTTTGTTGGGCGGGTGGGTGATAAGGATTAGAAGCTCTTGGTGGGATTTGGTTGCTTCTATTGTAGTTGTTGGCGCAGTTTTGGTTTTGAGGAGAAAAACCGGGTGAAAGGTAGTTGTTGGATCGGTAACTCAGCAGATTTCTATCCCCTTGAGGTCGAGCTTGGTAATTTTCCGGTGAATAATCACCATAAGCTGCATACACATTTTCCGGATTTCCTTGTGTTGAAGGACAATCGGTGTATGAGTGAGGACCGCCGCATGTTTCACAAGGAGTAGCAACAGCTTTAACTTGTTGTTGTTGTTGGTTTGAAGCCAAGAGTTGCATACTTCTGCTCATTTCAGTCAGCACACGGGTGAGTTCGGTCATATCAGGGTTTGCTGAGGTGGAAGAAACATTGACTCTCGGGTTATTCCTTGAAGAAGCAGAGGAATCCCAGTTTTTGTGGTGAGTAGTCATGTTCTCAATAAGCTCTCTACACTCCTCGGGTCTCCTTTTCATGAATGTGCCACCGGCAGCTGCATTGATCGTATCACGATCTCGAAAAGTCAAACCGTTGTAGAAAGTATCAATTAAGGTCACGGGTATCATGTTGTGGTTTGGACATCTATCGATCAAGACATTATATCTCTCCCAAGCATCAAAAAAAGATTCATCAGGATCTTGCATGAAACCGCTGATTTTATTGTGAAGGCTCATGACCATGGATGGTGGAAAGTAGCGCGACAAAAAGCGTTGAGTCATGTCATCCCAAGTGTGAATAGAATTCTTTGGGAGACGATCAAACCATTTCTCGGCATGATGTAATAAAGTATGTGGAAAGAGTTGTAGGTGAAGTTCATCCATTGTGGCAGCAGCCAACTTCATGATTTGGGTGATTGTAATGAACTTGTCGAGGTGTTTGTTGGCATCATCATCAGGCAATCCTCTTAAAGGATTTGTTTGCACTTGCTGAATCATGTGGTGCTTCAACGAAAACTCAGGAGCGTTGATTTGCATCGGCGCAATCGGTCCTCCTCGTCCAAACATGGTGGGTTGACAAAGCTCCTCCATTGTCCGAAGATCGGGCTGTGGAAGAAAATTGTTGTTATTATTGAGGTGCGGTGGATTATTGTTGTTGACACCAGACATAGCTAAATCTTCTTGAGTCTCAGGCTCTTGATAATTAGAAGATCTAGTACGCATACACCTGAAAATGCAAAAGAAAACAATACCAAACGCAAAGACAATATATATACACAATAAAAATAAAATCTTTTTGGATTTTTTAAAATTTTAATTTTTATGGATTTTTATCAATTTTTAATTTTTAAGAATTTTTTGAATTTTGTAGGCAAGAAAAATAACGCTCACAAGTGAACAGATCCCAAAAAGCAACGCGTCTCTCACAGAAAACCGTTAATCTTTACGAAAAGAGCTGGCAGCGGCGCCATTTAATACAAGGTTTTTGACACCTAGTAAGAAAATTATGTTCTAGTTCTCGATATCTTAACGAATTGATTTCCGGCTTAAAGTACGACTCAGTTGAATTTGGTAAAACAAATATTTTTGGTTGATTTTAAATTAAATGTGCAAAACTTTTAAAGTAAATGTCGTTAAAGTAAAGTGGCGTTGAAATAAAAGACGTTTAAAATTAAATGGCGTTAAAATTAAATCTAAATCTAATTAAACGAATGGTGTGATATTTAAAAAACGTGACGGAAAGTAAATTGATTAAATGACTAAAAATAAAAGCGTGACGGAAATTAAAATTAGACAAGAATTAAAATGATAACGTAAAAATTAAACAAGACAAAACATAAAAATAATCCAGATCGGAATGTATTCCGATTAGCACCCCAATCGGAATATGCTTACCACTCTGGTCGGAATGTGGGTCGGAAAATCCAATCGGAAAGCTGTCACCTTACCTTGATCGGAATACCAAACGCACCTCAGATCAGAATGCCAAAAACCTACCTGGTCGGAATGATTGGTCGGGATAACCAATCGGAATGTGTAGAAGATCTCTGATCGGAATAACTGTCACCAAACACTGATCGGAATCCACTAGACTCCCCAATCGGAATATCGTTAACCCTTGATCGGAATAACTGTCCTTACCCACGATCGGAATGAGCTGAATACCCCCAAATCGGAATGTATTAAACCCTTTTCCGACCAAGCAAGAAAAGCTGGTCGGAATGTGTAAACCCCTTTCCGATTACCAGATCAGAATACCATAGAAATAACCAAAAATAAGCTAAACAAATAAGCTACTAATCAAATAAGCACAAGACGAAATTCCTAAAGTAAACCGTATGAAAATAAGCTACTAAACTGAAATTTAAAGACTTTTAAAACACGAAAAGGATAAGCTTTACGAAAAACAAACTTTTATATAAAAATAACTTTTATAAAAACTTTATAAACTTGAAAATAAACAAAATAAGCTATGAAAATAAATGATTTAAAACAATCAAAAGCATAAAAATGAAATCTTTAAACAAATAAACAAGACAAAAAGCATATAAATCAAAGATTAAAGATCAACAAGATAAAGTAAAGGTGCAAGAATTAAAAGAAACACTTACTTGAAATTAAAATGGTAATTAAGGTGCAAGACAAGTAATTAAAGGTGCAAGTAATTAAAGGTGCATAAAAGTAAAGGTGGAAGAACTAATTGTCACGATTAGTCAACAAAACTAAATGAAATGAAAATGAGAAGTATATATAGGTGATTAGGGGGATGGTTAGAGGAAGCTTCCTCCCCTCCTTCATTTCTTCTTAGTTGCACCATCAAGTCCTTCCTTCTTAATCTCTTTATTAATCTTGGACTTTGATGACTTTTGGCTCGGGATTTCTTTGGACTCGTCTTTTAATTCTTCGATAAATAAGACTTGAGTTCTTCGGCTTTTGGTAAACTTCCGTCTTTTGACTTTTTTCGATAAATCTTCAGAATTGGTCTTGTACTTCCGTTCTTTTTGCACTCTTGACTTCTTGGCTTCGTCTTTCATCTTTTTCTTAAATAAAAGTCCGTAAATGCCCGTGAATTCCCGTGTTTTCTCCACTTTTCACCTTTTCGTCCTAAATCACAACAAAAACACAAACCACGCATAATTCCGACATAAAAGACATAAAATACACGTTTTGGTCCGGTTATTATTGTAATTAAGTGGTAGAAAAGATGTGTGTTTACACACATATCAACTTGCTCGAATTTGTGTTCCTAATTAATATCGGTAATTCTTGTTTATAAATTTAAAACCCAATGTGTGGAAAGAACGCATAAAGTTTTTGGCTTCTTGTTAGGGATTTGTATTTGCATTCTTTAAATATCTATGTTAGACACACATTAGATCTCCCAGTTTTGGTGGTACTTTGTTTTGGACAATGGTAGAACATTCATCATTTAAAAAAGTTAAAGAAACTTCTTCAAACTTATGCTTGCTCTTGATAAGTTCTTTGATAAATTTGCCATAATTTGGCATTCCAGCCAGAAAATCGACTAAAGGCATGTTAATTCGAACTTCTTGTATTAAGTCGAGGAATTTACCATACTTAGCTTGCATCTTTTTCTTGCGTAAGTGTTGTGGGTACAGCACTTTTGGTTAATATGGTTATGGTGTTGGGTTTTCAGTTGGTTTGGTATCGGTTGGTTGGGCTTCATCCTCATTATCACTATCGAATGGAATTTCGATTGGTGTAACTTAAGTAGGTTTGGTAGGTGATTCGTAAGATAAACCGCTCCGTGTGAATACGGTATTCACATGCTCGTTACGAGCTTGTAGGGGTTGATATTTTTGTTTTTTGGGGTTTGGGTTGGTGTTGCTTGGTAAAGAACAAGAAGCATGATTCGATTGTTTATCGGCCAAACGATCAAATTTGGCTTCAAGGTTTTGAATGGAAGCTTGGTGGTTTTTGGTCGTAGTTTCGAACTTTGTTTTGAAGTCAGTGAATGTTTCTCGAACAAAAATGTTGGTTTTTCTTCGAGATTCAATAAAGTTTTCGAGTTTGGTTTCAAGGTTGTTTTTGTCTTTGGTTTGAGTGGGTTTCTTTTCGTCTCGATCGTAACTTGGTTTATCATTTGATCTCCAATTATCGCGGTCGCGATTACGATAATCGTTATAAAATCGAGTTCGATGAAAGGTATTCATGAAGTTGGCTTCTTCTTCCTTCGTCATGGGTGTGTCATCGTCATCACATTCACTAGAAGGATGGTTCCCTCCACAGTGTTTGTTGTTTTTCATCTCTTTATATTGAGTATCAGTTTTAAGAGACATGGCATCCATTCGAGCCATAATTTTCTCGGTATCGGTTGGGTTGTTGCTTTCTTCGGCAAAAGCTACGGTTTTTCGTGGGTTTTTGTTTTTGTGATTTTTGGACCAATCAAGCTTAAGCTGAACTTTGTCATCTAATAATTGGTAAGCTTGGTTAGGAGTTTTGTAAAGGAAAATCCCGCCCGCTGCGACATTCAATGGATCTTGGGTAGCATCGTCAAGACCATGATAGAAAATCTTGATTATTCCTTCTTTTTTAAGTCCATGACCATGGAAGTTTCTAAGTAGTTCTTTCATTCTTAACCATGCGTCAGTGAGATTTTCTCGATCTTGTTAGAAAAGCTTCGAATTTCTCCGTGGAGTTTTTCAAATAGGGCAGGAGGAATGAATCGGCTAATGGAAGCAATTCTAAGACCTTCCCATGTTCGAATGGTTCCTTCGTTAAGTTCGTCGAGCCATGACTTGGCTTCTCTAGTCAGGGATGATGGAAACATCATGAGTTGGACGGCTTCGGCTTGTCATTCTCCATAGTTAAACATTATACAAATTCCGTTTAATACGTGGATGTGTTTGTAAGGATCGGTTTTGATTCGACCATCAAATTGGTTAATTTTTTACAAGTGTTATGTGGTTCCCTTTGATTGCAAAATCGTTTGCAATTTCAGGTAAAACGATTGCGGAGCCAGGATTTGGTGCTACAACTCTATCGGCTGACCACATTGGTTCATCATCCGTGTCCGAAGTTGGATCGTAACGGTTGATGCATTTGGTGAGAAATAGGATTTGTGAAAGATTGTCGAAATGTTGGTAGATTATGCGAGGTTGAGTTTGCTCGTGTCTCCTAGATAAAGGTACACGGTGATGAAGTCTATGTAGTCTTCAGTTAAGGGTACGTTCAGGTTCTGGTAACGGTGATGTTGGTGGTGTTCTAGATGAACGAGTGTGCATCCAATAAGGTTTTTGTTGTTTTCAGTGGAAATGTGCAGCGCACTTTGGTTCGCTACAGGAAGTGCGCCGCACTTTTTGGTTTGTGCGGCGTACTTTCTATACTACAGAAAAATATTGGTTTTTTAAAATGACTGGAAAATGGTTCAATTTCTTCAAGGATTATACGAATTTGGTTACAAAACAGGATTATAAGTCCCCGGCAGCGGCGCAAAAAACTTGATGTTTGTTTGCAAGTCTTAAATTTATATTACAAGGTTTAGACAAAACAAGGGACTAGAAGACAAACATGGGCAAGTATACCCTTTCGTTCGTAATATAGCTTTGTAGTGGTAAGCCAGGATCGTTCCCTGAGACTTAGTTTCATTATGGTAATCAAGATAATAATTGAAGAAAGAAATAGTTGAAATAATATCAATAGTAACAAGTATGACTAATATGGGATAGTTCGTATAAGTTCGTGATGATGATAATAATGATCAAGATAGGTTATGTAGGTAAAGAGTGATAATCCTTTTTTGTCAAAATGGTGTTTACATAATTTACTTGGGTTTGATTCAAGACTTACGTTTAATTAAGCAACTAAGCTCAAAACAAGTTGCCAACGAGTTCAATATTTTATCAAGTTTCTAAGTGGATCTCTCCAACCAAAGATTCATGACCATAGACAAGTTGTTGAAAACTTACTATAACAATTTGCGTTTCTCAATGCCAAACTATTGTAGCAAATCAACTTAGATAAAATATGGTTTATAGAATTAGGTGATAAAATGGTTCTACAACATTAACTTGAAATCATTTATAAAGGATCATATCATAGCATCATCACTAATTATATTCACATACCCATATAGTCACAAATAGCTTAGCCTAACATAGTAATCAAAGTAACAATTGGAAAAGAGTAAGAGAACATCATACTTAGATTGGATTGAATAAACGAGTACACAAGTGTCACGATTGTATCGTTCCTCCAAGAATCGATGAGTGGAATACTCTCGTTACAAGTATCTCTTAAATGTGGATAATACTGAAATTTTACTAAGAAAGCTAAGATACTCGAGCTATGGTGTATTAAGATAGAGAGGTGTGTGTAAAATGAGCAGAAGTGGCCTCTATTAATAGTGTTGTCTGGGGTCAAATGTGCGCCGCACATCTCCAAAAGTGCGCCGCACTTTGGAGACGTGAATGTGCGCTGCACATCTGAGTTTGTGCGTCGCACTTCTGGGCGATCTGGAATCTCCTTTCAACAACTTTGGCTTATTTACATATTGAGGATCCTTCTTTGTATGTCTTCACTTTGCTCCTTCAAACTTTATATCTGCATATAAAACACAACATATTAAGTATCAGAAGCTCTTATTTATACTACAAAGTGGCATTATAATGATAGATTGAATATGTATATTTAGGTCGTTATCACTTGCTGCTAGTGGATGACGATGATGATGTTGTCAGAACACTGCAAACTTATCAGGTACTACATATTGTCTTATAACCGTAAAATGAAACGTTTTACTCTTTTATTTATCTAGTTATTCATATTATTATTGAGCACTTGTTATTTTCTACAGGAAAGAACTAGAAGAGTTCAAGCAAGTGATCCAGTTACAGAGGTGGACTCAGGTAAACAAGCGTACTCACACACTTGATATATTTAGTTATTTGGTACTACATGAGCACAGTCTTGCAGAAGATTCATCTGATAGTATTGAATCTCTGAATATACATGTATTTTTATTTTTTCATTGTAATATTTTGGAGATTCTGACTGTGATGTTAGAAATATGGATCAGTAATGAGGTTGTCTAGTTATTTACTATGTTTTGGACGAACACAAGAACTTAAATTCTCGTAGGTTTAGTTGATGAGTTCTTATACGTAAAATTTAGGTCATAATATGATATTAATATGCGTTTTGCGCGCACGACACACCATTACACCAACGACTATCTTGGTGTTTATCCTTATAAAGAACATAGTAGCGCATTTAGTAGAAATCATAAGTTTGTACTTAATTGATACATATATTCATTTGTGATTCACATATAATGTTCCTTTTAAGTTCCGTTCAATAAATTCAGTTACTGACCGTTTACATAGCATGGCTACTTATTAGATCCATAATTCGAGTTTCAGTTTCCAATCAATGTGGTAATGTTAATGTCCAATTCTTCTAATGATATAACATTAATACAAATGCACAATGAATACGTTTAACCTTGCTTTGTAATTATTTTGTAGGATCATATGGCATGTCATATGATAATGGTTGTTCAAGCAATTGCTTGAGGTTAATGTAGCATTACAGCTACATTCTATTGTACTTCAGTGCTTTTTGGGAATATATTTTATCGGGGTGAGTCCCCTTTACCCAAAAATGAATACATGTAACCATACATCAATACATGGAAAGTAAATTTAGTAAGTAAACACGGAGGGCTACTGTTTTCTTATTTTTTTGTTCTTACCAGGGTGAGTCGTGTTTGCAAATTTTTTAATTCTTATTTTATATGGTTTATATATTGGCAGTGGAAAGGATACTACACTTCATACCTAATACCGAGCTTTCCTGGTTTCATCGGCAGCAACAGAGAAGCAGAAGAGTTCAGATCGAGACACATAAACCAGTCATCATTCTTGACCAAGGAGCTAGTTTTTCCCAAGTAAAAGTTTGATACTCTATGGGGTCTCATATATATGCATGCATATACATCTGTAGATGTCCATATGTGAGTTTCTTGCGAACATTTTACACGTGTTAGGGACTTTTGAGTAAAACAAAAGAACATATCTATAAACTGGTTTCTTTCTATAGTTGTAGATGGAGTATGTTGCACCACCGCCTCCACCACCATCATCATCTTCCTTTATTTGTCCAATCTACTTTGAACCGTTGGTCAATGAAACGGCTACTAAATGTGGACAAGTGTTTTGTCAACGTTGCATAGGAAGTCGATTTACGTATCAAGAGACGAATCAACAGAGATGCCCAATATGTAGGGACAATCTCACACGACAAGATCTCATCTGGGTCTCTTTCCCTATTCGGCTTCTACCACCACCACCACGACAACTACCTACCTTCCCTTGTCCAATTTGCTTGGGGCAGGTGATTGATGCAATGGCTACTAATTGTAGTCATATTTTTTTGTAACGGGTGCATACAACAGCTTGCAGCTGTTGATCAAACCAAATGCCTAAAATGTAGAATATTTGTCTCCCATCGAGACCACTTTCGTATCTACAGCCCTTAAGACAAGCTAACTCAAGGTTTGTATATACCAAAATCATTTTTATTTATAATAAGTTATTAGAGGGCTCGGAATGATCACGACGTGTATAGTCGTTGCCTGGTGCTTGCCTATGTGACCACACCATGGTCGACGGCGTGGAACATGGCGTTGGCCCAGCCACGCCCGTGGAAACTTGTTTAAAAAACAAAAATTTCATTTTACCCCTAGAAATTATAATACTAACCTTTATTTTTTGTTTTTTCCAAATGTTACCCGCCCAACGGCTATATTACCGTTGGGTTTAAAAATTTTCAAATTATTTTAAAACAAACCCTCCAACGGCTACATAATCGTTTGAAAATTAAATATTTTTTTTTAAAACCCCTCTATATATACAAACCTAACTTTATTTTATCTTTTCACAAACAAAAAATTTACACACACATCAAAATAATGACCTACCGACCTTCTGCGTTTGACATTGATGATGAAACTGACATTGATATGTTGTTTAGCGCGTATAATTATTATAATTACTTGCAAGAACAAGAAAACAAACCCTGACTCACCCGATATGTTATTCATCGTGATCGTGAGAACGTCGATGTTTGTTTAAGGGAGGATTACTTTGACGAGCCTTGTAAGTATCCGTTACACATTTTTCGTAAAAGATATCGTATGAGTCGAACAATATTTTTAAAAATTGTCCATGATATTGAAAATTATACGGTGGATCCTCTTCCAAAACAATTAGATTACATTAGAGTTCGGCTCGATGCTACCGGTCGAATGAGTGAAAGTGTTATTCTCAAATGCACAGCCGCCATACGCCAACTAGCATACGGCAGCGTATCCGACCAGTTTGATAAATATTTGCAATTGGCCAAACGTACTGTTTTTGAAAGTTTGTTTTTCTTTAATATGTGTATTATTGATTTGTACATGAACAAATGTTTGAGAAAACCAACTCTTGAAGACGTTCATAAAATTTATGCAAGGCATAAGAATGTTCATGGTTTCCCGAGAATGCTTGGAAGCATTGATTGTATGCACTGGGAATGGAAAGATTGTCCAGTATCATGGCAGGACAATTCGGGAGGGGTGATAAGAAATACCCAAAAATTATGCTTGAAGCAGTTGCTTCTAATGATTTGTGGATTTGGCATACGTTTTTTGGTGTAGCAGGCGCCAATAATGATATAAATGTTTTAAACGTTTCTCCATTATTTGACGACTTTCTTAATGACGTAGAATGTTGCTCCGCATAGAGTAATGGGGTTACGTTTCAGAACGGGTATTACTTAGCCGACGGGATATACCCACAGTGGGCACGACGGCTACAAAATGAAGATAAAGACGAAGAAATGGAGGATTAGTATTTTTATTTTATGTCATTTGTATTTTTTATTTGGTATGATGTGATTTTATTTACCTTGTAATGTTTTTAATTTGAATGAATAAAGTAAATTAGGATTTGAATAAATTAATTGTTGAGGGTAGTTTATGAAAAAAAAATTGGAAAAATTGGTGTGGTAGTGTGGAAATGGTGTGATGATAAGATGGGGTTTTTGTGGATTTTAATAAGTGTGAAAACACTTATCCTTTTACCACTTAATTATAATAAAAACGAGACCAAAAAGTATATTTTATGTCGTAAAAGTCGGAATTATGCGTGGTTTGTGTTTTTATTGTGTTTTAGGACCAAAATATAAAAAGGAATAAAACACGGGCTTTCACGGGCTTTTATCGAAGAAAAAGACAAAAGACGAAGTCAAAAGATCAAGAGTGCAAAAAGAACGGAAGTCAAAGGCCTATTCTAAAGATTTATCGAAGAAAAAGTCTAAAGACGAAGTTTAACGAAGTCGAAGAACCAAATCTAATAAAAGAAGAAAATTAGAAGACAAGTTAATTTTATATTGACAAATCCCGAGACAAAGTCGAGAAAGACGAAGAAATTAATAGACGAAAAGACAAAGAGAAAGAGAGAAGCAACAACACCTTTCCTTACTCCTATAAATACCCTCCTAATCCTTCATTATGAGGTGTTAGTTAGTTTGATAGAATTAGATAGATTAGTTTAGGAGTAGGAGTAGATTAATTACTTTCTCTCTCTAGATTTACTTTCAAGTTTTCAAGCTTTTTCATCTTTAATCTTGTAATCTTGTAATCTTGAATCTTTAATCTTGTAATCTTGTAATCTTGAATCTTTAATCTTCATCTTAATTTCAAGCTTTTTATAATCATTCTCATTCTACCTTTCTTGTTTCTAAATCTGTTGTTTTGGTTTGTTTAATCATGTAGTTTGTTTAATCTCTATGCTTATTTGATTATTGATGTGCCTATTTGATTGTTCTTATGGTTTTGATGTGTTTGATGTTTTTAGCTTATTGTGTTTATTACTTATTGTGTTTAGCTTGTTTTTAATTAAGTGTTTTTAATAGTTTTATTTTTTAAAAGTTGATTTTTAATATTTTGATTATTTAGTGTTTTCAAAGCTTTTAATTTGTGGCTTATTAGCTTTTTCTAAAAATTAGTTTGATTTTAGTTTTGGTTAAGTGCTTATTTGAATTTTGCTTATTTTCATCTTTTTCTTATTCGGGTTTGAAAACCCTTATCCCGAATTAGATAGTAATTTTAGTTATTCTGAACTGTCACTTTACCTTTTATTCAGACTTGTGTTAAGTTTCCTCTCATTCCGAATTGTATGCAGTTTGTAATTATTCCGAATTGAGTGAGAACTTCATATTCCGGATTACATAGTTGTCACGTAATCCGGATTGTGTGTAATTTCTGTTTCCCGGATTGTGTGTAAGACTAGGGATTCCGGATTATCTCAGAAACATGATTCCGGATTGTGTTGAGTTTATGGATTCCGGATTGAGTCCATAAGTTGGATTCTGGATAAGTGAAGTAATCCAGATTTCGAATTACGTGCAACAGGATTCCAAATTACTTGTCTTTATTTTATTCCGAATTACTTTGAAATTTTTCATTCCGACTTAATTTTGGTTTTTGGTTCCCGAATTAAATTTTTCTTTCAAACTCCTAATTGTTTTCAAATTTTATTTTTCCCGCCAATTTTATTTAGCTTTATTTTAATTTGATTTGTCTTAGTTTAATTTTCGTATTTACTTTTTTTATAAAGTTTTAAGTTTTCAAGTTTACTTTTAATCAAGTTTTTAATCTTTTGTCATTTAATTTTCAAAGTCTTTATTTTTATTTTATAATTTTAAAAGTATTCATCTTTATTTTAAATTTGCTTTATTTCTTTTATATTTTGTCCTTTACTTTTAAAGTTTTAATTTTTAAATTAAAATAGCTCAACGACATTTTCTCTTTTATCCACCAAGAACAACTGAGTCACACTTTTAACCGTGATTAATTCGAATCGAGTCGAGACGATTTCAACATTAATAAAATCTAGATATTAAAATGGCACCGCTGCCAGCTCTTTTCGTGAAGATTAGCGGTTTTTTTATGAGAGACGCGTTGGATTTTTGGATCCGTTCACTTTTGAACGTTATTTTTCGTGTCAAACATTTTCAAAAATCCATAAAAATCAAAAATATCAAAAATCCAAAAACATTTTAAAAAATCATAAAAAAGCAATTCTTTTTCAAAAGTTTTGCACCAAAAAAATTCCACTTACTTATCTATTGTGTTTAATTCTTAATGGATTCGTATGTTGATTGTGTAGGGTGTGGAAGACCATCTTCTGGTAGTCAGTCTTGTCAATGGTGTTCATGCGAACGGTGCGGAATGGATATCCCTAATTACGAATTCGGACGTTGTCTATCGTGCAATTCAATAAATTCATACTTCAATTCATCCTTCACCTCTTATGACACTATTTCACCTTCTTCAATATATGAGGATCCGTATCCGCAAAATGCACCGGGTTTTTCTCAATACCCGTGTTGCAAAAATTGTTGGGGGCCCTCACGATACTTCTTATTGTCAACCGATGAATTATTATGAGCCCCCACAATACACCCTTGATCATCAACCTTCTTCGAATCTGAATGATGTAACACAAGCACTTCTTTTGAAACTTTATGACGGTGTAATTCGACTAAAAGAAACATGGGAGAAGGAATAACGACAGCGACAAGAGCAAGTATCTAATCTTAGTGATTATACCTCTCCGCCTCTTAGTGATTTGCCGCTTAGTGATAATCATATGTCTTTTGGGGATGACATTTTGATTCCTTTACCCACCCCACCTCCCGTGGATCACGATTTCACATACTTTTCGTATGTTGAGAGGACTTTTCTACCCTTCAAGACTTATCCTCCGATCTCTCATTTATTATGTTCCTCCGGGACCGAGGACAAGATTTTTGATCCCGGTATTGCATTAGAGGCTTCCCCATGGACCATTTAATTCGAGGTCGAGTCAGGCTCATGACTCGGTTAACAAAAACAAGCGCTTCTCGGGAGGCAACCCAATTATCTATCCTTCTTTATCTGTTTTTATAATAAGTGTCGGGGGGAGCCCCGTAAGTGTTTCTTGTTTTCTTTCCTATGATGTGCAGAGATTGGAGCATTCAAAGATCCACATTTTGATGACTTTTGATGACCCGTGATGCCGTGTTCCCATCTTCCGGTTCTATCATAAACTCTTTTGATTCACTATTTTATATTTTTCAATATTAAATAGGAATTACTTTAGTTGTCTCTTCCTTAGCAAGATTTAAACAACGTGCACAATGTCTTAAGTGTAGGGGATTTTACTTCCACATGCTTAATCATTGAGAAGAATGTTTATATTAAATATAGGGGATACTTCTATCGAACCAATAAGTGGGTTTTTCCATGAATATATCCTCATTTTAACCGGAAAATTTAATTTTTCGACGTTTCTCAAAATTTTTGATCTATTTTGGCCTAATAGTATTTTTCATTTATTTTCTTTTATGTTCTTTCCTTTTGTAATCGCATCATATATACATATTCCATTTCAAGAATAAAGTCAAAAGAGAAAAATTATTAAATAAAATGGTTTTAATGAGTTTAGATATCTTTGATATATTAGGCCCGTCATGAATCTTTTGACTCAACTTGAGTTTACTAATTTGAGTTTACTCTTTCCAGTATCCTTAACGTGTTTAAATCAAGTTTTGCTAGACTTTTATATAGGGAATTTTAAAACGTGAAAGTCTTAACTCATGCGGGTTTAAGAACAAGAACTTTTCGCAAGTTCCTATAATTGATCCTAGAAAGTCGTTTATCAAGGGAACTTTAAAATGCAAATTCTAATCTTGAAAAAGTCTAAGAAGTTGCAAGATCCTATAGATTACTTGAATACCCAAAACATTGATTTAATAGGCTAAGCATCCACGAGTCTCATTCCTTGAGATTTTAAATTTTGGAGAACGAGAGATGATAGAGTCAATTATAAGTTTTGTATTCTTTCATGAATTTATGTGAGTTAATTATGAGCTTTTTCTCCCATCCCTTGTTAATAAATAATCGCAATAAATAAGGTCATACAATTTGAAAAGTTACTTAGCTTCTAGCCCAAGATCGTTTAAAAGTTGTTCTGGGTTAATTAGAGCTCATAGAAAGGGCATAACTTATTGAAGCGGGATGCGAAGATTGGCGAGTCCGAAAAGGCCCTAACAAGGCATGAGGGCTGCATTTTGTTGCTAAAGATCCAAAGTGATGTGAAGAATCATTTATCAAAAATTAATATGAAGGATCGGGACACACGACGTGAAGCAAATACTCCCCTAAAGATAATGGAGAAGTCTATCTGAAAAGACCCTAACAAGGTATGAGGATAAATAGATCGAAGTCCTAAAAGGAGGCGGAACGTTGTATATCAAAATCCCAAATAAAGGTTGGAAAAAAATGAAGAAGTCGTGGTCCAAGTTTGAAGAATCTCTCAAAAACTTCAAGTGAAGAAATTCCTATTATGAAGAGAAGACCATTATTTCAAGAACATCTCTCAAGTTTCGAAGTATGAATTCAATGCCAAATATCGATCCGAGAAAGGTCTCAAATCGTGAAACGAGAAGATATGAACTTTATGAGGTTTCGAGAAGCAGTTTTAAAAGATTTTTTCCTCTAGCTAACTATTGATTAAATCGTCCTACTTTATTTTCGGCCTAAATAAACTACCGAAATAAGTCAACAATGCATCCTCGTGATCATTCTAGAAAAAATATAATATAAGAGATACACCTAGGAATAAGGGGGTTTAAGTGAATAATTGAGCCACATGAGTAAGCCCTAATGTAAGTTTTAGATTTCTTAACTTGTTTCTTCCTTCAAACATTTTGTAATTTTCTATCTTTTTAGTTTCCTTAGTATCGTAGTACTTAATAAAGGCCAAGGTGGGTTAATTATGATGGAGGATATAAATCTTGCTTTGTAACTAGTGCATTGCATGAGGGCATTGCAATGGTCAACTGTAGGGGATTTAATAAGTGTGAAAACACTTATCCTTTTACCACTTAATTATAATAAAAACGAGACCAAAACCTGTATTTTATGTCGTAAAAGTCGGATTTATGCGTGGTTTGTTTTTTTATTATGCTTTAGGACCAAAAGATGAAAAAGGAAGAAAACACGGGCTTTCATGGGCTTTTATCGAAGAAAAAGACAAAAGACGAAGTCAAAAGATCAAGAGTGCAAAAAGAACGGAAGTCAAAGGCCTATTCGGAAGATTTATCGAAGAAAAAGTCTAAAGACGGAAGTTTAACGAAGTTGAAGAACCAAATCTAATAAAAGAATAAAATTAGAAGCCGATTTCATTTTATATCGACAAATCCCGAGACAAAGTCGAGTAAGACGAATAAATTAAAAGACGAAAAGACAAAGAGAAAGAGAGAAGCAACAACACCTTTCCTTCCTCCTATAAATACCCTCCTAATCCTTCATTAGGAGGTGTTAGTTTATTAGTTAGAATTAGATAGATTAGTTTAGGAATAGGAGTAGATTAATTACTTTCTCTCTCTAGATTTACTTTCAAGTTTTCAAGCTTTTTCATCTTTAATCTTGTAATCTTGAATCTTTAATCTTCATCTTAATTTCAAGCTTTTTATAATCATTCTCATTCTACCTTTCTTGTTTCTAAATCTATTATTTTGGTTTGTTGAATCATGTAGTTTGTTTAATCTCTATGCTTATTTGATTATTGATGTGCTTATTTGATTTTCTTATGGTTTTGATGTGTTTGATGTTTTTAGCTTATTGTGTTTATTGCGTATTGTGTTTAGCTTGTTTTTAATTAAGTGTTTTTAATAGTTTTATTTTTTAAATTTTGATTTTTAATATTTTGATTATTTAGTGTTTTCAAAGTTTTTAATTTGTGGCTTATTAGCTTTTTCTAAAAATTAGTTTGGTTTTAGTTTTGGTTAAGTTCTTATTTGAATTTTGCTTATTTCCATCTTTTTCTTATCCGGGTTTGAAAACCCTTATCCCGAATTAGATAGCAATTTTAGTTATTCTGAATTGTCACTTTACCTTTTATTCCGACTTGTGTTAAGTTTCCCCGCATTCCGAATTGTATGCAGTTTATAATTATTCCGAATTGAGTGAGAACTTCATATTCCGGATTACATAGTTGTCACGTAATCCGGATTGTGTGCAATTTCTGTTTCCCGGATTGTGTGTACGACTAGGGATTCCGAATTATCTCAGAAACATGATTCCGGATTGTGTTGAGTTTATGGATTCCGGATTGAGTCCATAAGATGGATTCCGGATAAGTGAAGTAATCCAGATTCCGAATTACGTGCAACAGGATTCCAAATTACTTGTCTTTATTTTATTCCGAATTACTTTGAAATTTTGCATTCCCACTTAATTTTTGTTTTTGGTTCCCGAATTAAATTTTTATTTTAAACTCCAAATTGTTTTCAAATTTTATTTTTCCCGCCAATTTTATTTAGCTTTATTTTTAATTTAATTTGTCTTAGTTTAATTTTAAAATTTACTTTTTTATAAAGTTTTAAGTTTTCAAGTTTACTTTTAATAAAGTTTTAATCTTTTGTCATTTAATTTTCAAAGTCTTTTTTTTAGTTTATTATTTTAAAAGTTTTCATCTTTATTTTAAATTTGCTTTATTTCTTTTATATTTTGTCATTTACATTTAAAGTTTTAATTTTTAAATTAAAATAGCTCAACGACATTTTCTCTTTTATCCACCAAGAACAAGAACCGTGATCAATTCGAATCGAGTCAAGACGATTTCAACTTTAATAAAATCTAGATATTAAAATAGCGCTGCTGCCGGCTCTTTTCGTGAAGATTAGCGGTTTTTATGTGAGACGCGTTGGATTTTGGGATCCGTTCACTTTTGAAAATTATTTTTCTTGTCAAACATTTTCAAAAATCCATAAAAATAAAAGATTTCAAAAATCCAAAAATATTTTAAAAAATCATAAAAAGCATTTCTTTTACAAAAGTTTTGCACCAAAAAAATTCCTCTTACTTATCTATTGTGTTTAATTCTTAATGGATTCGTATGTTGATTGTGTAGGCTATGGAAGACCATCTTCTAGTAGTCAATCCTGTCAATGCTGTTCATGCGAACGGTGCGGAATAGATATCCCTATTTACGAATTTGGACGTTCTCTATCGTGTAATTCAATCAATTCATACTTCAATTCATCCTTCACCTCTAATGACACTATTTCACCCTCTTCAATATATGAGGATCCGTATACGCAAAATGCACCAGGTTTTTCTCAATACCCGTGTTGCAACAATTGTTGGGGGCCCTCACGATACTTCTTATTGTAAACTGATGAATTATTATGAACCAAATCCGTGCTATAATTCCGGTTTTCATTATTTTGAGCCCACACAATACACCCTTGATCATCAACCTTCTTCGAATCCGAATGACGTAACACAAGCACTTCTTTTGAAACTTTATGACGGTGTAATTAGACTAAAAGAAACATGGGAGAAGGAATAGCGACAGCGACAAGAGCAAGTATCTAATCTTAGTGATTATACCTCTCCGCTTCTTGTGCGTCCCTTTTATTGTTATGATGACGAGGATGATATCTTTGATCTCAACCTATCTTCTGAGATTACTACTCCTACTCTTGATGTTCCAAATACATCTAAGGATTGTGATACATCGAGTGAGATTAGTGAATTTGGTCTCGACAACTTATTTGATGAGGTTTCTGATGAACCAACTTTTGCGGAGCTTACGGATGAGGTGGCTCTTAATGATGATTTTTCTCCATGCTATGAGAATTTCACTTTTGTAATTTCTCAATCTCCTCCGAGAAATGAGGGCGATGTTGATTTATTCTCTCTGACTTACGAGAAGTTCACCAATGAAATTGGTCTTTTAGATGAGGTGGAAGAGGTTATTCTTCGCGACAAATTACTGAAAGTTCATCTTCTTATTGCTGAAATTGAAGCATTGAATTCTACTCCTAATACCGAGTCTTTACCCCCGTCTCTTACTCCCGTTGAGAATAATGATACATTTTTAGCATAAATTGAAAATCTCTCAATACCTCCGAGTATTGATGATGATGACACGGAGGAGGATATTCTTTTTGATACTTTAATGAATGAAGATATTATCCCAAGCCCCCCTCCCAAGCACCTTTCATCCCATCCCTTAGAAACCATTACTGAGGATGAGTGCTTTGACCCGGGAGGTGACATTGACCATTCTATGATTGACACCTTTACGGCTTTGCCGCTTAGTGATAATCGACAAGATTTTTGATCCCGGTATTGCATTAGAGGCTTCCCTATGGACCATTTAATTCGGGGTCGAGTCAGGCTCATGACTCGGTTAACAAAAACAAGCGCTTCTCTGGAGGCAACCCGATTATCTATCCTTCTTTATCTGTTTTTATAATAAGTGTCGGGGGAGCGCCGTAAGTGTTTGTTGTTTTCTTTCCTATGATGTGCAGGGATTGGAGCTTTCAAAGATCCATATTTTGATGACTTTTGATGACCCGTGATGTCGTGTTCTCGTCTTCCCGGTTCTATCATAAACTCTTTTGATTCACTATTTTATATTCTTCAATATTAAAATAGGAATCACTTTAGTTGTCTCTTCCTTAGCAAGATTTAAACAACGTGCACAATGTCTTAAGTGTAGGGGAGTTTACTTCCACATGCTTAAACATTGAGGACAATGTTTATATTAAGTGTAGGGGAGACTTCTATCGAAGTAATAAGTGGGTTTTTCCATGAATATGTCCTTATTTTAACCGGAAAATTTAATTTTTCGACGTTTTTCAAAATTTTTGATCTATTTTGGCCTAGTACTATTTTTCATTTATTTTCTTTTATGTTCTTTCCTTTTGTCATCGCATCGTATGTATATATTCAATTTCAAGAATAAAGTCAAAAGAGAAATATTATTAAATAAAATGGTTTTAATGAGTTTAGATATCTTTGATATATTAGGCCCGTCATGAATCTTTTGACTCAACCCTTGTTTACTTATTTGAGTTTACTCTTGCCAGTATCCTTAAAGTGTTTAAATCAAGTTTTGCTAGACTTTTATATAGGGAACTTTAAAACGCGAAAGTCTTAACTCATGCGGGTTTAAGAACATGAAATTTTCGCAAGTTCCTATAAATGATCCTAGAAAGTCGTTTATCAAGAGAACTTTAAAATGCAAATTCTAAACTTGAAAAAGTCTAATAAGTTGCAAGATCCTATAGATGACTTGAATACCCAAAACTTTGATTTAATAGGCTAATCATCCACGAGTCTCATTCCTTGAGATTTTAAATTTTGGAGAACGAGAGATGATAGAGTCAATTATAAGTTTTGTATTCTTTCATGAATTTATGTGAGTTAATTATGAGATTTTTCTCCCGTCGCTTGTTAATAAATAATCGCAATAAATAAGGTCATACGATTTGAAAAGTTACTTATCTTCTAGCCCAAGATCGTTTAAAAGTTTCTCGGTGTTAATTAGAGTTCATAGCCAAGGCATAACTTACTAAAGAGGGATGCGAGGATTGGCGAGTTTGAAAAGACCCTAACAAGGCATGAGGGCTGCATTTTGTTGCTAAAGATCCAAAGTGATGTGAAGAATCATTTATCAAAAATCAATATGAAGGATCGAGACACACGACGTGAAGCAAATACTCCCCTAAAGATCATGGAGAAGTCTATCCTAAAAGACCCTAACAGGGTATGAGGATAACTAGATTGAAGTCATAAAAGGAGGCGGATGTTGTATATCAAAATCCCAAATAAAGATTGCAGAAAAATGAAGAAGTCGTGGCCCAACTTTGACGAATCTCTCAAAAACTTCAAGTGAGTAAATTCCTATTATGAAGAGAAGACCATTATTTCAAAAACGTCTCTCAAGTTTCGAAGTATGAAGTCAATACCAAATATCGATCCGAGAAAGGTCTCAAATCGTGAAACGAGTTATGCCATGATATGAACTTAATGAGGTTTCGAGAAGCAGTTTTAAAAGATTTTATCCTTTAGCTAACTATTAATTAAATCATCCTACTTTATTTTTGGCCTAAATAAACTATCGAAATAAGTCAACAATGCATCCTCGTGATCATTCTAGACAAAAATAAAATATAAGAGATACACCTAGGAAGAAGGGGGGGTTTAAGTGAATAATTGAGCCACATGAGCAAGTGTTAGCCTTACTAACTTATAATAACAATGATCTCGTTTTTAAGCTTGGTATGTGGAACGTAAAACTTGAGGGTGATAAACATTCATGACACTAAAAGCCCTAATGTAAGTCTTAGATTTCTTAAATGGTTTGTTCCTTCAAACATTTTGTAATTTTCTATCTTTTTAGTTTCCTTAGTATCGTAGTATTTAATAAAGGCCAAGGTGGATTAATTATGATGTAGAATGTAAATCTTGCTTTGTAACTAGTGCATTGCATGAGGGCATTGCAATGGTCAAGTGTAGGGGATTTAATAAGTGGTAAACCGCTTATCCTTTTACCACTTAATTATAATAAAAACGAGACCAAAACGTGTATTTTATGTCGTAAAAGTCAGAATTATGCATGGTTTGTGTTTTTATTGTGTTTTAGGACCAAAAGATGAAAAAGGAAGAAAACACAGCCTTTCACGGGCTTTAACGAAGAAAAAGACAAAAGACGAACTCAAAAGATCAAGAGTGCAAAAAGAACGGAAGTCAAAGGCATATTATGAAGATTTATCGATGAAAAGTCTAAAGACGGAAGTTTAACGAAGTCGAAGAACCAAATCTAATAAAAGAAGAAAATTAGAAGACGAGTTCATTTTATATCGACAAATCCTGATACAAAGTCGAGAAAGACGAAGAAACTAAAAGACCAAAAGACAAAGAGAAAGAGAGAAGCAACAACACCTTTCCTTCCTCTTATAAATACCCTCCTAATCCTTCATTATGAGGTGTTAGTTAGTTTGATAGAATTAGATAGATTAGTTTAGGAGTAGGAGTAGATTAATTACTTTCTCTCTCTAAATTTACGTTCATCTTTAATCTTGTAATCTTGAATCTTTAATCTTCATCTTAATTTCAAGATTTTTATAATCATTCTTATTCTACCTTTCTTGTTTTTAAATCTATTGTTTTGGTTTGTTTAATCAAGTAGTTTGTTTAATCTCTTTGCTTATTTGATTATTGATGTGCTTATTTGATTGTTCTTATGGTTTTGATGTGTTTGATGTTTTTAGCTTATTGTGTTTATTGCTTATTGTGTTTAGCTTGTTTTTAATTATGTGTTTTTAATAGTTTTATTTTTCGAAAGTTGATTTTTAACATATTGATTATTTAGTGTTTTTAAAGTTTTTAATTTGTGGCTTATTACCTTTTTCTAAAATTTAGTTTGGTTTTAGTTTTGGTTAAGTGCTTATTTGAATTTTGCTTATTTTCATCTTTTTTTATCCGGGTTTGAAAACCCTTATCCCGAATTAGATAGCAATTTTAGTTATTCCGAACTTTCACTTTACCTTTTATTCCGACTTGTGTTAAGTTTGCTCTCATTCCGAATTGTATGTAGTTTATAATTATTCCGAATTGAGTGAGAACTTCATATTCTGGATTACATAGTTGTCACGTAATCCGAATTGTGTGCAATTTCTGTTTCCTGGATTGTGTGTAAGACTAGGGATTCCGGATTATGTCAGAAACATGATTCCGGATTGTGTTGAGTTTATGGATTCCGGATTGAGTCCATAAGCTGGATTCCGGATATGTGAAGTAATCCAGATTCTGAATTACGTGCTACAGGATTCCGAATTACTTGTCTTTATTTTATTCCGAACTACTTTAAAATTTTGCATTCCGACTTAATTTTGGTTTTTGGTTCCCGAATTAAATTTTTATTTTAAACTCCAAATTGTTTTCAAAATTTTATTTTTCCCGCCAATTTTATTTAGCTTTATTTTAATTTGATTTGTCTTAGTTTAATTTTCCAATTTAATTTTTTATAAAGTTTTAAGTTTTCAAGTTTACTTTTAATCAAGTTTTAATATTTTGTCATTTAATTTTCAAAGTCTTTATTTTTAGTTTATAATTTTAAAAGTTTTCATCTTTATTTTAAATTTGCTTTATTTATTTTATATTTTGTCATTTACTTTTAAAGTTTTAATTTTTAAATTAAAATAGCTCAACAACATTTTCTTTTTTATCCACTAAGAACAACTGAGTCACACTTTCAACCGTGATCAATTCGAATCAAGTCGAGACGATTTCAACTTTAATAAAATCTAGATATTAGATGTGGAAGTGAAAACGCTAAATGACGGGGTGCTTTTTGGTGTGGAGATGTGATCACTCCTAGCCCTCTTAGTGAATTCGTTATGTTGGAACCTCATGACCTATATGGGCTACTTGGCTAATTGATACAGTTTTCATATAAAACATATGTCTTTTCAAACTATAAAACTAGTTTTATTAACATGTTCCAGGTTTTCCAAGACTTATACATTTCTGTTGTTATTAGTCTTATTTATGTTTCAGCCATTTATACTATGTCGTATATCCGTGTATTAAGCGTTATGCTCAGCCGTTACTTTCCTTTCCATGTCCCAAAACGGCAGGTACCCAAGGACAAACTTGAGCATATGGAGGACGTGCATAGGATGGAAGCTGCCTTAGACTTCTTCTCCTTTGCCTTCTTATAATTATGCTTATTTGGACACTTGTTTAGTCCTTCTCAATTCTTATGCTTTATTTATGTTTTGGGCTTATGTTGGGAACCGATGTTTGATTCCGGTTTTCCTTATGGTCATGTATGTTTTAGTACATATGTCCTTGCATGCTTTGATGACACGCCATAATCACGCGTGACATTCCATTTACCAAAATGGGGTGTTACAAGCTCAATGTTAAATTTTGTCTCGTGGTTAGGAAGGAATTTCTTGAACACCTTCTCAATTACTTCTGGAAATGCTGCAAAAATAAAGTCTGCTGATCGTAAATTTTAAGAACCTCGGAAGTGGATTATATCTGTTGGCTAGAAAGTCATCGTAGCTATGGACTGATACGTTACGCACTTGTAAGGTAGAAACAATTTGTACTGATTTTCTGTAACAAATATATAATGAGTATATTTGGGATTTAGTAATACGGATTTCGTCGTTGACTAAAAGGAGAACTTTAATAAACATGGATGGTACTGTGGAGTCTTTTCTGGCTGGGAGGTCGATAAATACATGTTTTAAAATAAAGCTGACATATGAATAAGTGAAGTGAACATGGCTACTTTCACTTAATGCATTAGTCTGTAACTTCACAAAATTAACACTGCGTGTTTAACCTGAATAATACTTCAGTGGTGGTGACCGAATTTTAAATGGTCTGATTTATGCATGGCATAACATAACGGTATACCCCCTTTTGGAGGTACCCTGAATTACCGAGGGAATAGTTTAGAAAACATACAGAGTTAGGAGTTGTGGCTGGTACTTTGAGAAGATATTTGTATGACGTGTATCATGACTGGTGTCCTGACAATTGTCTTCCAAAATGATACGTGAGACCTGTGTCTTGACTGTTGTCAGTCTCATGTATTTTAATGGGTGAGTCTGAATAATGTTAAGAATTTCTGGTAACTGTTAGGGTTGGCGGACCGGTTAAACTACTGACCTCTGTATTTCTGGTCATGTTCGTTCCGGAGTTCCGATGGTTACGGACTGATTAATTATAAGCATGGTGGTTGTCATTACCGCCTTGTCTGTCAGTTTCCTGACGGTCGTTATCATGACCGTGATTCATGTAACTCTATTTGTTGAGTGGCCGGCTGGTTACCGGTTCCCACTCTTCTGAATAAAAGATTAGGTGAGTGAAGTGTGACATCTAACTGGGGAAGTAAAAGCATGGAATAGAATAATAGAGTCTGATGGTTGAAATTTATTCTTGTCAGAAATTTCAAATTGATAGTTTTCGTCCTTGTTCTGCAGAGTCTTTATAGTATAAACAGCATCAGCATCTTGAGAAATCTCCAAAGTACCAGCAGCATCAGCATTTGTGAGGTCTTCAAAGTGTTAGCAACATCAGGATCTGGTAAAATCTTCAACACCCGAGCAACATCAGCATCTGGTAGAGTATCGACAAGTGGAAACGCCTGAGATGATTGAGGATCGATTAGCAATATCCATGGAGTAGGTTACATGGGGTACACCTGGACTACGGTACATAAAGTACAAAATGTATACTACACATGGAGCATATCGGAGACACTGTACGTGGAGTACATATGAAATACTGTACATGTAGTATAACTGAGACATTGTACATGTGGTACATAGAATATTGTACGTGGCACTGGTGGAAATTTTATGGGATGATCGATACTGGTGTCATCTTTCTGACATGATCAAAGGAATAAATTGATTTAACGGTAGTAAACTGAACTGAAATGAGTAACATGATAGCCTAGTCATTCATGCATAGACTTAATCCTAGTTTTATAGAGGTTCAAGGATATGATTAAACGAAATCTTAACAATGGTCATTATGAAGACATGACTGATGAAGACCAAACACGATTTATTATGGAAAAAATAGAATTTTACTGTAACCCTTCTGTATCTTAGCATGAAAACATCATCACCTTGCTGAAAACATAACCCTCGTGAGGAGACATGAAGCTAAATCAGCATGAAGACGACATCAACGTGAGGGTATGAGAATTTGATTGTTACGAAGGACATAAAAAAAGTCTAATCAACTGAGGTTTAATATCAACTGATGTGGATGGCTATGGTTCAATCCACAGAATCCAAGGAAGAAAACACGTGACTAAGTACGGGCGATTCTGGTTCGATCCATATTTGTCAAAATTTTATGAGAACTGTCATGTATAGAATTTTATAATCTAGGACTAAATATGGTTGGTTGTAGTCCAATCAATACTTGTCAAATTTTATGAAATTTCCTAATATGACAAATGTGAACAACTTTGGATTGGTTCACAAAACATCATTCGACTGAAAAGCATGAAGTTTGACCTAAGAAATGGTGAACGCATATGGGTCGGTTCACCAAGTAATATTCAACTGAAAACATGAATCTGCCATGAGTAAGGATGAGCGCCTATGGGTCGGTTCACCAATACAAAATCTGAATGGGCAAGGGTGAACGCCTATGGGTCGGTTCACCAAAATAATATTCGCAGAAAATCACATGCGACTAAATATGGCCAATCTTGTACCAACCTTTTACTTAGTCAAAATTTTAAGAAAACTGACTGATAAATGCATGATAAACATGAAAGATAACAACGCCAAAAATCAGGGAAGTTCCTGGTGACTACCCACTAGTCACAAGTCATGTTTTAGAGCCTACAGGTCTAACCTATAGCTCTGATACCATAATTGTAACACCCCACCTGGATAAGCGGACCGTTACATGTATTTATGGCGTGTCATCAAAGCATAAGGTAAATGTCCTAAAACATTAACTGACCATAAAGGAAATACCGGAATCAAACATCGGTAATCCAAACATAAGCTCAAAACATGAAAAGTAAAATACTTAAGGAAGCACTAAACAATGTCCAAAAGCATAATAATGTAAGAAGTGCATAAAGTAAGAAGTCTTGATAGCTTCCATCCAAATGTACAGGCTCTCAGAATCCTAAGAGCGTCCTGATGTACCTGTCGTTAGAACATGAAAGGAACTACGGCTGAGCATAACGTCCAGTGAATGGATATAAAGCATGATAAGAAATACTGGAATGAAGCATATGATAAAATACTGAAGCTGTAAGACTGATAAGTAAATGTAGTGGAAAGCTGTGTATAATCTGAGAATTTTGATTTAAAAATAATAAAGCTGAAATATTAACTGTATCTGAAAACATGCATTTACTGTATTTTAATTGCCAAGAGCTTATATAGGTCATGTGTTGTAACAACTGTTGCATGAATAATTGGAGGGGTGACCTCGTCATGTTGTAGAGGGGTGACCTCTTAAATAATGTGTTGGGTGGAGGGATCAGCTCCAATGTGAAGGATGTAGAGTAGACACCACATTCACCTGATAACTGTAAACTGATAGCCTAGGATGCATCCATACGCCCCGCTGATAATACTGATAAATGGCTAAGCTAAAATAAATGGGACGTTGCCCGAGAAATCACTCCCTTGTAGAGGAGTCTTGACACCGGTGCCTCTAGTGTCATGGTTACGGTACCTCTGTAACTAGTACATAAACTGGTCATGCTTGTATATAATGCTCAGGCAATTTATTTAGTTGTTAAATGATTACTGATAAGTTTAAAACATATATACTGGGGAAAACATTTAGCTACAGACGGGGAATCCTAGTCATGCATAGGAAAGGAAGTCCTTACTGAAAGGCGTAAAATCCGTACCTCTTGTCCAGTAACTGACAGAAGAAAATTGAACGGATCCTACTCAGACTTCATGGAAGCTACAATAATAATGGCGAATAAGTTAACTGATATTTATTTAATTTTACCGATCTTAATTGTTTCTCGTTTGACTTATTTTATTCTTGAAATACTTTATGTATATAAAATGATATGAGCCTTCTAATATTTCTTTTAATCGTATTTTTGTTCTACTATTAATTACGGTATAATACGTATTCTAACGTTATACTAATTCTATATTTGGTAACCTGCTAAAAGATAGAAAGTTTCCTAATTAAGAAAGTTTCCAAAAATAATTTAATTCATTTAATAATATTATACCCTTTTAATTTAATTAAAACTAGTTTAATATAATAAATTTAATTTACTAAATACATTATAAAAACATTTATTTAAACAAAATAATTTAAAGGTATAATTAAAATCTTCATTTTTTTATTATCTTAACTATAACCCCGAGCCTACCGAGATACCCCCTTTCTCGGTCGCACTAAAACAATCCAAAAGATATTAAATTCTGCCAATTAGAATTTATGACAAAAAATTATGTCACTAAAAAGCTATGACTAAAACTGACCCAAATCTGTCACGAAACCTGCGACAGAAAAGTCATCGCTAAACTGTCGCTAATCTTATTTTAAAGTCACTGATTTCTGTCCTACATTTTCCCACTGATTAAATATCATGTTCCCACTGTTTTTTCTAAAGTTCCCACTGTTAGTACACCCAAACACCCCCCCCCCCCTGTTGATGTCGCAGACCCAAACGCACCGTTATCGACTGTTAACCCCAAACACCCCTGCTGAGTCTTGCTGTACACGAACAAAACCCCCCTGATGAGCTTATGGTTCGTGGTTGGGCAACAAAAGGGAACACCGAGACCTTATGGTCTCGGTTTCAATAGACCAAGCAACACTAGCCGTATACTATATCTATGTACCCCCGTTTTGGGGTTGTTTATTCTCGGCCGGCCAAAAAAAAGAACCACCACCGAGACCTGTGTCTCGGCTGGGCATCAAACCACACCACCAAGACTTTTATGTCTCGGTTAACCACCAAACCCGACCCCCTTTATATAAATCATTCATGGTGATTATCTAATTCATTTATACACATATTAAACAAAATAATTCGTGATAATTCAAGAAATCAAAAAGGGGAAAGTGATACCGTTACAATGATTACAAATGATGGTTGATACACACGGGTCGAAGGTAATTAAATAGCCCCAAAACTGTAAAACCCCTGATTTTACCTCTTTGACCTTGTCACCTTATGCACACATCTTGCATGAATCTATGTAATTCCATTTCACCTAATTTTATGAAGCTTCAGTCTCTCATTTAGTTACACTGTCAATTCTAGTATATTTATAATATATGGGAACTTTGTCGCTTTTAACTACTTTAACTTTCACATAGCCACATTATATACATTTAATATCTACTATATACTTTGGTAAGGAAGTTTACCTTCTACATTATATCTAGTCCTAACTAAATAAGTTATATACATATACTAGAAACCCTAAAAATGTTACATTTCCCCTCTCAAGGCTAGGTGATACACGAATTGTGTATACATACAAATGTACACTTACCAAAAATCCTTCCTAAACTTAAAACACTACCTACTCATTCCCTTGTCACTAGATATTTTGAGAAATCCTTTTCCCCACATGTCCTAGGTTATACGCGGCTAGGAGACTTCCAACAAAACCAAACTCAACATTGTACACGGTAAATCTAGTACTAGGATTGTTGTCATTAAAACTTGTACTTGGTGTCTCCTACTTACCATCCTTGTAGCCGAATAACAACCCTCACAAGTATTATGTACATCCTTGCATTTATTAAATGTACTAAACCTCACTATACATACATCAAATATTTACATCTTGCAAAACCAAAACCACTCCTCACTTAGCAAAACATACGACTAGAACAACATCATAGGCAAGTCTTCACTAAACCATTAAACTCACACCTCATTTACTCTCCAATCATCACTAAACACTTACACATTTACTTCTCATATCACTGAATTGGGTCAAGGTAGCATTGAAGAAGGAAGAGGGTCACGACATACATACATTTTGACTAGGAAATCCTCACTTCACACTCTTCAGTAATCTCAAGCTCTAGCATAACTACTTCTTGTTCATCCTTCATCATCTCCTCAAAACAAGTAAGTGAAACACCTCCATACCACCATTCCATTTATCTTTACTTTCCATTACATGTCATGCATATAAAATCTTAGAAAACAAGACTAAGGATGCATACACACGTGAAAACTATACTAGAGTCCAACTAGAAAGCCACGGCTTGAAGTTGTGGTTATAAGAAAACATGCCTTAACGTTTAGACCTTTAAGCAACGCGTGTAAACAATTGCCTAAACATAAGGTTTGCTCCCTAGAAAAACTAGAGTGTTTTAGACCTTAAGATATGGCTAGATAAGCTCCAAAAGTCTCGGCTTAATTATCATAGTCGAATGAGAAAACCTTGGCTTAATGAATCTTTAGTTAACTTATGATAAGATGGGAAGAAAGCTTATTAATAAGCTAGTCAACCAAATAAGCTACATAAAAATAAGCCGAACCAAATAAGCCATAAGCTTAAATAAGCCAAAACATAGTAGGCCCATAAGCCCAAGAAAAGTGTTTAGATTAAATGGATATGGCTAAATATGTGTTTACTAGTATTAAACAAGCCCACTAATGAGCCCGTTAGGCCCAAGTTACTAAACCGGACCCTTAATGGGCCAACCGAGCCCACTTAGCACCAAAAATTATTAATGAGGACTTTTTGTGTCATTTATGTCATTTAATTAAAGTACAAGTCGAAAAGGTAATTATATCAAACTTATACACATGTTTCGTGACTTTTACAAAGTATATGGACCAAATTTGACACGTTTAAAAGTCTAGGGTTGCGTTTTTATACTAGTCGAGCCTTTATTAAACCACGAGGACCAAACTTGCCATTTTATAAACTCATTACAAGCCCTGGAATATTTTTCGTTCCCTTATAATACATTTCGAAACCCCAAGGACTTATATTGCCACTTTTCGAACATAAACAAAGCCCTAGGGGGCTGTTGTGAAATATGTGTACACCTAAAGCCCTACACCAAACTACAAGGACCAAATTTGACAATACACGAAAGTTATGCAAGCCCTAGTTACACGTGTAACTAGGGGGACTTGTTTTGCCAACCTTTGAAACTAAAACAAGCCCTAGGGGCGTGTATGTAAATTGCCGCGAGTATAAATATGCTTGAGTAACTAAAATTGTAATTTTCCTAGACTTAAACAAACCCTAATTATATATATACTTTCCCTAATATTAAAAAGCGTGAATTTAAATAAACCTATAAATACGGAAATCATTTTCTTTCTCAAACTAATCATTTAAATAAATTATATAAACTTCGGAGACTTTTGATTAAATAAAATGTAATAGTAAACATTATTTATATAAGTAATAAATAAACTGAATACAATTAATTTATAAGAATAAATATATTAAAACCTTTTTTTATAAATATTTAACTCACCTTATAATGGTACAAGTACGAAGATATTAATTAAACGAATTAGTTACTTGAACGATATTAATTATTATGCACTTAAAAATAAGTACTCTATTACTTGTACAACGATAAATTAAATTACAAGAATCATAATAAAATACTTAAAACCAGTATAAGCATGCATAGTTTGTTTCAGTGACTTTTATGCATCCTATTATACTTTTACTGAGACTGTATAATTATTTAGGTTGTTAGCTGTGTCGTGGGCACCACTTTGGATTCTTGTGATTTATTACTGTATTACTAAGGTGAGTTCATGGCCCAACTTTATATATTGACAAACTTTTAAATCCTTTGTGGGGAAGAAATCATGCAACTTATTTTATGGATGTAAACTGAACTCTATCAACTCTTGATTACATTTGCCTATTGTAGAATTCCTCATGACCCGTGAACTGAAACTGTTAAAATTATTAGATCACCTGAATGGTTTTTAAATAGATATATATGGGATTGACCATCCCCATCTGGGTGAGTCATGCTCACTGTGCCTTGGCCGGGACAACAGGTGTTTATCATGTCGGAACGGAATATTGGGTGCATTATATCATGCGAAGGGTTCTCATTTGTTGAGGGCTTAACTTATCAAATGTCAGTTTCGGGCAATACCAAATGTAATTACCTTTAAGTACTGATGCTATGTGTATTACTACTTTAGTGAATGTTTTACTATCCAAACTTATCTATTAAACCGGTGAATTCACCAACTTTATGTTGACTCTCAAAAGCATGTTTTTCTTAGGTAATTGAAGAAGGTAGTTATTATATGCATGGACCTGATCATCAGGATAGGAAACATTCTAGCACTCATCTGGGGATTTTATAATTGGGGATTTAAAAACAATCTTTTATTTATGTTGGAACCATTTTAAATAACAATTCGAACTCTTGATCATGTAATAAATGTTTGATAATCTTTTATCTGATGCTATACATACTATCTGCTATTGATCCACCTACGTGACACACAAATATTACTTCCGCTGCATTTGACCAATTTGGGGGTGTCACGTAAACCCCTTTTTTCTTTCTTTACTCGGCGGCCACAAGGCATCCACACAAACGTACCCCTATTTTTTCTTCTCTTTTTTTTTGTTTTTGGTCGTGACAAGGAAAGGGGGTTTCCCCGTGTTTATTTTTTTATACAAAATGGGCTAAAAGCCCACTTATTCTTATTGTTACTAGTTGCGCCCCAAAGAACAACCCACACCAATGTTTAATATTTTCGTTTCGATTAAACATTTAACTTGTGTTTGTGTTTATTTAACCTGTTTGAATTTATTTATTTGACTGAGATAAATACGCACGTAATACGGAATAATTATTTTCTGAATAAATAATTACGTCACGATCTTAATTAAAACTTAGGCTGTGTAATTACTGTTAACGTTTAATTATTTTCTGTATAATAAATAATACATACGTAATATTTTCTGAACATAATAATTATTTTCTGAATAATTATTTTATTGTAGTATTTAAATAAACCGAGACTGCGTATTTACTGTTTACGTTTAATTAGGTTAAAAGTGAGACAACTCGTATTTCATATTCGAGGATTTTAAATACGGGTTTTACAATTAGTACTCATTAGCCCATCCGAAACATAGTTTACTTATGCATTGCGACTAAATTTTGAAAGTACCAATAATGAAGAAGAGTATGAGGCTTTGTTAATAAGGTTGAGAATTACAAATCAAATAAAGGTAGCAAGGATAGAAGTCCGGGTAGACTCGAAGCTGATAGCTAATCAAATCAACGGAACATACGTGGCAAGCTGTGATGATGAAATACCTAGCCGAAGGAAAAACAATGATTGCAAAAATCTCATTTTTCTCAATCCAGAACATACCAAGAATACAGAACCAAAAGCCGGATGTGCTTAGCAAGTTAGTAACAATGGCATTCGACCACCTAACGAAGGAAGTGCTGGTAGAAGTGCTCAATGAGAGGTTAATCGACTGAGGGGAAGTAAACACCACAGTAGAAGAAGTAGTGGATAATTGGATAACTCCAATCATTAAATGCTTGAAAGATGGGATATGGCCGGAAGACAAGGAATGAGCAAGATGTTTAAGATTGAAAATCCACCAGTACAAATTGATAGATGGGTACTATTTAAGAGAGGGTACTTGGAACCGATGCCCCGATGTGTTGGACCATTACAAGCCAACTACGTTCTTAGAGAAATACATATGGCCTCATGCAGCATGCATTTGAATCCCAGATCTATAGTTTCTCAAGCATTGCGATCCGGATACTACTGGCCAACTATGCACATGGATGCTACAGAGGAATTGCAAAAATGTGATTCATGCCAAGTACATACCCTAGTCGCAAGGCTACCAAAAACGTTGATAGAGGCTAATCCATTGGCCAAGATATCTGGAAAGGAGGTCATAAAATTCTTTTGGGACAATGTGGTGTGCCGTTTCGGAGTCCCGAAGATAGTGGTCACGTACAACGCTAAACAGTTCATTAATGAGCCTTTTAAAAGTTGGTGTTCGGACCTATAAATCCAGCAAATTAACATAGTTGTAGCTCATCCTCAAGCAAATGGTTTAGTGGAACGAGCCAACAAGACTCTTGTGGAAAGGATCAAAACAAGACTAGGCAGAGACAGATCCTGATGGGCAGAAGAGCTACCACACGTGCTATGGGCACACCAGACATCACTAAAACAAAGCAATGGAGAAACACCATTCAGCCTCACCTATGGTTCGGAGGCCGTCATACCAGCCGAGATAGGAATGCCTACATACCGGACCATGATGATAAATGAAAAGGAGAATGATGATGCCCTTCGCATAAACTTAGATTTGATCCAAGAGAAGAGAGAGAGATGGCGGCTATCCGAGAAGCCAAGTACAAGAGAAAGGTGTAACAATACTATAACAAAAGAGTGAGACCTGTCACATTCGGGCCAGGAGATTATGTGTTTCAGAAAAATGAGGCTAGCAGAGTGGAAAAGGAAGGAAAACTTGCACCCACATAGGAAGGACCCTATCGTATCAAGGAAGCATTTCAGAATGGATCGTACAAGTTGCTCACCATGAAGGATAAGGAGGTTCCAAGAATGTGGCATGCAATGATTCTCCAAAAATGCTATATGTAATTTTTTTTATTTTAAAACTATGTACCGGCTTTGTCTCCCTCTAGCAAGGGAAAAGCCTAGTTTATTTCTTTTCATTCCTAATGTATTGATCTTCACTCCCTCCTGAAGGGAAAGATTACAAACCTTTGATCAAATTAATTGAAAGCTTACCTCACACATAAGGGTAAAGCAGTTTAGTATTAGACATGACTCAATCAAGAAACATATGATATGAATGCCCATATTAACATTCGAACATGAGAATTAAGCTAAATATGCTCGTCTACAATACAATCTTAATGAAACTTTTTTAATTCTCTCTCCCTCCAATTCAAGGGAAGAATTACATTATATGCCTAAATGCAATTTTAATGAACATTTTTTTAATTCTCTCTCCCTTCAATTCAAAGGAAGAATTACATTATTAGCCGAAATGCAATTTTAATAAACATTTTTTAATTCTCTCTCCCTTCAATTCAAGGGAAGAATGACATTATTAGCCAAAATGCAATTTTGTTGTCCCATAATATTTAGATGATTAGTGATAGAAAATAGATGAAAAGAGATGGATTCCTAGAGAGAGAAAGTAGTGAGAGAAAGTAGAGAGAAGAGGTGATTAACTTGGTGAATATTAGATTAGGAATAATGAGAGTTAAATGACCATCCACCCTCCTAACATGCTAGGAGGGTAGTATATATAGTCCACCCACATGCGGGCTTTAATGGGCTATATATTTGGTCGGGCTTGTCTTTTGGACTTTAATTTGTTTAAATCTAAGCCCGTAAACCACGACTAATTAACTACCTATTACAACGTTCTAATAAATAATACAATAGAAACCTATGACCGAACATTCTTGTTTGACTCAATATTTTGAGGCTAACAATCTCCCCCAATGTGAGGTCATTCCTCTTTGATATTTGGATTCCAATGGAGATTTATGAATTTCGTCATAAATGAGTCTTGAACGTGTAATAGTAGTGATGTTCCTTCAGCTGTGATCTTTGAGCCTTTGTCGTTGTCTTTTTGACTTTGTCTTTTATCTTGAGATCTTCAAATCATCCTTGACTTGTCTTTTCCATCTTGCGATCTTGTGCATTTATCCATATGCTCACACTTTTAATTGTTGAATAAGTCTTTGGGCATGAATATGTGGTTTTGAATCTTTGACTTTGCTAAGTACACCGTGACGCCACCTTCTCGAGACAAAACATAGACACGGACTGAATGGCTTTGACATTCATCCTAAATCGGTAGCGTTTTACCTCCGGTCGGTGAAGACCGTTATACGATATTAAATACCGTACCTGTGATTAGGTAGATTCAATTAAGAATCTCCTTGACAGGTTTTCGCGGCTGTACTAGCCGTTCTCTTTACTCGACCGTCTCAAAGCAAGAATGCGAACATAAAGAGTGAATCAATTGGATAAATATCCGCTTGATTAAAGTCGTCAATTCAAATTCCTGGAACAAGTTTGATTCGTTAAGAATCTTACCATTGTTGCTTTCCAGTTGACACAAGTTTGATTCATAAGAATCTCACAAGTCACCTACCGTAGCGCTGTTTGATGTTGACGCTAGAAGGATTTCCATTCGTCACTGTGAATATTAATGAATATCACTCTGAATGTTCTGGCAAGACCATAAAGATATTGCGTAGAACCCTGAAACGAGTTTGAATCAATTCAGAATCAAACCACTGTTGCTTTTCAGTTTTACATATGTTCAATTCATAAAGAATCTTGCATATGACCTACCGCGGTGCTGTTTGATGTTAACATTGGAAGGATTTCCACTCATCATTGTGAATACTAAGTAGTATCACTCTGAGTGTTCTAGCAATATCACAAGCATATAGCGTAGGACTCTCTTGATCTTCATCCGTGTGTCCTAACGAGATTTGATTGATCTCTTGGCTCTAGACTCGATTTGTGCACTTTTAGTGGTCGGAGGCTGGAGCAGATGCCACCTATTCAATATCAACTATCTCTGAGTGAGAAAGTCAATAGAATTCGTGTTGATCTCCATGACAATAAAACAAAATTCTTTTGAGAGAAGCCTGAGTAGCTAGGAAAGGGTTGTGCTTCACATCACTGGGTCTATGATGAGTTTGTCTTCATGATGAGTTGACCCGGTTTCTGCCTAAGTTATATGGAGGGCTTCTTTCTTTAGACCCTTTATCCTTACATTTCTTTTTCATTCTTCAACCCCTTCAATGCTTACCAAGACATCATTAATAGCACCTTGTTGTGATTGTTCCAGTGCTATCATCAGTACTTAGTCGGCATTCGACTTCGTTCACATTCTACTCCATCATTCCTAAGGACTTCTAATAATCTATAGGATTGTCCCTCGGAAGATCCCTCCGGTTCTGGTTGGATCATAGACTTAACCTAACCACCCTTTTGACACCAATAACGTCGTGAATTAAAGATGTTGTGGGTTTTTGATCGTAACCATGAGTGCTTGAGTCTTTAGATCACATTTTAATCACATTTTCTCCCCCTATCTCTAATATATAAAATCGTTTGATATTAGAGATACCAAATTTGATTAAAATATATTTTGAAAAATAGTCTTGAAAATCTTCGGGAGAAAGATATGTCAAACTTAGCATGAATTTTGGAAAGCTCCCCCTCAAAAATTGATCCAATGGAATTGTCATTACCAGGATTTGATCCACATTAAACTTTTGAGGATAGGAGTTGTTGAACACACAATTTTTGAAATATTTTGAATATCATTGAGAAATTCTTGAAAAAATTGTGTTCAACGCTTTTTGAAAAATCAATTCTTTTTGTCGAAAAGGTTTTTCTAAAGCATAAACTTGAGTTCATAAACTTTGAATGTCTTGACGAATCCACTTAAGTGTAAGAAGATTTAACTTCTTTTGCTAAGGGTAAGAGCACGAAATCAGACACTCCCCCGTGAATATAGTTCTGGGTTGCAATCTGAAAGTGATTACAAGCCATTGTGTTGAGCTCAAAACGTTGAATGTTTTGTGACAAGCTCAACCCAAGATAGATTGCTCTACCCGTTGTTGGAAATATTGTCCAAAATAGACAATTTTCTTTTGAAAAGATAGAAATGACATGTTTTGAAAAATATTTACAACTTTCATTCGAGCTTTATGTACACAGCCGTGTCGTTATTGAGCGACATTTCTAGGTACGTCCATAATATCAATACTGAAAGACATGTCGAGAAGAATATTTTTGGATTATCAAAGATTTTTTTAATTTTGTATTTTGCTTTTTCATTAATATCTACAAGTTAGATGTTTGATAGATGAATCAAGCAGGCTTCTTTGCCATAACCTCCAGTTCTGTTGGAGTCAAACATCTCATACCAATTTGCCTAACAAGATACGAAAACCTCTCTTTCGAAAGAGCTTTTGTAAACAAGTCAGCTAATTGGTAATCAGTTCCAACAAAGTATAATTCAACAATACCCTTTTCAACTTGTTCCTTAATGAAGTGATATTTGACATCAATGTGCTTCGTGCGGGAATGATGTACCGGATTGCAGGAGATGGCTATGGCCGACTTTGAGTCACAATACATAGGTACTTTATCAAAATGGAAGCCATAATCCGTGAGTTGTGTTCTCATCCAAAGAACTTGAGCACAACACGCAGATAGAGACACATACTCCGGTTCGGCTGATGAAAGTGACGTGCAATCCTGCTTCTTGGAAGACCATCCCACAAGCTTGTCTTGACCTAGGAATTATGCACCACCAGAAGTACTTTTACGTGTATCAAGACACCTGCATGATCAGAATCTTAATAGGCCGTTAGAAAGAAACCGGTTTCCCTCGGATACCAGAGTCCCATGTGAATGGTATTCTTAAGGTACCGAAAGATCCGTTTAACCTCCTTGAGGTGCTTTTCAGTGGGTCGTGCTTGATATCGAGCACAATAGCATGTAGCATGATGTATATCAGGTCTGCTTGCTGTCAAGTACATGAGGGACCCGATCATGGAACGATATCTCATTCGATCTATGGGTAATCCCTCCAAATCAGAATCTAGGGATGTGGTTGATAATGGTGTCCCAACGGGGTCACATGATGTCATACCATGCTTTGTGATTATCTCTTGACAATACTTAGCTTGGTAAATGAAGATACCACTTGGGGATTGGTGAACTTGAATTCCTAGAAAGAATTTTAGTTCGCCCATCATAGACATTTCAAATCTGATGTGCATTACTTTTTCAAACCATTTTGAAAGTTTTGGGTTTGTAAACCCGAAAATAATGTAATCAACATAAATTTGAACAAGCAAAATGTCATCCCCATATTTATAAGTGAACAAAGTTAAATCAATGGAACCTTTTGAGAAACCTTTGGAGACCAGAAATTTCGAGAGCTCGTCGTACCACGCCCTTGGAGCTTGCTTGAGTCCATAAAGTGCTTTGTGGAGACGATACACCTTGTCAGGATAATGAGGATTGACGAATCCTTCCGGCTGTGTGACATAGACTTCTTCCTTTAAAGGACCGTTAAGAAACGCCGTATTTACGTCCATTTGATAGACAATGAATCCCTTATGTGCAACATAAGCAAGAAAAATCTTGACTGCTTCCATTCGGTGTGAAGCTGTCGTCTTGTACGAACAGGCTGTGAAGGTTTTCCAATTACATGAACCAAAGGATGATCTCGGGTCCAATGATGTGTTGAAGGATGTCTTTGATAGAACGTATGCATATTTGACGGATCAACATGGCGAGTAGAAGACTCTCCAGTTTCGTGTACCGGTGTACTGAATGGGTTGATAAATTCGTCTTCGTCAGATAATGCATTGTCTGCTTGATTTGTGTTCTCTGGAGCAATGACAGTAGTTGTGGATGTTGTAGGATCGATTGTTGAAGAGATATTCTGAGGAGGTAAATCTGCAGCAACCCGTGTTGAAGTAGAAGAAGTTGTATCCGGTTGTTGACGATGATCGGTATCATCATTCTTATCATGAGTGACAGCGGAAGACTTTGATACAACTTGTTTCTCCCCCGTGAAATATTCATCATACATTGGTCCATATAACATTTCCAACTCTTCAATTTTCGTGTCAACTGTCATATCAACTCTAGGAACATTTTCTGGAACCAGCGTTGAACTTGACGGTTCATTGTTGTGGTCTTGAGTTCCGAGTTCCGTGCGGTTGTGAACGGAAGTCGTTTGTCATTGTGGATCGGGACTTAAACTGTTTTGTTCAAGTGCCATTTCTTGCAATTCATCAAATCGAATGTGAATGGTCTCGACAATCAATTTTGTTCTCTTGTTGTATACTCTATATCCCTTAGACTGGGTTGCATATCCCACAAGAATACATGCATCACCTTTTTCTTTAATCTTATCCAAATTTTCACCATCTCGAATAATGTAACAGGTACATCCAAAAACATGAAGGTGTTTGAGTGAAGGTTTTCGATCATGATTTATGTGATATGGTGTCTTTTCGTGTCTTGGGATAATTAAGGAGCGGTTTTGTGTGTAGCATGCAGTTGACATGGCTTCGGCCAAAAAGTACAGTGGAAGTTTTGAAGCGGATAATAATGTTCGAGCAGCCTCAACTAAAGTACGGTTTCGTCTTTCAACAACTCCGTTTTGTTCTGGTGTTTGAGCAATAGATGTTTCATGTTCAATCCCTTCGGCTTCAAAATACTTTCTCATATTTGAATTCAAAAATTTTGTACCTCTGTCAGTACGAACCACTTTAACTTGATCTTGAAGACCACGTTTTATCAATTTAAGGAAGCTGATGAGAACGTCGGGTGTTTCATCCTTGGACCTCAAGAAGTGAGTCCATGTGTACCTTGAGTAATCATCGATTATTACCAGAATATATTTCTTTCCATTGATACTCTGAACACGCATGGGACCACACAGATCCATGTGAATAAGATTTAACCGTCCTTTAGAGCTTGGTGTGGTCTTTGTTTTGAAGCTACTTCGTTTAGCTTTACAAAGTTCACAAGAAGAACAAAGATGATCTTTGATGAATTTCAAGCTTGGAAGGCCTCTTACAATATCTTTCATGGAAAGCAAGTTAATGGTATCAAAGTTGAGATGAGAAAAATGTTGATCCCATAACCATGCCTGAGTCGATGAAGCTTTAGCCATGAAGCAAATTGGAGTTGATGAAGTTGTGTCTTGTAGTGAAATTGTGTAAAGATCAGTACCCCGTGTACCGGTAAGTAAGTCATTCCCATCATAATCACGAACAAAACATGATTTCTTTCTAAAAGCAACTTCCAAATCCGCATCACAGAATTGACCAACCGAGGAAAGATTGTGATTGAGCCCTTCGACGTAGTATACCCTTTTTATCGTGATATTCCCCTGAACCAAATCTCCATATCCTAGGAACGGTGCAAATTGATCATTTCCGAATCGGACCGTACCCAGGAACTTCTCCACGAAGTTAATTAGAAGCTTGAGATTCCCCGTCATGTGCTTCGTGCATCCGGACTCCAGTATGAACAGAATTATTTGTATCATCTACAAAAGAGTTAGAACACGATGGAGCAATTGATAAATTGGATACCACAGTAGTTGTGATAGTAGAATCATTAGTGTCCTTATCAACATTTAAAGGCAAACTAACACTCTTTTTCACATTTTCTGTCCTAGTTTTCGGCATGCATTTATATCTGGGAGGACATTGATTAGTAAACCACCATTTCCAAGACTTGCTAGCAGACTCATATAATTCCTTAATTTTGCTTCTAGGATTCTTAGTGGTGGAGTCTGATGCATTACTTTTCTTAGTGGGGGTGGCACCAGAATGGTTCACTTTGCGTGTAGGTTTACTAGCTCTAATAGGCATCGCAACTTGCTTCTTAGTTCTAGTATCTACGCCTTTGACTTTAGTCATAGCACACATAGAATGATTAGCATTAGCACACTTTCCACATTTGACACACACAAATTTTACATTAATAGCGTTCAAATCAGTCACATCATTCAAATCGTCATTACAAGCGATTACAGACTTTTTATTCTTAAAATCATTCAAATTCCTAGGGTGTGCTTCTACTTCCTTCATCTTCCCTTGATTCTTGTGTTTCCAGACCTTATCATTCACTTGAGTGCTCTTAAGCTGAGGCCGGCTAACACTAGTAGTGGAGACTATTCCTGTAGTAGAAGACACGCGAATATTAGTGTTTCTAGAAGTCTGATGCGATTGAATAACTTTGTTTGTGGGCTTAGTGGTCATTCTATACATCCCTGGTTTAATCACATTAGTGTGCTTAACGCTTGATGCTATGGCATTCCTTATGGGATGATTTTGTGGTAACCTTTCCTTTCCATCTATCTTGGGGGCAAACACAGGTTTTGCAAACGAGAAATTTGATAAAGCAGATGGTTTTCCCAAGATAGAGGATCTATTTACTGTAGAAGCATTGGGTTGTCTAACAACAGGTTTCTTAATGCTAGGTTCCACGATTTTCCCACCCATTTTAGCAATGAGTTTCTGCAACTCTGCTATCGCTCTGTCCCTGTCTTGTAACTGAGCTTTCAACCCTTTAATTTCCAAGTTTTGTTCATTCATTTGTCGAAACGTTTGGGAAAGTTTTTCGTGCAATTTAGTATCATGTGGAAAACTACCAACGTCTTTTTGCAAAGAAAGTTCAAGTGAATGACAATGTTTTTGAAGGAAATCAGTTTTGTGTTGAAGTAACTCAAAAGCCTTTTTGTCTACATTTTCTTTGCGTTTCGAAAGCTCAATTTCAAGACGTTCAAATTCTTTGATCTTATCAAGATATTGGCATGCAACTTCAGAATATTCATCAATATCAGCACAAGATGTAAAATAAGCACACATAACATCTTTAGAAACGCATTCTTGCAAGAGTAAATCATATTCATCTGAAAAATCAGACTTCTCCATTTAAGATCTTCAATGTGTTTCTCAAGAGATTCAACATATTTTAAATCATCATACATTTCAGTCCGAATGAACTCCTCAAGTT
The DNA here is from genome assembly GCA_025667525.1 of Glebionis coronaria. Taxonomy (NCBI): domain Eukaryota; kingdom Viridiplantae; phylum Streptophyta; class Magnoliopsida; order Asterales; family Asteraceae; genus Glebionis; species Glebionis coronaria. Next base: position 189,158 of record JANFOE010001993.1, read on the forward strand.
GAAGAACAGTTTGTTTAATCAACGCCGTGTTAGGAATTAAGAGTTCTTTCACTAGCAAGGTAATATCTTGAGGAATCGGACGTGTCCACTCAGCATTTTCACGTTTTGCCCAGTCTCTTTCAACAATAGATTTAACATTATCTATGTGGTGTTTAAGAATACCTAATGTTTTCCCTCTTGCTTTTAGATTCATCTAGAGGGAGGTAGTTTATGTATTTGTAAACATTAGATTTCTTAGGGGCAAATGCTTTCTTCCATTGAATTCTCTTTTGTTTGCATTCTAGGAACACTTCCTCACGAGTTTTCTGAGTTTGTTTGTTGAAAAGGCCATAAAGACTATTCTCATAAGCATAATTATATGGTTTCACAAACTCCTTATTGACAAGTGGTTGACTATCATCATCCCAAAGGGCAGTCTCTTCACTATCGGCACTAACAGGCATGCAATCAAGATCGGTTATTTTAGTCTCATCAAGATAAAGACACGGGTTCGCAGCTTGAGCGTTGGCAAGGTACTCAGGACTTGCAAAGCTAGCTTGACCCTTAAACATCGATGAAGGTGCTTGCATTCTTAGGGATTGAATAGAATCATGCCTTTTATAAACAACGTTCTTCAAAAATTCGACTTGTGCTTCTAGTTTTGTAACTTTTTCGGTTTCTTTATCATATCTACTTTTGAAGTCTTGTTTTAACGCATCTACCTCTTGTTTCTTATCCTCTAGACTTTTAGCAGAATCAGTAGTGGTCATAGAGAGCTTTTGTTCAAGTTCATTTACTTTGGTATTGGCAAGGTACGTTTTTTGAAGTTCATCCATTAAGAAAACATTATATGGACGCTTCTCTTTAGCTAATAACTCAAGAGTTGTATTATATTTGTTTTCAAAATCGTCCTTTTGACTTTTTAACGCACTTCCCTTGTACCCCTCAAGCTCTTTGGTTTTCTGAAGGAGCTCATCTCTATAGCTTTCAGTCATCTCAGTCGATTTGATAAGAGCAGCTTTGCACTCTTCAAAATTTTGAGTGAGCGTAGCGTTTGCCTTCTTTAATTGCTTTTGACTCTTTTTATTTTCAGTGACATATTTTTGTAAAGTAGCAATTAAATTAGCAAGCGCAATACGTTCCTCTTCATCATATTCATTTGCATGTTGATCATCCTCAGACTCATTATTGCACATGTCTGATGAAGCGGGTGTGGTATTGCTATCAACCGTTTCCATCATACACGTGTCAGTAATGGCATTGGGTAGATCACTATGCTCAGGAATATCACCAAACACATTATATTCATACGTAGTGTGTACCTTATCGATTGGCTCAGTGTCAAAGATAGGGCCGTTGTCATCTTCAGTGACTTTGAGAACTTCTTCAACCTCTGCCATGTACGAGTAATGTGCATCGAGCTCTTGATCAGAATCTTCATCATCAGTATCATCAAGCATTGCTCCTTCCTCAGCTGACAATTTAACCCCTGCTTCCATTTTCTTGCATAGCAGCATCTTTTCCTTGTGATGGCTGGAGTCTCTAACCCTTTTTGGGTTCCTGCATTCCTTAGCCATATGCCCATATCCTTGGCAATTAAAACATTGAATCCCACTCTGTTGAACCACTTGACTTCCAACCGTTTCCCTATTCCCAGTAACAACAGCAATCCTCTGAGTATCATACTTGGCAGTTTGTCGATCATATCTTGCAGAACCCTCAACATGCGTTGGATTATGTCGATCATACCTAGAAGGACTTTCACCACGTCGACGTGTGTCATACCTTGGAGGACTCTCAACATATCGGTTCTTTGTGTTAGATGATGTACGAAGATTGTTGTTGGTGGGTTTATAGATTTTCTTGTAAGTCTTCATTATGAAAGCAATTTGTTGTTTCATCTCTCGGTTCTTTTGATCTTGGTCTTCATCACTATCTTCTTCAGATGATGACTCAGATGGTGGTGATGGTGCTCTTGGCACTTTACCTCGAGATCTTGTGGATAATGAAGACTTAGATGATGTGGAAGATCGTGGTGAAGATGATGTAGTGGAATATGGCTTAGGGGCACGAGAGTTATGACCTTGAACATGTTGAGTTGTAGTCACTAAAGCAAGTGGATTAGCCATCTTGGCAACACGTACAGCTCGAATCTCATTTGCTTCATTCTGAAATTGCTTCAAGATATCAAAGAGTCGATGATATGAGACCTCGTCTAACTTTTCTTGTTGTTTCACCAAAGTGACGAACCGTGTCCACTCGGGTTGAAGTTGTTGAAGAAATTGAAGATTGACTTGCATGGTGGAGACTTGCAGGTTATTTCTTGTCATGTCATTCATCATCTTATAAAACCTGGAGTAGTAAGAGTCAATGGATTCTCCATCCCTTGAAGTAAACTTGCCAAAATTCCAAAACAAGTTTGTTTTGACATCTTGTTTGTTGAGTGATTCTCCTTGTTGCAAGCGTTCAATAGCAGTCCACATTTCATGTGCTGTAGGACAAGCATCAACCGTGGAATAAATGTCATCTCCAATCCCACTTAGAACCATATAGATGGCTTCCTTCTCCGCATCATGCCAAGCACAATCTTCAGGTGTGAGATCAACTCTTGTTTCATAACGTTCACTTGTAGGAATTGGATAGGTAGTATCTGTGGCTGCTCTTGGATGACTTGAGATTTTCTTGAATACATATGGTCCATGAGTAATACATTTCCTCAAGGTATCACCATTTGGTCTTGTATCAAGGTATCGTATGAAGCGTGATTGCCATTGAGCATACCGACCAGATACAAGCATTGGTGGTCTCTCTTTATTCCCCGCCACCATGATATTGTTGTTTGTGACATGATACTCGTGAGTAGAATCCATATCTAGAAACATGAAATCGATGAAGTGTAAATGGACCTTAAGTAGATGTGTGTTGATTGTTGTCGTCGATGAAAAATGTTAAAATCCCCTAAAAATTTTCACTTTTGGGTTTTTCCCGGAATAACTAACATTTTCAGAAAAATGCCTTTCTTCGAAATATTAATGTTTTCAGAAAAAGTAATTTCTTCGGAACAATGGTGTTTTCAGAATAACGTGGATCTTCGGAAAATTGATGTTTTCAGGAAAAACACTTTCTTCGGAATAATGGTGAATTAAGAAAAAACCTGGATCTTCGGAATAATCTTCGGAATAATCTTCGGAATAAATGCTTTTTCAGAAAAGGAGACTTTTCGGAATAATCTTCGGAATAATCTTCGGAATAATCTTCGGAATAATACCAAATTCAGAGAAAATGAAAAATTCAGAAAAACTTACCTTCTTCGGAATAAACGTTTCCTCGGATTAAGTAGATTTTCAGAGAAACATTTCTTCGAATACTGAAATCTTCGGAATCTTTTTCGGAATAATGATAATTTTAGAAAAAAATTCGGAAAAACCACTTTTTCAGAAAAATCCCTTTTTCAGAATATTCACTTCTTCGCAATAGAAAACCCTTTTCCAAAAATCTGTTTTTTCGGAATAAGAAACCCTTTTCTGAAAATTTTCTTTTCGGAATGTTCTTGAGGGAAAGGAACCATAACTCAAAAACAATCCAAATACCTCAAAATCTTGCGATTTGGACCACGAAAACCAAACCAAATCCCTACCAAATCGATACAAATGATTTATATCAAGATATCTAGCCCGAAAATACTAAACAAAATTTAATTCGAGATGATTTATATGGAAAAATCAACCGAATCAAATTCAAACCAAACAACCAAACACAATCTACCCCGTGGCGATTGATACCAAATGTTTTCCCATAATATTTAGATGATTAATGATAGAAAATAGATGAAAAGAGATGGATTCCTAGAGAGAGAAAGTAGTGAGAGAAGGAGATGATTAACTTGGTGAATATTAGATTAGGAAAAAGATTTGTTACAAATGACCATCCACCCTCCTAACATGCTAGGAGGGTAGTATATATAGTCCACCCACATGCGGGGTTTAATGGGCTATATATTGGGCCGGGCTTGTCTTATGGACTTTAATTAGTTTAAATCCAAGCCCGTAAACCACGACTAATTAACTACTTATTACAACGTTCTAAATAATGTTACAATAATAACCTATGACCGAACATTCTTGTTTGACTCAATATTTTGTGGCTAACAAATTTTAATAAACATTTTTTAATTCTCTCTCCCTACAATTCAAGGGAAGAATTACATTATTAGCCGGAATAAAATTTGAATGATATTAGTAATTCTTTCTCCCTTTAATTCAAGGGAAGAATTGTCATTAACCGGAATGAAGTTTGAATGTATATTAGTAATTCTTTCTCCCTTCAATTCAAGGGAAGAATTGTCATTAACCGGAATGAAATTTGAATGAATATTAGTAATTATTTCTCCTTTCAATTCAAGGGAAGAATTGTCATTAATCGGAATGTAATTTGTATGAATGTTAGTAATACTTTCTCCCTTTCATCAAGGAAAGAATTATTTTAACCGGAACGAAATTCGCGTGAATGTTGGTAATTCTTTTTCCTTCCATCGAAGGAAGAACTATTTCATTGTCCAAAACATGATCTATATATAAGGTTTTTCACTATCCGAAATGTTGTTAACAGGTATGCTCGAAGAAATGATGTCCCTATAAACCTTTTTACCAAGAAAGGAATCACGTCATGATCCGAAATGGAGGTACACACAAAGTACAAGTATAAACGAATACATGAGTGCGTTTGAATCTACTATCCCTAAGGGCAAGAACAAAACACCTTATCATAAGGCGTTGAGGCTATTTTCACTAAGCATATGTTAATCCGGAGCTAAAGAAGAAGGACTGCAACAAATGCACAAGAAAGAGATGTATAAAGGATAAGCAAAACATGTTATAAATCATTCAAAAGGCGAAGACGAAAGGGTGCGACACAAAATCAAATGTCTGAAAGTATTACGCAAGAAAACCATTACAAAAGTATTAAGCAAGGTTATTACAGACAAAGAAATGAAATTGTCCATAAAGTACGAAACTAAATCTAAGCTGTGGGTTCATCTTCTTGCGATGGAGACTTGGGTTCCTCGGCTTCTTCTGAAGTAGAGCTAACATTTTTTGCTGGAGCACGAGCAGGTTTGATTTCCATCAATCGTTCAACCAGGAGGCATATATTTAAACCAACATCTTGAATGAATGCTTACTTAACTTCTGGCAACTTATCAACCATCATGTTCATTTTCTTATCACAGTAAGGGTCGAAGCCTTCAGTTGACGAAACGACAACTAGAATTTCTTCCTCACTCCTCTATACTTTGACACCTTCACCCCACCCAGTTTGAATCGCCATATTAAAGAAGTTGGTTATCTTTGATTTGTGCTCATGGATGTTCAACAGTTTGGAAATAACAGAGGGTAGCAAGATCCAGACAGCATTATACCAACCCATCTCGGAGGTGTTCAATTTTCTACGAAGCTCCTCCTTTTCAAATTTCCATGCTTCGGCTTGTTTCGAGTAATCTTACAGTTCAGCCTCTCGGCGGGTCAGGGTAGCTTATAAGTCAGCGATCCGAATATCACGACCCTTCACCTCTTCGGATAGCTCCCATTTCTCACGAATAATCGTGGCTATCTCAAAATCTTTGGATTTAGAAAGGCCTTCCGAAGTGGCTAGGCGAGAAGTAAGCATGGCATTAGCGTCAAGTTGGGTCGAAAGCTTAGTAACCGAAGCTTTTAAAAGAGATTGACACTCTTCATATTTATCATAGAGATCATCTTGCACTTCAGTTTCCCTCTCAAGCATTCAGAGAGAATCAACCATGCCCATTGTGTTCCGGGCAAGCAGGTACCAGCACCGGTTTAAGGCAAGAGATGGTTGTAGGAACTCAACTCTCGTTGCATAGGAGGGGGACCAAGTGCATCATCAAATCCTTGCATCCCATGGGAGTCTCAACCCTGCTATTCATACCGATTAGCCAATTCGGAACATATTTCCTTCCTGGACCAAAAGCACCCTCATCCAAATAAAAGACTCCTGAATTATGAACGAATATTTTTTAATAATAGAAGGGGCAAAAGATAAGGGAATAATGTACATGAAAGCAAGAGAAAGGACTTACTACTTGAGCTAATGTGGTTGGGGTCGACATGATCTTCCCATCTCAATGCGCCGTAGGTTCTTCACGATCCAGAGAGAAAACACCCTTGGAAGCACCCCCCCACAGAATAGGAATGTCGAAATGGGGAAGGTGAACGAGAAGGAACTCTCTCATTTGGACTTTTTTGAACCTCAGTTGAAGCATGCTCAATGTTCTCAAAAATATCGTTCGACTTACTTGCTTTCTCAGACACATCTTTTGACTTATCCGTCTCAGAAACAATAGGATTCTCTTGGGACATGGTACCATCCGGATTGGTAGAAAGAAGCTTCGGATCAACGAACCTCAAGGGCACTGGGCTTATAACTCCTTCATGAAAAGTAGAATCTTCATCTTCATGAGCATCAGCAGAGTGGGTGCGGCTCCTTTTTTAGTGAGGACCAGAGGTAACCGGACGATTCACATTCATCTTCTTCATACTACGAAGGAGATCACTGGTGGCTACATCAACTTTCTTGGATTTATCCGTGGCCACTCCGGAGGTCCCATCTGCGTCCATTTTCATCCGTTTGCCTTTCCGCTAATCACCAACATCACTAGTTCCTTTCTTTTTCTTCTTCTCTTCCACAGCAAGAAGGGCCGCTAACCTTTTCTTTTCATGACTTGCCTTGACAGCTTCACTCTCATTAGCGGTAGCGATCTGTTCAGGGGTCGAAGCACTAAGCTTTTCATCAGATTTAAGGGCATTAGTGATCTAAGGGTCTATCCAGTGGTTAGGACCAAGCTTCTCACCTTTCTCGATCAGGGCCGGTTTAGTAACAGGGAAGCAAAGGTATTCAGACATGGTAATAATTGTAACCAAGAAACAAGACGAAGAGAACAATAATTTTACAAATAATAAAGGAAGAAAGAAGTAAAAGTATAAAGAAAGCTTAGCGGAGAAATAAAAAGGGGTTAGTACCATTCGCTTCCGGATCTACAAAGCGAGACAGGTACTTCAGACACTCCCAAGTTTGTGATAACCTAGCCATAAAGAGAACACCATCTGGAATATTGGTTAAGTCAACAACCTTTTCCTCTGAACTAAGAGAATCTTCCTCTCGGAATCCAGATTGAGGAATGAAGTCATGAATCTCAGAATCAATATGTCGCCATGACATATAGTCCGGAATGGCTTCTCGATCAATCAGGAAGAATCCGCACTTCCAATTTTTTAAACATGTAAGCACGTCATGAAAAATTTGTTTGCGAGCACCCTTGCCAGATCGTTTTTTGAACGAGAACCAGTGACCCTGTATGCTTAATCAATAATACAGGTGGAAGAGGGTCACGGTCAGATCAATTGCAAGGCTTCGGCAACAAACTTCAAAAGTTATAACCCGATTTATGCCCAAAGGAACCATTTGATAGATATGCACAACAAAAGACTTGATTACGGCTAGTAAGAAGGAGCAGAAGGGGACTCGTAGTTCGGAAATTTTAAAGTACTGTTCGTATAAACCTATCCGATTAGAAGGAAGTTGATCCATCGTCATGTTCGGCGGAGGATCACTAGGATGCAAACTCGTTGGGATATTGTAAGTTTTAACCAAGTATTTTACATAATCATCCGGAAGGTTGGATGTATACTTCGGCATGTCAAACTTAGGAGCATATCTGGAAGTACTGGGCAAACTCTCGTCTACCATAGGCTTTGAACGAATGATCTGGAAGGGTGATAACAAAAAAATAAAGGTCAATATACTTGAGAAAATCCGAATAGGTAGAGAGAAGTAAAATCGTTTCCATAGTGGAAAAACACACAGTAAATTATGAAGAGGGGGAGCTATTTATAGGTCAGCTTTGAAGCCTGGAAATCCGTGAGGGTACAGTATCCCTACACGTGGCAGCAATCGACAAGGCATATAAGGGAATTGGGCTTCCATGGGCTTGTGGGATAAATGGGCTTACCAGCAAAAGTGGGCTTCGCAAAGAGTCAGGTATGAAGGTGACGGTTTAACGAAAAATTGATTTAAGTCACATCAGAGTAGACTTAAATCAATACTTCGTGGGGGACATGTTCGTGTATGTGTCCGAACCGGACCCAAATCCGAAATAATGGTCTGAAACCCATGATAGGTCCATTAAGCCCAATACTAGCCCAAAAGCGTGAAGTACGGTCAAAGGAAAGTAAACCGACAGACTCTCTTAAAATCTGGGAAGCTATCCCCATTCAGACCAACAGGGCCCCGACCAAAGCCCATTGGGGCCTCCGGATTTTAGGGAACTTAAGTAGTATAAATACCCCCTTGGGATTCAAATTGAGGTGATTGATTTGACATTACGTTATTATTATTTAGTATATTTATTATCTTATCCATTTCGGATCATTTCACTTTATTTAGTCTCACGCCAGAGCTTGGTCTGGGTTCTCACACCCGGATGAGGCTAACGCGTTTACATTGATTTCAGGAGATCCGAAGGACACGCATCGTCTAGTCCGGAGGATCACGCATTTTGGACCCCCATAAGAATTTGCACGAACACCATATGCAATTACGGATTGATTGCTTTGTGAAATAAGTTTTTATGTCACTTTACAGTTTCTAATATGTCAATGACTAGATATGACTGTATGACTAAAAGTAACAAAGACTGCATATAGACAGGCCCATGTTGGACAAAGGCTTGACCATGCATGGATCTAACAGATTAGCTTACTTATTTTTACCACAGCTTGGGTCCTTTGGACTAAGATATAGAAAAGAAATTTACAGTTATGGAGCAAACATGGTTAGCCATGGTTATGGTCTCGGATAAAAGGTAAAGCCTTAGCTACAATTTAGGTAACCATTTGAAGTTTTATTTCATATAATAGAAGGTATACAAATATTAGGAAAAGAATTAATGTAACACCCCACTTTGGTAAGTGGACCGTTACGCGTAATTATGGCGTGTCATCAAAGCATGCAAGGTAATATGTAGTAAAACATACATGACCATAGGGAAAACCGGAATCAAACATCGATTCCCAAACATAAGCCCAAAACATAAATAAAGTAAATGAAATAAGTGAAAGACTAAACAAGCATAAATATATGAAGGCAAAAGGAAAAGAAGTCTATGACAGCTTCTATCCTATGCACGTCCTCCAAATGCTCGAGTCTGCCCTTAGGTACCTTCCATTTTGGGACATGGAAAGGAAAGTAACGGCTGAGCAAAACGCTCAGTGCACGGATATACAAGCATGTAATGAATAATATAAGAATGTAAAACATATAGCAGCGGAAATGTATATGTCTAGGAAAACCTGGTATAACTTAGTAAAACTGGTTTTATAGTTTGAAAACCTTATGTTTATCTTATAAAATCTGTTTAACATGTTTACCATCAGCCAATATAGGTCATGAAAATATCAACGTGCATGAATACTTGGAGGGCTGACCCCGTCATGCAATTAGAGGGGCTGCCTCTAACTATTATAACTGTTTGGGTAGGAGGGATCAGCTCCTTGTGAAGGATACAAGGCACACACCACATTCACCTGAATAATCTGCTGAAAACATGTAAACTAGGATGCACCCATACGCCACCTGATAATAATAATATGGCCAAAAGCTGAAGGGACGCCACAAGCTATTACTCCGTCGTGGTGGAGTCATAACACTGGTGCCTCTAGTGTTATGGTTATGGTACCTCCATAACTTGGTGAAACTGGTCATGCATGTATATGGCTTTAGGTATCTAATTAAACATAAGAAATTCAAAACATATAAAACATAAACTGGGGAAAACAGTTGGCTGCATACGGGGAATCCTAATAAGGAAGAATGTCCATACTGAAAGGATGAAGAATCCGTACCTTAAGTCTAGTGAACGAAGAAGACGAACGGAAGAGAGTCCTACTTCGGTCTCACTAATGCTACATAAATAGTATACGTGTATAAGTATACTGATTACTGAGTACGTAACTGATTTTATATCGTGTCTTAGCTTGTTTTATATATTCATGTCTTATTTTACTGATTTTAAGTATTACTTGTATTCCTTGTATTATTACACTTGTTGTGTAATAATAAGTAATTTTCTAAAAATAGCAAGTTTCCTAAAATAGAAAGTTTCCAAAAATAGAAGGTTTCCAAAAATAGATTTACTTCTTAAAATAGATAAGTTCCTAAAAATAGAAAGTTTCCATAAATAGATTAGCTGCTTAAAATAAATAAGTTTCTCAAAATAGAAAGTTTCCATAAATAGAATTAAACTGGATTTGATAAGCTAAATAATATAAGCTTAAGTTTCACTAATTAAATATATTATGTCATGTGATTAATAGTATAGTTTATTAATTATAACATGTTAATTAAATAAACTATATGTTATACGATTTAATTAAATATAAGCATGATTTAATTAAATTAAAGTGTAATAAAATACTTAGGTTAATACATGTATTAATATTGTATTAATATAACCTAAGTCATGGTTATTAATCAATTATATTTCATGTTTAATAATTAATTAATACTATAGTGTAAAATAAATAATTAAATACATAGGTTAAAATCATACATTATTAATAATAATAATAAACCTAAGTCTATGTTTTAATTAAATTAATTATATATCATGCCAAATTAATTTAATTAACTTGTAAAATTAGATACTTGTAAAATTAAATAAACTTGTAAAAATAATCATGGATCGAACCGTGTGTTATTAATTTATTAAAATGTGTCGTGAACCGAATCCATGAAAACCCGTGTTGCGTTTTACCTATAAGCCGAACCAAACAGCCCCCTTAACTGTTTTCTTAAACCCAAAACCAAACACCCTTTTAAACTGCTACAACCCCTGGCTGTGTCAATATTGCCCCCGGTAGTGGCCTTGTTGCCACTGCCTTAACCCTTTCGTTCCTGCTGCCCAGTTAATTGTACCCACTGTTTTAAGCAAAACGCCACTGTTGATGTTTTAGCTACCCACTGTTTTTGTATTAGTTACCCACCGAGACCCCCAAGTGTCTCGGTTCCCACTGATCTTAAGGGCGTTTGATGTTGCTAGTGCTTGAATAAAACCACACCGACCCTTATACGGTGCGGCTGGTGGAAAAGCAAATACCACCGAGACCAACTTGGTCTCGGTTTGTGTGTGTACCCCGACTGTAACAACACCCAACGACTTCACCCTTAAACCCAGTTATCTTTTAACATGCCTCATAGATTAGGGTTTTTACAGATTACATATTTAACTAGAACACACAAAAAAACGAGATTGTTACCATTAACTTGTGTTGGTGATCTAGGAACCAAAACGCGAACAAGAATCATGATCAATCCCACGGTCTCTTGGTTCTTGGAATGGAAAACAACGCATGAGAGATGGAAAAGAACATACGATCGTTAGGAGAAAAGAAGAAGTCGACGGTTGTTTTTTGGTTTTAGGGTTTCCTGTTTGTTTGATTTTATGTCGACTGAAAGAAAAATTAAAGCACTCCCGACCTTTATTCCATGTGGTAGTCGGTTTGGAAGTCCCTTGGGCCACATCCCATCTTTCTTCTCCTTCCTTGTCTAAAACAGCCCAAACAAACAACCCTTAAACATTTTATTCAAATCGCGTCTTGTTAATGATACGCGTAATCGTGTTTTACAATGTCGTGAATTTATCTTTGTAGTCATTACACATGTTATACGTAATGTTATTTTACGTAGTTACTGGCCGTGTTTAATTAACTACGTAAACGTGTTCATGTACATAAATGTTCACGTTATACGTAATCCATAACGGATGTTAATTAAGATAATTACATACGTAATTACTTGTCGTAGTTAAATAATATACCTATTAATCGTGTTAAACATTCGTGTCGTGTGTTGTATATTAAATAATAATCATAACATACGTAAATAATTACCGTACGTAATAAATATATGTAATTACTCGCCGCGTCTATTTAATATACGCGATAATCGTGTTAGATGTTCGTGATTATATGTTCGTGATTTATTCATCATAGTTAATAATTATCATGTATTAACACGTACGTAATAATTATCGTGTAATAACATGTACGTCATTCTTGTAATTGATATTAGTGATACATGTTCATGTTATATAAGGACAGTTTTAATCATGTACGTACGATCATAAGTGTACTATTCATGGTAAAAGCATGCGGGTTTTACAACTTTTCCCCTCTAAAAAGAATAATTCGTCCCCGAATTATAGATAACGTAACTGGAAGCATAACATACCTGAATCAAACTGGTAAGCTATGCAAGATAAAAGGACATAAAGGTGACATGTTAAAAAAAACGTGAAACGTGACATGGCTAAATAGGACATGGAACGTGGCGTGACTAAAAGAGTCTTACTGAATTATGGAAGTATGAGATGATAAAATACGGACGGACTCGTCCGTTTCCAAGTGGCTTCCCTCTCGGAACGTTTCCTCCACAAGATCTTGACACAAATGATAAATCTTGGTCCTCCTGGCCTTGACTTGAAAATACAAAAAAGTTCTTGGTTATCAATGTAATATAGATCCCCTGAATTTGATCGAGGGAATAAGAATTGACGTGCAAGGGTAACCAAAACGTTATAATGCGAAATATCCCAACTAACTGATAATAGTACTGTCTTAGCAATGATACGCGAGACATACTGAATGTAGTACGTGAAAAATTGTGAACATGATACTTGAACAATTTGGAACGTGATACGTGGAGATATGGTGAGTTTAGTATGAGCAAACATATTAATAAGTGTGAAAACAATTATCCTTTTACCACTTATTTCCAATAATAACAAGACCAAAACGTGTATTTTATGTCGTAAAAGTCGGAATTATGCGTGGTTTGTGTTTTTATTGTGTTTTAGGATCAAAAGATGCAGAAGGAAGAAAACATGGGCTATCACGGGCTTTTATCGAAGAAAAGACTAAAGACGAAGTCAAAAGATCGAGAATGCAAAAAGAACAGAAGTCCAAGGCCTATTCTGAAGATTTATCGAAGAAAAATTCTAAAGACGGAAGTTTAATGAAGTCGAAGAACTCAAGTCTAGTTATAGAAGAGAATTATTAGACAAGTTCAACTTATATCGACAAATCCCGAGACAGCATCGAGAAAGACAAAGATTAAGTCGAGTCGAGTCGAGAAGAAAGAAATTAGATAGCTTAAGCATGTAATCTCCCCACCTCCTATAAATACCCTCCTAATGTGTCATTAGGAGGGTGGTTAGGTGTTTTAGTTTTTAGTAGTGGTAGTTAAATTTTTAAGTGTGTTTTATTTTTTCTCTCTAGTTTTTCTTTCAAACTTGTTAATCTTTACATTAATCTTGTAATCTTTGGATATTCATCTTTAATCAATCAAGCTTTGTAACACCCCATTTTGGAAACGGAAATATCACAGTAATTATGGCGTGTCATCAAAGCATACAAGGTAAAATGTCTAAACATTACTTGACCATATAAAGGAAAATACTGGAATCAAACATCGGGAGTCCAAAAGTAAAGCTCATCACACACAAACATAGTATAGTAAAGGAAAAGGACTAAACAATGTCCAAAGCATACGTATCATAAAGAAAGGAAATGCATAATGTAAAGAAGGCTAGACAGCTTCCAGTAGATATGCATGTACTCTTAGTGTCTACGAGCGTCCCTGAGTACCTGCCGTTTTGGGAACATAGAAAAGGAAAACGGCTGAGCAATACGCTCAGTGCACGGATGTACAATAAAGCATGAATAGGATAAGCATATAACATAATAACAGCGGAAGAAACTAAGTCCCGAGTAACCTGGTTAAGTCTTAATAAAACTGGTTTTATAGTTTGAAAGTCTTATGTTTATCTTATAAAAATTGTTTGTCATATTTTACCATTAGACAATATAGGTCATGAATATCCACCGTGCATGAATAATTGGAGGGGTGACCTCATCATGCAAATTAGAGGGGCTGCCTCTAATTTAATATACTGGTTTATGGGTAGGAGGGATCAGCTCCTTGTGAAGGATGCAAGGCACACACCGCATTCACCATGTAATCCTAAATAAAAACGTGTAACTAGGATGCACCCATACGCCCCCACATGATAAATATAAATAAATGGCCAAAATCTGAAGGGACGCCACGAGCAATCACTCCGCCGTGGTGAAGTCATAACATCAGTGCCTCTAATGTTATGGTTATGGTTCCTCCATAACTAGGTGAAACTGGTCATGCATGTATATGGCTATAGGTAATCATATTTAAACATAAGAAATCAAACTCATACTTATACTACGGGATAACAGTTGGCTGCATACGGGGAATCCTAAATAAGGAAAGAATGTCCATACTGAAAGGACGGGAATCCGTACCTTATGTCCAGTGAACGAGAACGATGAACTGCGAGAATCCTACTTCCGAAACACTAGTGCTACATAAATACGTACATGAAATAAGTATCTGCTTACTAAATACATAGCTGGTTTATGTCATGTCTTAGCTTATTTTATGTGTTCTTACTATGTTTTACTGTTTAAAGCCTTAAACTGTGTTAAATCTTATATTCTGTTCATTCTGATTAAGTATTTCTGATATTTCATGTGTTATTATACTTACTGTGTAATAATAAGTAACTTTCCAAAAATAGCAGGTTTCCTAAAATAGAAAGTTTCCAAAAATAGAAAGTTACCAAAAATAGAAAGTTTCCAAAAATAGAAAGTTTCCAAAAATAGAAAGTTTCCAAAAATAGATTTACTGCTTAAAATAGATAAGTTTCTAAAAATAGAAAGTTTCCATAAATAGATTAGCTGCCTTAATTAAATAAGTTTCCATAAATAGATTAGCTGCCTTAAATAACTAAGTTTCTAAAAATAGCTGGTTTCCATAAATAAATTAGCTGCCTTATTTAATTAAGTTTCTAAAAATAGAAAGTTTCCATAATTAGAAATAAGCTGGTTAAATAAGCTAAGTAAATAAGCCTAAGTGTTTTCATGATTATTTCCTAAGTCATATGATATATTGTATAGTTTAATAATTATTTCATGTTATTTAATTAAACTATAGGTTATAATATTTAATTAAAGTATGACATGTTTTTAATTAAATATATTAAATACTTAGGTTAAAATATGTATTATTAAATATTAATAATATAACCTAAGTCATGTTAATTAATTAATTATATCTATGGTTTTTAAATAATTAATTAATAATAAGTCTTAATAATATAAATACTTAGGTTAAAATAATTTCATGATTATTAATAATTAATTAACCTAAGTCATGTTATTAAATTAATCTCATCTTTTATTAATTTAATTTTAACATAAGTTTATAACATAAACAAAACTAACATAACCATGATCCGGATCTAAGCTTAAAAACATGAACCGGACATGAATCGACACCGTACCCCGACCCAAATCGGGGTACCCCTTGCTGCCGTGGGACCCACACGCACCAACCAAGACCAAAATGGTCTTGGTGGTGTCGGCTAAGCAAACCGAAACCCCCTTGGGGTCGGTTGCAGCCTGCGGCCCAAAACAAAACACCCCTTAATCGACCCTCTGATTTAATTAATGATCAAAACATGTTAGATCTATGTTTAATTAATGTGTTTTTATAAAAAACATCACGTGTTCATAATTAATAAAAAGATTAATTAAAAAGAAAAGGTTTAAAAATGTTTTACCATATTCGTGGATCAAGGGAATGAAGAACAAACACGAACAAACAATAAATCAACAAGATCCAAGATCAAGGAATCACCTTGTTTGGTGATTGTAGGTGGCGGCACAAAGAGGAGGAGAAAAGGGAGGGTTTAGGTTTTTCTTGAATCTTCTGTAAAGTAATTTTTGAGTAGTAAAAATTACTTAACCCCCTTTTAGTAAAATTGGTAATGGGCTTGGCCCATTACCCTTGTTTTAGCCGCCTGTAGGGACCCCCCCCCATGGGGTTCCCGTACCTCGTTTCGTGTCTCGTTATTTAGTTGGTCGTTTGTGTTTAATTATGTTCGTGTTTTAAATCTTCTTGTTACGTAAATACCATACTATAATATATTTAATTACGCTCGTATTAAATATATATACGTAATTAATAATAGCTCGTGTTTTAATTACGCTCGTGATTTCGTGATCATATGTTCGTGATTAATTATTGCTAAGTAATTATTACGTGATCGTGCATATAAAATACTTATCGTGTTCTAACACGTACGTAATACATAAACTCCTAACACGTAATCGTAATCATGCTATATTAGGAAAGTTTTTAACTAGTACGTACGATCGTAAGGGTACTATGCATGGTAAAAGCATGCGGTTTTTACAAGCTTATTTTCTTAATTCTCATTCTACCTTTCTTAATCTTTTTCTTAATCTTGATAATCATTTAGTTAATCTCATCTCTTTGATTAAGTGATTGTTTTATTCATGTGATTGATCTTGTAGTTTTGATGTGGTGGATGTTTTGAGCTTATTGTGGTATTTGATCTTCTAGTGTTTGGCTTATTTTTGACTAAGTTGTTTTGATAGATTAATAGAGTTGCTTATTAGTTGATTCTAAATGTTTTGATTATTTAGTGTTTTTATAGTTTTTAATTTGTGGCTTATTTAGTTCTTCTTAAAATTTATTTGGTTAAAGTTTTGGTTAATTGCTTGTTTGGTTCATGCTTATTCGTAGCTTAATCCTTGAGTTTGGTTGTTACTTTTTATTCGTATATGAGTTCTAACATTTTCGGAAAAGGGTTTTGTTTCTCTGAAAACACTCCTTTCTCTGAAAAGCCTTTATTCCGAATTTACCATTTCTATGAATTCATCATTTTGCCTAAAATTTTATTATTCCGAAAAAGCTATCTTTTCTGAAAACCTTCTTTTTCCGAAAAACACATTTTTCTGAAAAGTCAATTATTCCGAAGAAACACATTTTTCTGAAAAGCTTGTTATGACGAAAATACCTTTTTTCCTGAAAAGTTACTTATTCCGAAGATACCATTTTTCCTGAAAAGATCATTATTCCGAAATTATCATTTTCTATGAAAAACCTATTTTTCCGAAAATGTTACTTTCTCTGAAAAAGTCTTTATTCCGAAGATTTCTCTGAATTTATCCATTATTCCGAAAATGTCTATTTTTATGAAATTCCAATTATTTTCTTTTCAGACTTAGTTTCATTGCTTGTTTTCTGAATTGTTTCTATTTTCTAACTTTAATTTTTCCCACTTTTCTACTTAGCACTGTTTTAAATTGTTTTATCTTAGATTAAATGTTTAGCTTTCAACGACATTTTTATTTTTAGTAGAATAGATAACCAAACCTTTTTATTTTCCACCAAGAACAATTAAGTCGCACTTTCTTCCAATAATCAATTCGAAAAGATCGGACGATAACTCTTTCATAACTAAGTGAAAACCTAGTTATTAAATGGCGCCGCTGACGGCTCTTTTCGTTAAGATTAAAGGTTTTAAGTGAGAGACGCGTTGGATTTTGGGATCCGTTCATCATTGAACGTTATTTTCCTTGCTTTAAAATTTTTAAAAATCCATAAAAATTAAAATTTTTTCAAAAATACAAAAAAAAATAGAAAAACATATAAAAACCAAAAATATTTCTTGTCTATTTTTGCGTTCCCTTTTGTAGTTGTGTATGCGTACTCGTGATCGTAAGAAGAAAGTAGCTCAAGCCGAAGTCATTACTCCACCTATTGTCACCATGGACAATCAACCAATGATCGAGCTTTTGCAATCGCACATAGAAGGCAACACCGATGCTATTGTCATACCTGAGATTGGAGCCAACAACTTTGAACTTAAATCCGGCTTCATTCAAATGGTCTCTGCTCAACCCTTCTTGGGGCGTTCAATTGATGATCCTCATGACCATATAAAAAGGTTTCTTCAACTAACTAATACGGTTAAGTATAATGGGGTTTCACAAGAGGTAATTCGCTTGCAACTTTTACCTTTCTCCTTAGAGGGACAAGCCCGGCATTGGCTTCATAAGGAACCGCCACAAAGTATTCTTACGTGGACGTATTTAGAGACCAAATTCATCAACTACTTTTTCCCACCCTTACGTACTACCGCTTTGCGGATTGAAATCATTACTTTTGAACAAAAGTACGGTGAGACATTTAGTGATTCTTGGGACCGTTTTAAGGAACTTTTAAGAAAGTGTCCACAACATGGTTTAACAAAAGTACATCAAATTAATACTTTTTACAATGGTTTAAGCATTAATGACCAAGATTCACTAAATAGTGCCTCGGGGGGTAACATTTTGGTTATGTCTTCTAATGCCGCTTGGGATATTATTGAGAACAAGTCTAGAGTGCAAACCAAGAGTGTTCGGACCAATGTGGCTAGTGCTAGCACTAATGATAGCGACAAGAGAATTGATAAGCTTACTTCGCTTGTTGAATCACTTGCTCTCCAAGCCGCCAACAATAACAAAGCTATCACTGCCCAAGCTAGTGCTTTGAGTCAATCATGTGAAATATGTGGGGGATCCCACTCATACACCGATTGTCCTTCGACTCAAGATAATCCGGAAAATGTGTATGCCGCCAACTATAACTTTGCTTCAGGAAGCTATCAAGCACGTCCTCAAGGTGACCGCAATTTGCTCAGCTATCGCTCAAACAATTTTCTTTCACCACCCGGTTTTCCCCCACAAAACCCAAACAACCTCAATCGCAACAATCAAAACCAACCTCGTGCTCCAACTCTATATCAAAACCAAAGAAACCCATATCCACCTCAAAGAAACAACCAAGTTTACCAACAACCTGCTTATCAACCACCTGCCTACCATGCTTCTCCCAACCAACCCACTGCATTACACCAAGAGGTTGAAACTTACATGTGGACTAATGATGCGATAGTGCAAAATCTCCAGCGGGAAATGGCCAACATGAAAGCAGATATGGTGAAACAAGGGAATGATCTTCGAGCCGATATGCGAAACTCTTTTACAAGTCAAACGAATGACTTAAGGAACATGATGGCTAGTTTCTTCCCAAGTAATCAAGCCTCTGGTTCGGGTTCTCTTCCGAGTAACACCGTTGCTAATCCAAGAGGGGAGATGAAAGCAATCACCACTCGAAGTGGAAAAGGTTTAAAGGAACCCGAGCTTCCTACACCTACACCGGTGATTGTGACAAAGGAAAACGAGTCTCCTTCTCTAATTCCCCCACCTTTATTCCTCCAACTTCTACTTCTCCAATTCCACCACTTTCTACTTCTACCCCTCCACCACCCAAGGATGTGAGTGAGAATTCCATACCAAAGCCTTCATCTCAACCCAATATACCTTATCCTTCAAGGTTGAGGAAAGAGAAATTGAAGAACAAGGATGATATTCAGGTTTCTAACTTTCTCAAAATATTTAAACAACTGAATTTCAATATCTCCATTGCTGAGGCTCTCGCTCACATGCCGAAATATGCTAAAATGTTTAAAGATCTTCTCAGTGATAAGGAGAAACTTCTTGATATCGCTCAGACCCAACTTAATGAGAATTGTTCCACATTGCTCTTAAGGAAATTACCAACCAAATTTGGTGATCCGGGTCGTTTCTTGATTCCTTATAACTTCCCTGGGGTAGAGAATTGTATGGCCCTAGCCGATCTAGGTGCTAGTATAAACTTAATGCCTTTAAGCGTTTGGAAACAATTATATCTACCCGAGCTAGTCCCCACACGAATGACTTTGGAATTAGCTAACCGTACGGTTTCTTATCCAGTGGGGATAGCCGAAGATGTCTTCGTTGGTGTCGACAAATTCACCTTTCCGGCGGATTTTGTTGCCGTTGACTACGAGATGGACCCCCGTGTTCCATTAATCGTTGGACGTCCATTCCTGAGGACCGGTCGCACTCTCATTGATGTAGCCGCTAGCGAATTAATCATGAGAGTTGGTGACGATAAAATCGTCTTCAACATGGGAAAACTTTCTAAGCAACCTTCTGAAAACGAGAGTGTTAATTTCATTGTCGTTCTTAATGAGGCTTGTGAAGAACATTTCAAAGACGCTTGTAAAAGTGGTTCTTCTTCTCTACCCACTATTGAGACCGTTGCCTCTATTGCTCCATCATTAATCCATTTGGAGAAAGTGATTTCATCTTGAAAGAATTTGAAGCAACTTTGGGAGATGTGTATTTAAAATATGACGATTCTCCCTCCAATTAGGATGAAGACATTCGTACCATTGAGAAACTTCTCAATGAGGACCATATTTCTCCACCATCTCCTAAGGATATTTCTATCGATGAACAGAATTTGACTACGCCTTCCATCAAAAATCCTCCGGAATTAGAGCTTAAGGACCTACCATCTCATCTCGAGTACGTTTTCCTTGAAGACAACAAGATGTCACCCGTCATCATCGCTAAGGACTTGAAAGAGGAAGAAAAATCCCGATTTATCGCCGTGCTGAAGAATCACAAGAAAGCCATTGCTTGGAAAATCTCCGATATTCGTGGAATTGATCCTCACTTTTACACACATAAAATTCTCATGGAGGACGAATTTAAACCCACTATTCAAAGCCAAAGAAGGGTGAATCCCAAGATCCATGACGTTATCAAAAAAGAGGTTATCAAACTTCTTGATGCGGGAATGATCTACCCTATCTCGGATTCACCATGGGTTAGTCCCGTCCATTGTGTGCCTAAGAAAGGCGGAATCACCGTTGTGCCCAATGAAAACAAAGAGTTGATTCCTACTCGTCTCGTTACAGGGTGGAGAGTTTGTATAGACTATTGCAAACTCAATGATGCTACGAGAAAGGATCATTTTCCCCTCCCTTTCATGGACCAAATTCTTGAACGTCTAGCGGGTAATGACTATTACTGCTTTTTAGACGGTTTCTCTGGTATTTTCAAATTCCCATCGATCCCAAAGACCAAGAGAAAACCACATTCACTTTTCCTTACGGAACATTTGCTTATAAAAGAATGCCTTTCGGCTTATGCAATGCTCCTAGGACTTTCCAAAGGTGTATGATGGCTATCTCCCATGACATAGTTGAAGAAACTATGGAAGTCTTCATGGATGATTTCTCGGTCTATGGTGATTCTTTCTCTCATTGCCTTGCCAATTTGGAACGCATGCTTAAGTTGTGCGAAGAAACTCACCTTGTTCTAAATTGGGAAAAATGCCATTTCATGGTCAAATAAGGCATTGTGCTTGGACATAAAATCTCAAAAGCCAGTATTGAAGTTGACCGTGCTAAAGTGGATGTCATAGTCAAATTACCTCCACCTTCAACCGTGAAGGGTGTGAGAAGTTTTCTTGGTCATGCGGGCTTCTATCGTCGATTCATTCAAGATTTTTCTAAATCGCTCGCCCTATGACCCACCTCTTGGAAAAAGATACTCCTTTCATCTTTTCCAAAGAGTGTCTTGAATCCTTCAATCTTCTTAAGGATAAGCTAACTAAGGCACCGGTCTTGGTTACCCCTAATTGGGAGATACCTTTTGAGTTGATGTGTGATGCTAGCGACTTTGCTATTGGAGCGGTTTTGGGCTAAAGAGTGAACAAACACTTCCAACCAATCCATTACGCTAGCAAGACAATGACGGGGGCTCAATTGCATTATACCACTACCGAAAAAGAGCTTTTAGTTGTAGTGTATGCTTTTGAAAAATTCCGCCCCTATCTTGTCCTTTCTACCACCATCGTGTATACCGATCATTCCGCGTTGAAGTACTTGTTGACTAAGCAAGATTCTAAACCAAGACTTCTTCGTTGGGTTTTGCTCCTTCAAGAATTTAAAATCGAAATTCGTGACAAGAAGGGAGCCGAAAACCTAGTCGTGGATCATCTAAGTAGACTTAAGGATCCTTATCAAGGGGATCATCCGAATCAAGAGATCAATGACTCTTTTCCCCTTGAGTCCTTAATGTCTATCGACTCAAATCTTGATGACACCCCGTGGTTTGTGGACATTGCAAACTACTTAGCGGGTGGAATTCTCAAGGAAGGGTTAACGTCCCAACAAAAGAAAAAGTTCTTTAAAGATATTGAACATTATTTCTGGGACGACACTTACCTCTTCAAACAATGTGCGGATCTTGTCATTCGTCGATGTGTTGATGGGCCGGCAGCGGTACAAATCCTTGACGCTTGCCATAAAGGACCCACTGGTGGTCACTTTGGTCCCAATTACACCGCGAAGAAAGTATTCGACTCTGGATTTTATTGGCCCACCATTTATCGTGACGCTCACGACATGGTTAAACATTGTGATGCTTACCAAAGACAAGGCAATATCACACATAAAGATGAAATGCCTCAAAATTTCATACAAGAATGTGAAATCTTTGATGTATG
Organism: Glebionis coronaria; assembly: GCA_025667525.1. Lineage (NCBI taxonomy): Eukaryota > Viridiplantae > Streptophyta > Magnoliopsida > Asterales > Asteraceae > Glebionis > Glebionis coronaria. Next base: position 211,499 of record JANFOE010001993.1, read on the forward strand.
GGGTATCGACTTTATGGGGCCATTTCCATCATCTAAAGGGAACAAGTACATCCTCGTAGCCGTTGACTACGTTTCTAAATGGGTTGAAGCTAAGGCTCTCCCTATGAACGATGCGAGGGTGGTTGTGAACTTTTTGAAGCAACTTTTTGCTCGATTCGGTGTTCCTCGTGCTATAATCAGTGACCGCGGGACTCATTTTTGCAATGATCAATTCGCAAGAGTCATGGCTAAGTACGGTGTCAATCACCGTCTTTCCACCACTTACCATCCCCAAACTAATGGGCAAGCCGAGATATCTAACCGTGGATAGAAGCGAATTCTGGAGCGTTAGAGCATCGTGCCTCATGGGCCGATAAGTTAGATGATGCTTTATGGGCTTTCCGTACTGCTTATAAGACCCAGATTGGTTGTACACCTTATCGTCTTGTGTACGGGAAAGCATGCCACCTCCCTATTGAGCTGGAACATAAGGCATACTGGGCCTTGAAGTGGGCTAACTTCGACATCAACAAAGCCGGTGATCTTCGGAAGATTCAACTCAACGAGCTTAATGAATTGAGGAATGAAACTTACGAGAACTCATTGGTCTACAAGGAGAAGACCAAGATCATCCATGATGCAAGGATTAAGAACCGAGAGTTGCACGTTGGTGATCAAGTCTTACTTTTTAACTCTCGGTTGAAGATCTTCTCGGGCAAGTTGAAGAGCCGCTGGTCTGGTCCGTTCACCGTCGCCAAAGTCTTCCCATATGGCACTATTGAGCTTTCTCAGCCAAATGGGCCCAATTTTAAGGAATGGACAGCGTGAAGTTGTACTTTGGTGAGGACATCTCTCATGAGATGATTCCATCCCTCACCATGTTTCCCATGAACTAGTTTTGGGACGAGTCAGGCTCGTGACTCGGTTATAAAAAATAAGCGCTTCTCGGGAGGCAACCCGTGATCTATCCTTTACCGTTTTCATAATAAGTGTAGGGGAGCCCCGTATGTGTGTTGTTGTCTTGTTTCTTCTTCTGTGCAGGGATTAAAGCTTCAAAGATCCATTCTCGATGACTTTTGACGAACCGTGATCCCGTGTTCCCGTCTTCCCGGTTCTATCCTAAACTGTCGTGATTCAATATTTCATATCTTATATGTTTACATTGAAATCACTATTGTGACACCCTAGGCAAATCCCACATCGGCTGTGGCCAGGAGAGATCCATGGTTCATAAGATAACATGCGCCTTCTCATGACACAACGCGTTTTGTGGTCTACTGCACGTAGGGTTCTCAGGAACTGGCAGTTAAGCGTGCTCATGGAAGAGTAGTACTGGCTTGGGTGACCTGCCGGGAAGTCTTCACAAGAGGGCCACAAAGCAAAGCCGTGAGCTTGCGGGCAAAGCGGACAATATTGTGGTCTGAGTAGGCGGGATGTTACAAGTGGTATCAGAGCCACTCCTGAGCTGTTCGGGATGGTGGGGCAAACCTCATCGAGGACGATGAGTCCCGAAGGGGGGGTGATTGTGACACCCTAGGCAAATCCCACATCGGCTGTGGCCAGGAGAGATCCATGGTTCATAAGATAACATGCGCCTTCTCATGACACAACGCGTTTTGTGGTCTACTGCACGTAGGGTTCTCAGGAACTGGCAGTTAAGCGTGCTCATGGAAGAGTAGTACTGGCTTGGGTGACCTGCCGGGAAGTCTTCACAAGAGGGCCACAAAGCAAAGCCGTGAGCTTGCGGGCAAAGCGGACAATATTGTGGTCTGAGTAGGCGGGATATTACAACTATAGTTGTCCTTTCCTTAGCAAGATTTAAACAAAGTGCACAATGTCATAAGTGTAGGGGAGTTTACTCCCACATGCTTAAACATTGAGGACAATGTTTATATCAAGTGTAGGGGGACTTCTATCGAAGTAAGTGGTCTTTTCCATGAATTTGTCCTCATTTTAACCGGAAAATTTGATTTTTCGACATTTTTCAAAATTTTTAATCTATTTTGGCCTAGTTGTATAGTTGTATTTTCCTTTGTTATGGTTATTTTCTTTCCTTGCTAAAATAAAGTTTACAAAAGTGGTTTTAAAATTTTTCAAGGTCGTGAATATTTTGACTCACCCGAGTTTACTTATCTAAGTTTACTCTAGCTAGTATCCTTAACGTGTTTAAGTCAAGTTTTGCTAGGCTTTTATGTAGGGGACTTTAAAACGTGAAAGTCTTAACTCTCACGGGTTAAGAACAAGAACTTTTCGCAAGTTCCTATAATTGATCCTAGAGAGTTGTTTATCAAGGGAACTTTAAAATACGATTTCTAAACTTGAAAAAGTCTAAGAGACTGCAAGATCCTATAGATGACTCGAAAACCCAAAAAATTGATTTAATTGGCTAAGCATCCACGAGTCTCATTCCTTGAGATTTTAAATTGTGGAGAACGAGAGATGATAGAGTCAATTATAAGTTTGGTATTCTTTCGTGAATTTATGTGAGTTGATTATAAACCTATTCTCCCATCGCTTGCTAATAAATTTATCTGCAATAAATAAGGTTGTACGATTTGAAAAGTTACTTAGCTTCTAGCACAAGATCGTTTAAAATTTGCTCGGTATTAATTAGAGTTCATAGCCAAGGCATAACTTATTGAAGCGGGATGCGAAGATTGGCGAGTCCGAAAAGGCCCTAACAAGGCATGAGGGCTATATTTTGTTTCTAAATATCCAAAAGTGATGTGAAGAATCATTTATCGAAAATCAATATGAAGGATCGAGACACACGACCAAAAGCAAGTACTCCCCAAAAGATCATGGAGAAGTCTATCCGAAAAGACCCTAGCAAGGTATGAGGATAAATAGATCCAAGTCCTAAAAGGAGGCGGATCGTTGTATATCAATGTCCAAAATAAAGATTGGAGAAAAATGAAAAAGTCGTGGTCCAAATATGAAGACTCTATAAAAACTTCAAGTGAAGAAATTCCTATTATGAAGAGAAGACCATAATTTCAAGAAAGTCTCTCAAAGATTTGAAGTATGAAGTCGCTGCCAAATATCGGTCCGAGAAAGGTCTCAAATCGTGAAGCGATTTATGCCAAGATATGAACTTTATGAGGTCCCGAGAAGCAGTTTTAAAAGATTTTGTCCTTTAGCTAACTATTGATTAAATCGTCCCACTTTGTTTTCAGCTTAAATAACTATCGAAATAAGTCAAACAATGCATCCTCGTGATCATTTAAGACAATATTAAAATATAAGAGATACACCTAGGAATAAGGAAGTCTAAGTGAATAATTGGGCTACATGAGTTCGTGTTAGTTTGCTAACTTATAATAACACTGATCTCGTTTTTAAGCTTGGTATAGGGAACGTGAAACTTGAGAATGATGAACATTCATGACAACCAAAAACCCAATGTAAGTCTTTGATTTCTTACTTGTTTAGTTCTTATAGTTTCCTTAGTGTTTGGCATTTAATAAAGGCCAAGATGGGTTATCTATGATGAAAAATGTAAACCGTGCTTTGAAATCAGTGCATTGCATGAGGACATTGCAATGGTCAAGTGTAGGGGATTTAATAAGTGTGAAAACACTTATCCTTTTATCACTTATTTCCAATAATAACAAGACCAAAACGTGTATTTTATGTCGTAAAAGTCGGAATTATGCGTGGTTTGTGTTTTTATTGTGTTTTAGGACCAAAAGATGCAGAAGGAAGAAAACATAGGCTATCCCGGGCTTTTATCGAAGAAAAAGACTAAAGACGAAGTCAAAAGATTAAGAATGCAAAAAGAACGGAAGTCCAAGGCCTATTCTGAAGATTTATCAAAGAAAAAGTCTAAAGACGGAAGTTTAATGAAGTCGAAGAACTCAAGTCTAGTTATAGAAGAAAATTATTAGACAAGTTCAACTTATATCGAAAAATCCCGAGACAACATCGAGAAAGACAAAGATTAAGTCGAGTCGAGTCGAGAAGAAAGAAATTAGATAGCTTAAGCATGTAATCTCCCCACCTCCTATAAATACCCTCCTAATGTGTCATTAGGAGGGTGGTTAGGTGTTTTAGTTTTTAGTAGTGGTAGTTTAATTTTTAAGTGTGTTTTATTTTTTCTCTCTAGTTTTTCTTTCAAACTTGTTAATATTTACATTAATCTTGTAATCTTTGGATATTCATCTTTAATCAATCAAGCTTATTTTCTTAATTCTCATTCTACCTTTCTTAATCTTTTTCTTAATCTTGATAATCATGTAGTTAATCTCATCTCTTTGATTAAGTGATTGTTTTATTCATGTGATTGATCTTGTAGTTTTGATGTGGTGGATGTTTTGAGCTTATTGTGGTATTTGATCTTCTAGTGTTTGGCTTATTTTTGATTAAGTTGTTTTGATAAATTAATAGAGTTGCTTATTAGTTGATTCTAAATGTTTTGATTATTTAGTGTTTTTATAGTTTATAATTTGTGGCTTATTTAGTTCTTCTTAAAATTTATTTGGTTAAAGTTTTGGTTGATTGCTTGTTTGGTTCATGCTTATTCGTAGCTTAATCCTTAAGTTTGGTTGTTACTGTTTATTCGTATATGAGTTCTAACATTTTCGGAAAAGGGTTTTGCTTCTCTGAAAACACTCCTTTCTCTGAAAAGCCTTTATTCCGAATTTACCATTTCTATGAATTCATCATTTTTCCTAAAATTTTATTATTCCGAAAAAGCTATCTTTTCTGAAAACCTTCTTTTTTCGAAAAACACATTTTTCTGAAAAGTCAATTATTCCGAAGAAACACATTTTTCTGAAAAGCTTGTTATTCCGAAAATACCATTTTTCCTGAAAAGTTAATTATTCCGAAGATACCCTTTTTCCTGAAAAGATCATTATTCCGAAATTATCCTTTTCTCTGATAAACCTATTTTTCCGAAAATGTTACTTTCTCTGAAAAAGTCTTTATTCCGAAGATTTCTCTGAATTTATCCATTATTCCGAAAATGTCTATTTTTATGAAATTCCAATTATTTTCTTTTCAGACTTAGTTTCATTGTTTGTTTTCGGAATTGTTTCTATTTTCTAACTTTAATTTTTCCCACTTTTCTACTTAGCACTATTTTAAATTGTTTTATCTTAGATTTAATTTTCTAGCTTTCAACGACATTTTTATTTTTAGTAGAATAGATAACCAAACCTTTTTATTTTCCACCAAGAACAATTGAGTCGCACTTTCTTCTAATAATCAATTCGAAAAGATCGGACGATAACTCTTTCATAACTAAGTGAAAACCTAGTTATTACATATCGTGATCCATGATACGTGTAACATATCGTGAACGTGATATGAGGAATGTGTAATGAACATGACATGTGAAACATATCGTGAACATGGAATACGACTGCGGTAACGCCAAATGCTACAAGGTGAGACGTGGAATGTGACGTGAAACGTCTATCTGAGGATAGGGAGTTATACCAAGCTTGAGTCTGGTCTCTCCAGTTCTTGTAAAACTTCCTAGAACGAAGATGAACGTAAAATCGTAAGCCAAGATACGATCATGAACGTGAATAGTGTCATGAACATGAGCTTGAAAGCAAGTCGTAAAATTAGAACATAGACGTGAACGTAAATAAGGAGCACAAATGTGGACCTTTGTCTGACCCGATAGCTGAGGGGTTACCAAGTGATCTGATGAGCCTTGGCTGGAACAAGTCCGAGTAATCTGTTGGTTCTGAAATCCTTGCGGGTGTAAGGATTCTGTAGACTTGATCAAACTGTTGGCAATAACACATATAGCATCATGCTTCTTCTGAGTTTGCGTTAATCTGGTAACCAAAATCCATGGAGATCTTGTCCCATTTCTATTCATAATTTAAGATGATGGAAAACATCCTAGTCTGTTGATTTTTATTGTATCTTGCTTCGTAGAAACTTGATATATAGAAATTTGAGGAACAAGAAGTCTCTGAAATTAGACTGCTCTTAGCGTAGGATTTTTTTGGAACACCTAATGTAGTGTAGGGTTCTCACCTTTACTCATAAGCTGAGTCATGGTAAGATAAACCGTGGGAATCCATATGATTCAGCATGTCACTGTAATCAAACAGAATTGATATTGGAAAATTTCCAGGGTGAAATTTCTCCTGTCGTAGAATTGCAACATAGTGCAAATATGGTCTTCCTGCTCTTCTCCAGACTTAGAGAAAATCAGGTTGTCCTTGAAGAAAACACTGATGAATTTGTTTATGAGTTCATGGAAACTCGATTTATTAAGTCCATAATGTTGTTAGAGCATTTATGAGACTAAAACAGAATCATGAATCTAACATGACCGAGTCGTGTACAAATAGCAGTCATGGACATGTCATGCTCTTTCACTAGTCACTCTTGGCAGCATAATCATGAATCCGATCTTGGAAAGGTGTTTGACACCTTAAAGTTGATTGGACATGTTATCAATACATGGAGGAGAATAACGGTTACGGATGGTGATTTGTGTAAGTCGACGGTAGTCGACACATAATCTCATGTTACCGTCCTTCTCCTTGAAGGTTCTTCTAGAAAGTATGGGAAGATTTTGGAATAATCGTCTGGTTATGCGTAAAGGAACTTAAGTGGTCATGTATTAACTGACAGCTATAAAATTTTAGCAGTCATAGCTAACAACGCACGTGCTTGTAAAGCATAAATAATTTGTATTGATTTTCCTGATGGAAAATCAAGCTGAATGTATTCAGGAGCCTGAACATTACTATACATAATCATGAATCGTAGCATGGTGTGCTGTTCGTAGTCCATAATTAGGATAAATTCAACTCGCGTCTGTCCAAGGTAATGCGTTAGCAGTTTGGATCTTATCATTAGGCTGAAGGAAAGACCTATGTATACATGGAGAATACGAATGGCGTCCTTTATGGCCATGAATATATGAAATATAGGTGCAAGAAAGGAAGTATCATCGAACAATCGTGACAGATCTCACTGATATGCCGATGCTGGTACTGAAATTCTTGTGGCCTGGTTAATACATGGCACCACAAAATGGATATACCTTTTGGAGGGTATGCTGAATTTCTTAGGGATGTTCCATAATTGGACGTGCGTCATGTGTCTTGACTCGTGTCTTGGGAAATGTAAGCATGACATGTGTCTCGACTGGTGTCTTGACATGTGTCTTCAGAAAGTATACGTGTGACATGTGTCTTGACTGATGTCTTGTCATGTGTCTCCGGATGGGAAACCAATAGAACTACACATATTAGGTTATTATGCCAGAATTGGCGGATCGGTTGGACTACTGATCCTTTGTATTTTTGATCACGTCCGTGGCCGAAGCTTCGGTTGCGATTGCTAGAATAGTTGTTGCCATAGTAGTGGTTACTATCGTCTTGTCTGTCAGTTCATGACGGTCATTTTTATGACTGTAATTCATGTAACTATTCAGCTGAGTGGCCGGCTGGTTACACTCATATGACTGAAACGATAACTGAATGACGCGTGACATGTAACTAAGAATGAGGGACAATGATTGATGGAAATCGTCTGGTGATGAAACATCTTCTCGTTCGACCGCGAATTGATCTAACGCCTTTGTCTTCGTCTTGTAAGATCTCCAGGTTGTGAACAGCATCAGCGTCTCGTAGCGTCTCTATGATAATCATCAGCATCAACCTTTAGTAACATCTCCAAGTTATAAGCGGTATCAGCAATCTTGTAGAATATCAGCAAGTGAAAATACGCCTGAGATGATTCAGAATTGACTAGCGAATACTCGTGAAGTATTGCAAGTGAAATACACTTGGATTAAGGTACGTGTAATACACATGGAATACGGTACATGGAGTACACATGGAATGCACATGAAATGATCGATATGGGGTCGATCATTTGTCATAATTTAAAGGAAATATAATCGGTTAAACGGTTAGAAAAACCATCATGCTAACCTGGCAATGCCAGTATATACCTCATTCTGGTTGCATGGAGAAATGGTAATGTGTTGTTAAATGAATTCCAACGATGATTTTCCTGAAAGCCTGTTTAACGAAAACCAACCATGACTATCATGAAATCAGGATTTAAATGAATTCCAACAGTGTCTTGCATGAAAGCGTAAATAACAAATGAAACGTAAGACGTAATCAACCTGAAGACGAAATCATCATGAAGAAACATGAAACAACTTAACATAAAGGATCATAATCAGCATGAAACTGAAGTTAAGCATGACAGTATGAAAACATACTTGACATAAAAACATAGTAATTTATGAGGGGGCATGAAAAATTTTTATTCCAATTAATCATGAGAAAAATTTTATGCATGAAAAACAGTGCATGAATGCATGATGCAGTTTATAAAAATATTTATATGTGCGAGGGGACGCCTATGGGTCGGTCCCAAAACAAAATACATGGCGAGGGGACGCCTATGGGTCGGTCCCAAAGTTAAAAGTTTCGATAAAAGCACATGCGACTAAATAGGGCCAGTCCTGTACCAACCATTACTTAGTCAAAATTCCTGCAACAATGATACATGAAACATAAATAAGTAAAAATCATCTGTCAAAACTTATCAGAAAAACTTTTATGTGACTAATTATGAACTACTGGGGTTCAGTTCACATAGCCACCGTTCACGAGGAACATCATGCATGAAACAATGACACATAACTAAACATGAATGACGGTTGTCCATCCATATTAGTAAAACAATATGGATGAAAACATCAAGGTTAAAACAACAAGATGCTGAAAACATCAAGGTTAAAACAACAATGTGCTGAAAACATCAATACGTGGAATAAAAAAAAGTTGGCTTAGGAAGCTCCTGGTGACTACCCACTAGTCACAGGTCAAGTTTTAGAGCCTACAGGTCGAAGCCTTGGCTCTGATACCATAATTGTAACACCCCACTTTGGTAAGTGGACCGTTACGCGTAATTATGGCGTATCATCAAAGCATGCAAGGTAATATGTAGTAAAACATACATGACCATAGGGAAAATCGGAATCAAACATCGGTTCCCAAACATAAGCCCAAAACATAAATAAAGTAAATGAAATGAGTGAAAGACTACACAAGCATAAATATATGAAGGCAAAAGGAAAAGAAGTCTATGGCAGCTTCCATCCTATGCACATCCTCCAAATGCTCGAGTCTGCCCTTAGGTACCTGCCGTTTTGGGACATGGAAAGGAAAGTACCGGTTGAGCAAAACGCTCAGTGCACGGATATACAAGCATGGAATGAATAATATAAGCATGTGAAACATATAGCAGCGGAAATGTATATGTCCTGGAAAACCTGGTATAACTTAGTAAAATTGGTTTTATAGTTTGAAAAGCCTTATTTTTATCTTATAAAATCTGTTTAACATGTTTACCATTAGCCAATATAGGTCACAAAAATATCAACGTGCATGAATACTTGGAGGGGTGACGTCGTCATGCAATTATAGGGGCTGCCTCTAATTATTATAATTGTTTGGGTAGGAGGGATCAGCTCCTTGTGAAGGATGCACGGCACACATCACATTCACCTAATAATCTGCTGAAAACATGTAAACTAGGATGCACCCATACACCCCACCTGATAATAATAATATGGCCAAAAGTTGAAGGGACGCCACGAGCTATCACTCCGTCGTGGTGGAGTAATAACACTGGTGCCTCTAGTGTTATGGTTATGGTACCTCCATAAATAGGTGAAACTGGTCATGCATGTATACGGCTTTAGGTATCTAATTAACCATAAGCAATTCAAAAACATATAAAACATATACTGGGGAAAACAGTTGGCTGCATACGGGGAATCCTAATAAGGAAGAATGTCCATACTGAAAGGACGGAGAATCCGTACCTTAAGTCCAGTGAACGAAGAAGACGAACGAAAGAGAGTCCTACTTCGATCTCACTAATGCTACATAAATAGCATACGTGTATAAGTATACTGATTACTAAGTACGTAACTAATTTTATATCGTGTCTTAGCTTGTTTTATATATTCATGTCATATTTTAATGATTTTAACGTTATGTTGTGTTTATCATGTATTCTGGATATTCTGATTAAGTATTACTTGTATTCCTTGTATTATTACACTTGTTGTGTAATAATAAGTAATTTTCTAAAAATAACAAGTTCCTAAAATAGAAAGTTTCCAAAAATAGAAGGTTTCCAAAAATAGATTTACTGCTTAAAATAGATAAGTTCCTAAAAATAGAAAGTTTCCATAAATAGATTAGCTGCTTATAATAAATATGTTTCTCAAAATAGAAAGTTTCCATAAATAGAATTAAGCTGGATTTAATAAGCTATATAATATAAGCTTAAGTTTCACTGATTAAATATATCATGTCATGTGATTAATAGTATAGTTTATTAATTATAACATGTTAATTAAATAAACTATATGTTATACGATTTAATTAAATATAAGCATGATTTAATTAAATTAAAGTGTATAAAATACTTAGGTTAAAACATGTATTAATATTGTATTAATATAACCTAAGTCATGGTTATTAATCAATTATAGTTCATGTTTAATAATTAATTAATACTATAGTGTAAAATAAATAATTAAATACTTAGGTTAAAATCATATATTATTAATAATAATAATAAACCTAAGTCCATGTTTTAATTAAATTAATTACATATCATGCCAAATTAATTTAATTAAGAGGGAAATGCATGTTTGCTCCCTGTGGTTTTCTAAAATGCAGGCGCATCCCCGTCTTTACGAAAGTGCATTTAAGCTCCCCAACGTTTATGATAAGTAAGCAGGCGGTCTCCCCAGTGTTATCTTTGACCAGTTATGTTATTTCCATCAGGGGCAAGACCGTCTTTTTCCTCATTAAATAATAATAAGCACTTTATCCATCAGTCCTATAAGAAAACTCGATTCAAAGGCCCTTTTCCAGAAATCCCCTTTTCTCTCATAAACCCTATTTTTTTAAACACATCTAAAAACACCAATTTTTTAAACACTCCAAGTTATATATAAAAAAATTCCTTTAGTAAATTGAACAATGATCTATTCGACTGCAGAGCCCTGTGTGAAGCAGACCAAGCAAGAAATATGAAAATGATTACACATGAATTTTGTGTGCCTAAAAACAAGCTCAGGTGCCTAACTAAATGCCTTTCCACGCAAGGGATGCATTGTGCATGAACGAGAAAAAAATTGGAACATATCAAGAACATAGATTCGAAATTCAGACCCTGTGAAACAAGTTTATGAAGTGTCATTTAGAAGTGAGAGCACCAACAACAGATCTTGACGCATATCCAGCATTGTTTTTAGATGTGTTTAAAAAAAATTAGGGTTTATGAGAGAAAAGGGGATTTCTGGAAAAGGGCCTTTGAATCGAGTGTTCTTATAGGACTGATGGATAAAGTGTTTATTATTATTTAATAAGGAAAAAGACGGTCTTGCCCTTGATGGAAATAACATAACTGGTCAAAGATAACACTGGAGAGGCCGCCTGCTTACTTATCATAAACGTTGGGGAGCTTAAATGCACTTTCGTAAAGGCGGGGAGTGCGCCTGCATTTTAGACAAACCACAGGGAGCAAACATGCATTTCCCTCTTTAATTAACTTGTAAAATTATATACTTGTAAAAATAAATAAACTTGTAAAAATAATCATGAATCGAACCGTGTGTTATTAATTTATTAAAACGTGTCATGAACCGAACCCATGAAAACCCGTGTGTTTTACCTATAAGCCGAACCAAACAGCCCCCTTAACAGTTTTCTTAAACCCAAAACCAAACACCCTTTTAAACTGCTACAACCCCTGACTGTGTCAATATTGCCCCTGGTAGTGGCCTTGTTGCCACTGCCATAACCCTTTCGTTCCTGCTGCCCAGTTAATTGTACCCACTGTTTTAGGCAAAACGCCACTGTTGATGTTTTAGCTACCCACTATTTTTGTATTAGTTACCCACCGAGACCCCAAGTGTCTCGGTTCCTACTGATCTTAACCAAACCACCCTTATAAGGGCGTTTGATGTTGCTAGTGCTTGAATAAAACCACACCGACCCTTATAGGGTGCAGCTGGTGGAAAAGCAAATACCACCGAGACCAACTTGGTCTCGGTTTGTGTGTGTACCCCGGCTGTAACAACACCCAACGACTTCACCCTTAAACCCAGTTGTCTTTTAACATGCTTCATAGATTAGGGTGTTTACAAATTACATAATTAACTAGAACACACAAAAAAACGAGATTGTTACCATTAACTTGCGTTGGTGATCTAGGAACCAAAACGCGAACAACAATCATGATCAATCCCACGGTCTCTTGGTTCTTGGAATGGAAGACGACGCAGGAGAGATGGAAAAGAACATACTATCGTTAGAAGAAAAGAAGAAGTCGACGACTATTTTTTGGTTTTAGGGTTTCCTGTTTGTTTGATTTTATGTCGACTGAAAGAAAAATTAAAGCACTCCCGACCTTTATTCCATGTGGTAGTCGGTCTGGAAGTCCCTTGGGACCCAGCCCATCTTTCTTCTCCTTCCCTGTCTAAAACAGCCCAAACAAACAACCCTTAAACATTTTATTCAAATAGCGTCTTGTTAATGATACGCGTAATCATGTTTTACAATGTCGTGAATTTATCTTTGTAGTCATTACACATGTTATACGTAATGTTATTTTACGTAGTTACTGGTCGTGTTTAATTAACTACGTAAACGTGTTCGTGTACATAAATGTTCACGTTATACGTAATCCATAACGGATGTTAATTAAGATAATTACATATGTAATTACTTGTCGTAGTTAAATAATATACGTATTAATCGTGTTAAACATTCGTGTCGTATGTTGTATATTAAATAATAATCATAACATACGTAAATAATTATCGTACGTAATAAATATACGTAATTGTTGGGCCAATTCAGTGCCTGATTTGTCCCTTCCACAGGATTTGGATGTAAAGTATCCTAAGTAGTGTTAGTCACTGAACTTACGTATGTTACAAGTTTAGTGTGTCATTCTTTAGAGTTCTTTAGGGTCTACGAGATAGACTCGTCATTAGCTGAGGCGGATCTCAGTAAGTGTGCAAAGAATCAAGGATGATGGAGTTAGTAAGTGATGACATAATAGCTTACTAACTCCTCGAGACTATTACTCATTACAAGACCTGAAGATGTTAGAAGACCAGAAGAAGTGTCTGAAGTGTCTGTCTAAAGTATTAGTGGAAGACTACAAGGTGGTTACTTGTATTTTAGTTAAAGCTTCTCAAGAAAGCTTCACACCCCACTATATATATGTGGTCCTTGTAATAGAATAGTCCAATGATTCCCACCACAGAAAACACACATGTAACACTTTAGTGGATAGGGGTTTCATCCTCCCATGGTTGCATAAGCTTAGCTAGCTATGAACATGAGAGTTTAGTTTGTCATTCATCGCCCGGTTGTTATTCCGCAAACAACCGGGCAAGTCATGTATATTTGTTGATTCATTATTAATAAGATATACATACGATGAAAAGTACAAGTTTTGTTATTAGTTAGTCAATTGGTTTAATTGTGCAAATGTTCTTCATTTATTCTTATTGATTCGATGTTTGCACAAGTGTCGGGGACCATCAAATGGTATCAGAGCGGGTTGGATTAATTTACTATCCAGATCCATTCAGTATATGACTGCTAATAACATATTTAGATCGTCAAATTTCAGTGTTGATTATAAAAAAACTGCTACTGCTAATGTAGTCTGAGCAATTTTTAAAGGAGAAATAATACACTACTATTTGATCTACCTACCCACCACCACCTAAAATCTTATCCTATACTCCCCAGTCCCCACCCAATTCACGTGTCAACCAAAAACAAAACCATTCATTACTCATAATCAAAAAAACAGATCCAATTCACTCCATCTTCAACCCCTCAACCAAATCCATCCTCACCAAATCTGTACCGGTATCAACATAAACAAAAAAAACACCACCGTGTGATAAACGACATCACAACAACATAAAAATCTCACCAGTAAAACAAATCACGACCTCATATATGACCAAAAACCCAATCCTATTAGTCAAAAATAAATCAAATAAAAAAAAAGGTTGAGATTCGTTTCGTGTGGCCACATGAATGGATTATTTCAATTAAAGAATCGAATTTTTAAACTGGATGTATAATGATCTTTGGGTGTTGGGTTTCGATGTGGAGATCTTCAAATCGTGGATTTGTAGTTAACGGTGGTTATCTTTTTCGAAAGTCAATTGAATACGCAGATTGGGGTTACCTGCGGTTGCGGATGTTTTTATATTGAATTGATTATGAAGGTACCTCATTGACATAGTTGGTTTTGGTATCGATTGAAGCTGGTGAATTAAATCAATGAAGAATTGGTCGAGATTAAAAAAATCAGTGAACTGATAAGGTGTCTCTGTATGTTCATGGATAAGCAGCTTGGCATATTGATCATACCAAAGGAAGACTGGTATGGGGGTATTCAGTTTGTTGGTAAGATGTTGATTTACAGCTGACCATAGGACGATGTTCCTAATCCACGAGTAGATGGGTCGCTGAAGCCTTATTATGACCATTGGTTTGTTGAATGGTATGTTAGAGCTGATAAAAAAAATCAGCCGTGAAGGAAATAAAAGGGTCTTCTCGATAGGGTCTTCTCGATGGCTGTTAAGTGGACAGGGCTTGTATATCTAAACTCAGTACCAAAGCCAAGTACTGAAGACCTGCTGACCCACCAACAGGCCATGAACCCTTTCAATGCTGATAAAACCACCAGGCATATGAAATCATTGGGTCGAACCCGCTGGGTGATCTCAACAAGACTTTATTGCTAAAGCTGAATAGCTTCAGAATTCGGAAGTTGGCCAACCAAGTGTGGAAGCAGTCAAAACGACTGATATCGTATCGAATTCGAATAAATGATCTTGATTTCGGATGATATTAAAAGGAAAGTGTGAAGTTGATATTGTCGAATCTTTGATTATAAGAGCTGATGAGGTTGTGTGTGGTTAAATAGTAGAAAAGGTTGGTGTATTGGAATACACATGTGCTTAAAAGCTTGTGGTCCGCTGGTCTACGTACATATTATCATACACTGGGTGAGAAAAATGTAAAGTATGGTCCGCTGGTCTACGTTCTGAAACAAGAGCAGCTGTACTCTCATTGTATCTGTTTGTCCTGATCGTTGGACCCTCATCACTGGTCCATAGGTCTAAACCCCCATCAGTAGCTGAACCCGACCCCCAGAGGTAGCGAACCCCCAGCAGAATGAACTTCTGGTCTATGTATGAACCCATACCAGTGACTCCATGTCTAGTGATCCCTGTCACTAAAGTTGTTACCCTCAACAGTTTGAACCCCATGGTGTATTGAACCTCTGTCATCCAAATTCACTGAACCTCCAGGTCATCCTGTATCTTCAGCAGGTCATGAACTCCCTGCACTCAAGATCTGAACCCACAGGTCAGAAAAACCCCACATGTAGCTGAACCCCGTCCCTGAACACACAGCCATCCAAATAAGGGACTGCATGACGCTGAACCTGCCACAGAGGTCTGAATCCCTGTCACTAAACCCCTGTCATGGACACCTCTCTCTTTGGACCCCTGTCCCTAAGTCCATAAATCCTCTGTCTCTGAACCATCAGCAGTCTTGACCCTTTCAGCAGTTTCTGAAAACCCACAGCCTCTTTGACCCACACTCTACAGCTAAACACCCCTGAGGTCTAATAAATGTGAAAACACTTATCCTTTTACCACTTATTTCCAATAATAACAAGACCAAAACGTGTGATTTATGTCGTAAAAGTCGGAATTATGCGTGGTTTGTGTTTTTATTGTGTTTTAGGACCAAAATATGAAAAAGGAAGAAAACACGGGCTTTCACGGGCTTTTATCGAAGAAAGCGGGAAAAGACAAAGTCAAAAGATCAAGAGTGCAAAAAGAACGGAAGTCCAAGACCTATTCTGAAGATTTATCGAAGAAAAAGTCTAAAGACGGAAGATTAACGAAGTCGAAGAACTTAAGTCCAATAGAAGAAGAAAATTAAAAGACAAGTTCAAATCCCGACACGACATCGACAAAAGACAAAGAATTAAAGTCGAGTCGAGAAGACGTAAAGAAAGAAAGAAAGAAGATGCAACACATGCACTCCTTCCACCTTCCCTATAAATACCCTCCTAATAGTCATTAGGAGAGAGTTAGTCTTTAATTTTTAGTTTTTCATTTTTACTTTTCTTTCTAGTTTTAGAGAGAGAAAGTTCTAAACTTTCTCTCACTAAGTTTCATCTTTTCTTTTAATCCCTCAAGATTAAACATTTGTGTATTGCTTATTTCATTAATCAAGTTCTATTTAAGCTTTTAATCCTTAATCTCATTCTACCTTTCTTTGATTTTTAGATTGATTTTGGTGCGAATTTCATGTGATCCGTGTTGTTCTTAATGATTTCGTGCTTAAAAAGTTAATCTTTTGATCATTACATAAGTTTTCATTTGATTAAGCTTTAAGATTCTTATGCTTATTGGCTTATTTACATGATTAGCTTATTTACCTTTTAAATGTTTTCTTAAAAAGTTCATATTTTTATTGTTTGATTTTAAAGTTCGTTCATTTTGAGGTTTGATAAGTTGATACAAGTGCTTATTTGATCCGGTTCAGTTTGATTCGTTCAAGTTTGGTTTGAGCTTATTAATCATAGCTTATTACTAGCTTTTAAACGGATCCCCTATAAATCGGAAAGGGTTATAAACCCCTTTCCGATCGTGTTATTCCGAGCAGCCTTCCCCCTTTTTTCGATCACCCAATCGGAAAAGGGTTTTGAACATCCCAATCTGCCCCTCTTTTGAATATTCCGATTGATGCTTATTCCCACATATTCCGATTAAGCCCTTGTTTGTACATTCCGATTTGAGTTGCTAATCCCAATATTCCGATTGGGCATTTTTTATATATTCCGATTGGGTCTTTATCCCACATTCCGATTGCTTATTATTTGATACATTCCGATTGAAGCTCACTGATCAACATTCCGATCACCAGATCGGAATATATTCCGATCTGGACCAGTGTTGCCCATATTCCGATTGTACAATTTTCCGACCAATATTCCGATTAGATTCCAATTTGGTAACTTTACGTTGGTTTAGCTTTTTGTTTTTTCAAAGTTTCTAAGTTTTAGTTTTATTTAGTGTGCTAGTCCTTTTCTAATATTGCCTTTAAGTTTTCAAGCATTTACTTTTAACTCATTTTAGTTTTAATCTTTAAACTTCTACTTTACTCAACGACACTTAAATTTACTTGCTATTAGTTTAAAATAGATAATCAAAACCAAACCATTCTCTTGTTTACCAAAAGACAATTGAGTCGCACTCTTAACCAATAGTCAATTCGAAAAGACTTGGGACGATAATATTTTATTACTTAGCCAAAAGTTGAATATTAAATGGCGCTGCTGCCGGCTCTTTTCGTTACGATTAAAGGTTTCTAGTGAGAGACGCATTGAATTTTGGGATCCGTTCTTTGAACGTTATTTTCCTTGCTTTAAAAATTTTCAAAAATCCAAAAAAATATAAAACTCTTCAAAAATACAAAAACATTAAAAAATCATAAAAAGCAATTCTTTTCCAAGGTTTTGCACCAAAAAGATTATATAGATATTCTCTGTGTATATTTTTCTTCTACAGGTGTATGCGTACTAGATCTTCGAACTATTCTGAGCCCGAGACTCGTGAAGATTTAGATATGGCTGGTGTTAATAACAACAATAATAACCCACCTCTACCCAATTTGAATAACAACAATAACAACAACAACAATGTCCACCTACGTGATTTACGAACAATGGAGGAATTGTGTCAACCCACCATGAACGGACGCGGAGGCCCGATTGCGTCGATGCACGTCACGGCTCAGGAGTTTTCGTTGAAGCATCACATGATCCAGCAAGTGCAAACTAACCCATTTCATGGAATTCCGGATGATGATGCCAACAAACACCTCGACAAATTCATTACCATAACCCAAAGCATGAAGTGCCCCGGTGTTTCTATGGATGACCTTCGCCTTCAACTCTTTCCCCACTCGCTTTCTCACCATGCCGAAAAATGGTTTGACCGTCTTCCTAAGAATTCTATTCATACGTGGAACGACATGACTCAACCCTTTTTGTCGCGCTACTTCCCTCCATCCATGGTCACTCGTAACCAAATCAGTGGATACATGCAAGACAATGATGAATCGCTTTTCGATGCTTGGGAACGATACAATGATTTGATCGACCGCTGTCCAAATCACAACATGCTCCCCGTCACTCTCATTGATACCTTCTACAATGGTCTCACTTTTTGTGATCGTGACACGATCAATGCCCCCACTGGTGGTACTTTTATGAAAAGGAGACCGGAGGAGTGTCGAGAGTTGATTGAAAACATGACTACTCACCACAAGAATTGGGATTCATCCGCATCCTCAAGATCTAACTCGAGAGTCAATGTTTCTTCTACTACCTCCAATCCTGAAATGACTGAAATTTCTCGACAACTCGCTGAGATGAACAAGAATTTCATGGCCATAGCCACAAACCACTTTCAAAAAGCTAAAGCCGTTGCTATTTCTTGTGACACATGTGGTGGCCCTCATTCTTATAATGATTGTCCTTCTACCCAAGGCAATTTTCTGAAAACGTTAACGCAGCATACGGTACTTATCCCACGGGAGGCTATCAAGCTCGCCCTCAAGGAGACCGTAGCTTGCTAAGTTATCGTTCCAACAATTATCTGGCTCCACCCAGTTTCCCTCCTGCAAACCAAAACCAACAACAAAGCTATAACCGAAACAATCAATCCCAACCTCGTGCCAACAATCAATATCAATCCCAAAGAAACCCATACCCAACTCAAGGAAATTCTCAAGCTTACCAAGCTCCACCTCTCAATCAACCGATGGCAGTGAATCAAGACGTCGAGACGTTCATGAAGACTAATCGGGAGCTGGTGACAAATCTTCTGAGTCAAGTCATCAACTTGAAGGGCGAAATGATGAAACAAGGGAACGATATTCGAGCCGAGCTAAGGAATGATATGGCAAAACAGAGCAATGAGATTCGTGCTGACATTAGAGATTCTTTCAGCACTCAAGCGCTTAACATTCGTGATATGATCGGTTCGCTCATCCAAGGTAATCAACCCTCTTCTTCGGGTACTCTTCCGAGTAACACCATTGCGAACCCAAGAGGGGAGATGAAAGCAATCACCACTCGTAGTGGAAAAGGTTATACAGAACTCGAGCTTCCTACACCTCCACCCGTGATTGTGAACAAGGAAAACGAGCAACTTTCCTCACTTCCTTTACCTTCTACCCCCATTTCCCCACCACCCGTGGTTGTGAGTGATCCTATTCCCCTAAAGCCTTCTTCTTCATCCAATATACCTTATCCTTCAAGGTTGAGGAAAGAAAAGCAAAAGAGCAAGGATGATATTCAGGTTTCAAACTTTCTCAAAATGTTTAAACAATTGAATTTTAACATCTCCTTTGCCGAGGCTCTCGCTCACATGCCCAAATACGCTAAGATGTTTAAAGATCTTCTAAGTGATAAGGAAAATCTTCTTGACATCGCTCAGACCCAACTTAATGAGAACTGCTCCGCAGTGCTCTTAAGGAAATTGCCCACCAAACTTGGTGATCCGGGTCGCTTCTTGATTCCTTGCAACTTCCCGGGAGTAGAGAATTGCATGGCCCTAGCCGATCTAGGTGCCAGTATAAACTTAATGCCTTTATGTGTTTGGAAGCAATTATCTCTCCCCGAGCTAGTCCCCACCAAAATGACTTTGGAATTAGCCAACCGTACGGTTGCTTATCCAGTGGGGATAGCTGAAGATGTCTTTGTTGGCGTCGACAAATTCACCTTCCCGGCGGATTTTGTTGTCGTTGACTACGAGATGGACCCTCGTATTCCATTAATCGTTGGACGTCCATTCCTGAGGACCGGTCGCACTCTCATTGATGTAGCCGCGGGCGAAATAATCATGAGAGTTGGTGACGATAAAACTGTCTTCAACATGGGTAAGATTTCTAAGCAACCTTATTCATATGAGAGTGTTAATGCTATTGATGTTCTCGATGAGGCTTGTGAAGAACATTTTCATGATGCTTGCAAAAGTACTCTCTCTTCTCTACCCAATGTTGAGACCGTTGCCTCAATTGCTCCGGCATTGACTCCTTTTGGAGAAAGTGACTTGGATGATTTCGAAGCTAGCTTGGGTCCTCTCGATATTAAGTATGATAATTCGTCCACCGATTGGAATGAAGACATTCGTACTATTGAGAGACTTCTCAATGAAGACCCGTTTTCTCCTCCTTCTCCTAAAGAGGTGACTAATGATGATCCATCGTTAGTTTCACCATCTATTGAGGATCCTCCTACTCTTGTGCTTAAGGACCTACCTCCTCATCTTGAGTACGTTTTCCTTGAAGACAACGATACGTTACCGGTCATCATCGCGAAGGACCTGCAAGAAGACGAAAAAGCCCGACTTATCACCGTATTGAAGAAGCATAAAAGAGCTATCGCTTGGAAAATCTCCGACATCCGTGGAATTTATCCTCACTTCTGCACACATAAAATTCTCATGGAGGACGACTTTAAGCCCACAATTCAAAGCCAACGAAGGGTGAATCCTAAAATCCATGCAGTCATCAAAAAAGAGGTTATCAAACTTCTTGATGCGGGTATGATTTACCCTATTTCGGATTCACCATGGGTTAGTCCAGTCCATTGTGTGCCTAAGAAAGGCGGCATCACCGTTGTGCCCAATGCAAAGAACGAGTTGATTCCTACCCGTCTCGTTACTGGGTGGAGAGTTTGTATAGACTACCGCAAACTCAATGATGCCACGAGAAAGGATCGTTTCCCTCTACCTTTTATGGACCAAATGCTTGAACGTTTAGCGAGTAATGAATATTACTGCTTTCTTGATGGTTTCTCGGGTATTTCCAAATACCCATCGATCCCCAAGATCAAGAGAAGACAACATTCCCTTGTCCCTATGGCACATTTGCTTACAAAAGAATGCCTTTTGGCTTATGCAATGCCCCCGGGACTTTCCAAAGGTGCATGTTGGCTATCTTCCATGACATGGTTGAGCAAACCATGGAAGTCTTCATGGATGATTTCTCGGTCTTTGGGGATTCCTTCTCATCTTGCCTTGCCAATTTGAAACGTATGCTTAAGCGGTGCGAAGACACTCGCCTTGTTTTGAATTCGGAAAAATGCCATTTTATGGTAAAAGAAGGCATTGTGCTAGGACACAAAATCTCTAAAGTCAGTCTTGAAGTCGACCGTGCTAAATTAGATGTCATAGCCAAATTACCTCCACCTTCAACCGTGAAGGGTGTGAGAAGTTTTCTGGGTCATGCGGGCTTCTATCGTCGATTCATTCAGGATTTCTCTAAAATCGCTCGCCCGATGACCCACCTCTTGGAAAAAGATACTCCTTTTATCTTTTCTAAAGAGTGTCTCGAAGCCTTCAATCTTCTTAAGGATAAGCTAACTAAGGCACCGGTCTTGGTTACCCCTAATTGGGAGCTGCCTTTTGAATTTATGTGCGATGCTAGCGACTTTGCTATTGGTGCGGTTTTGGGCCAACGAGTGAATAAACACTTCCAACCAATCCACTATGCTAGCAAAACAATGACGGGGGCTCAATTGCATTATACGACAACCGAAAAAGAGCTTTTAGCTGTTGTCTATGCTTTTGAGAAATTTCGCCCCTATCTTGTTTTATCCCCCACCATCGTATACACGGACCATTCCGCGTTGAAGTACTTGATGACAAAACATGATTCTAAGCCAAGACTTCTTCGCTGGGTTTTACTCCTCCAAGAATTCAACATTGAAATTCGTGACAAGAAGGGTGCTGAAAACCTAGCCGCGGATCATCTGAGTCGACTTGAGGATCCATATCAAGGGGATCATCCGAACAAAGAGATTAATGACTCTTTCCCCCTTGAGACCTTAATGTCTATAAATCTCAATCTTGATGACACCCCGTGGTTTGCGGACATTGCAAACTACTTAGCGCGTGGTATTCTCATCAAAGGGTTAACATCCCAACAAAAGAAGAAGTTCTTGAATGATGTTAAGACTTACTTTTGGGATGACCCTTATCTATTCAAACAATGTGCTGATCTGATCATTCGTCGATGTGTTGATGGACCGGCAGCTTTTGACATTCTCCAAGCTTGCCACAAAGGACCCACCGGTGGTCACTTTGGTCCCAACTACACCGCTAAAAAAGTGTTTGATTCTGGATTCTATTGGCCCACCATTTATCGTGACGCTCACAAAATTGTTAAGCATTGTGATGCTTGCCAACGCCAAGGCAAGATCACATATAAGGATGAGATGCCTCAAAATTTCATACAGGAATGTGAGATCTTTGATGTATGGGGCATCGACTTTATGGGGCCATTTCCATCCTCCAAATGGAACAAGTACATCCTAGTCGCCGTTGACTATGTTTCTAAATGGGTTGAAGCCAAGGCTCTCCCTACAAACGATGCGAGGGTGGTTGTGAACTTTTTGAAGCAGCTTTTCGCTCGATTCGGCGTTCCTCGTGCTATTATCAGTGACCGCGGGACTCATTTTTGCAACGATCAATTTGCAAGAGTCATGGCTAAGTATGGTGTCAATCACCGTCTTTCCACCGCCTATCATCCCCAAACCAATGGGCAAGCCGAGATATCCAACCGTGGATTGAAGTGAATTTTGGAGCGTACTGTGGGAGAGCATCGCGCCGCATGAGCTGATAAGTTAGATGATGCTCTGTGGGCTTTCCGTACTGCTTATAAGACCCCGATCGGCTGTACGCCTTATCGTCTTGTGTACGGGAAAGCATGCCACCTCCCCATCGAGCTGGAACATAAGGCGCACTAGGCTTTGAAGTGGGCTAACTTCGACATCAACAAAGTCGGTGATCATCACAAGATTCAACTCAACGAGCTCAACGAACTGAGGAATGAAGCTTATGAGAACTCGCTGATCTATAAGGAGAAGACCAAGATCATTCATGACGCAAAAATCAAGAACCGAGAGTTCCACGTTGGTGATCAAGTCTTACTCTTCAACTCTCGATTGTAGATCTTCTCTGGAAGTTGAAGAGCCGCTGGTCTGGTCCATTCACCGTCGCCAAAGTCTTTCCTTATAGGACCATTGAGCTTTCTCAGCCAAATGGGCCCAATTTCAAGGTGAATGGCCAGCGTTTGAAGTTGTACTTTGGTGAGGACATCTCTCATGAGATGATTCCATCCCTCACCACGTTTCCCATGAACTAAATTTTGGTCGAGTCAGGCTCGTGACTCGGTGAACAAAAACAAGCGCTTATCGGGAGGCAACCCGTGATCTATCCTTTACTGCTTTTATAATAAGTGTAGGGGGAGCCCCGTATGTGTTTGTTGTCTTGTTTCTTGTGTTGTGCAGGAATTAAAGCTTCAAACAGCATCTTGATGACTTTTGACGAACCGTGATACCATGTTTCCTATCTTCCCGGTTCTATCCTAAACTCTTGTGATTCAATATTTCATATTTTATATGTTCACATTGAATTCATTTTAGTTGTCCTTTCCTTAGCAAGATTTAAACAAAGTGCACAATGTCATAAGTGTAGGGGAGTTTACTCCCACATGCTTAAACATTGAGGACAATGTTTATCTCAAGTGTAGGGGGACTTCTATCGAAGTAAGTGGTCTTTTCCATGAATTTGCCCTCATTTTTACCGGAAAATTTGATTTTTCGACATTTTTCAAAATTTTTAATCTATTTTGGCCTAGTTGTATAGTTGCATTTTCCTTTGTTATGGTTATTTTTTTTCCATTGCTAGAATAAATTTTCAATAAAGTGGTTTTAAATTTTTCTTAGTCGTGAACATTTTGACTCAACCCGAGTTTACTTATCTATGTTTACTCTAGCTAGTATCCTTAACGTGTTTAAGTCAAGTTTTGCTAGGCTGTTATATAGGGAGCTATAAAACGCGAAAGTCTTAACTCTCACGGGTTAAGAACAAGAACTTTTCGCAAGTTCCTATAATTGATCCTAGAGAGTCGTTTATCAAGGGAACTTTAAAATGCGATTTCTAAAACTTGAAAAAGTCTAAGAATTTGCAAGATCCTATAGGCGACTCGAAAACCCAAAACTTTGATTTAATAGGCTAAGCATCCACGAGTCTCATTCCTTGAGATTTTAAACTGTGGAGAACGAGAGATGATAGAGTCAATTATAAGTTCGGTATTCTTTCGTGAATTTATGTGAGTTAATTATAAGCTTATTCTCCCTTCGCTTGTTAATAAATTTATCTGCAATAAATAAGGTTGTACGATTTAAAAGGTTACTTAGCTTCTAGCCCCAGATCGTTAAAAGTTGCTCGGTACGGATTAGAGTTCATAGCCAAGGCATAACTTATTGAAGCGGGATGCAAAGATTGGCGAGTCCGAAAAGGCCCTAACAAGGCATGAGGGCTACAGTTTGTTGCTAAAGATCCAAAAGTGATGTGAAGAATCATTTATCGAAAATCAATATGAAGGATCGAGACACACGACGAAAAGTAAATACTCCCCAAAAGATTATGGAGAAGTCTATCCAAAAAGACCCTAACAAGGTATGAGGGTAAATAGATCCAAGTCCTAAAAGGAGGCAGATCGTTGTATATCAAAGTCCAAAATAAAGATTGGAGAAAAATGAAGAAGTCGTGGTCCAAAGATGAAGAATCTCTCAAAACTTCAAGTGAAGAAATTCCTATTATGAAGAGAAGGCCATTATTTCATGAACGTCTCTCAAGATTCGAAGTATGAAGTCGCTGCCAAATATCGGTCCGAGAAAGGTCTCAAATCGTGAAGCGAGTTATGCCAACATATGAACTTTATGAGGTCCCGAGAAGCAGTTTTAAAAGATTTGGTCCTTTAGCTAACTATTGATTAAATCGTTCACTTTATTTTCGGCCTAAATAACTATCGAAATAAGTCAAACAATGCATCCTCGTGATCATTCAAGACAAAAATAAAATATAAGAGATACACCTAGGAATAAGGGAGTCTAAGTGAATAATTGGCCCGCATGAGTTCGTGATAGTTTGCTAACTTATAATAACAATGATCTCGTTTTTAAGCTTGGTATGGGGAACGTGAAACTTGAGGATGATAAACGTTCATGGCTGCCAAAACCAATGTAAGTTTTTAATTTCTTTACTTGTTTCTATCTTTTTATGTTTAGTATTTAATAAAGGCCAAGGTGGGTTATTTATGATGGAAAATGTAAACCGTGCTTTAAATTAATGCATTGCATGAGGGCATTGCAATGGTCAAGTGTAGGGGATTTAATAAGTGTGAAAACACTTATCCTTTTACCACTTATTTCCAATAATAACAAGACCAAAACGTGTGATTTATGTCGTAAAAGTCGGAATTATGCGTGGTTTGTGTTTTTATTGTGTTTTAGGACCAAAATATGAAAAAGGAAGAAAACACGGGCTTTCACGGGCTTTTATCGAAGAAAACGGGAAAAGACAAAGTCAAAAGATCAAGAGTGCAAAAAGAACAGAAGTCCAAGACCTATTCTGAAGATTTATCGAAGAAAAAGTCTAAAGACGGAAGTTTAACGAAGTCGAAGAACTTAAGTCCAATAGAAGAAGAAAATAAAAGACAAGTTCAAATCCCGACACGACATCGACAAAAGACAAAGAATTAAAGTCGAGTCGAGAAGACGTAAAGAAAGAAAGAAAGAAGATGCAACACATGCACTCCTTTCACCTTCCCTATAAATACCCTCCTAATAGTCATTAGGAGGGAGTTAGTCTTTAATTTTTAGTTTTTCATTTTTACTTTTCTTTCTAGTTTTAGAGAGAGAAAGTTCTAAACTTTCTCTCACTAAGTTTCAACTTTTCTTTTAATCCCTCAAGATTAAACATTTGTGTATTGCTTATTTCATTAATCAAGTTCTATTTAAGCTTTTAATCCTTAATCTCATTCTACCTTTCTTTGATTTTTAGATTGATTTTGGTGCGAATTTCATGTGATCCGTGTTGTTCTTAATGATTTCGTGCTTAAAAAGTTAATCTTTTGATCATTACATAAGTTTTCATTTGATTAAGCTTTAAGATTCTTATGCTTATTGGCTTATTTACATGATTAGCTTATTTACCTTTTAATTGTTTTCTTAAAAAGTTCATATTTTTATTGTTTGATTTTGAAGTTCGTTCATTTTGAGGTTTGATAAGTTGATACAAGTGCTTATTTGATCCGGTTCAGTTTGATTCGTTCAAGTTTGGTTTGAGCTTATTAATCATAGCTTATTACTAGCTTTTAAACGGATCCCTTATAAATCGGAAAGGGTTATTAACCCCTTCCCGATCGTGTTATTCCGAGCAGCGTTCCCCCCTTTTTTCCGATCACCCAATCGGAAAAGGGTTTTGAACATTCCAATCTGCCCCTCTTTTGAATATTTCGATTGATGCTTATTCCCACATATTCTGATTAAGCCCTTGTTTGTACATTCCGATTTGAGTTGCTAATCCCAATATTCCGATTGGGCATTTTTTATATATTCCGATTGGGTCTTTATCCCACATTCCGATTGCTTATTGTTTGATACATTCCGATTGCAGCTCACTGATCAACATTCCGATCACCAGATCAGAATATATTCCGATCTGGACCAGTGTTGCCCATATTCCGATTGTACAATTTTCCGACCAATATTCCGATTAGATTCCAATTTGGTAACTTTACGTTGGTTTAGCTTTTTGTTTTTGCAAAGTTTCTAAGTGTTAGTTTTATTTAGTGTGCTAGTCCTTTTCTAATATTGCCTTTAAGTTTTCAAGCATTTACTTTTAACTCATTTTAGTTTTAATCTTTAAACTTCTACTTTACTCAACGACACTTAAATTTACTTGCTATTAGTTTAAAATAGATAATCAAAACCAAACCATTCTCTTGTTTACCAAAAGACAATTGAGTCGCACTCTTAACCAATAGTCAATTCGAAAAGACTTGGGACGATAATATTTTATTACTTAGCCAAAAGTTGAATATTAAGGTCGCTGAAGATGTACCCACAACCTGTTTAATACAACAGGTGTTTTGGCAAACCACAGAGGTTTTACATAACCACAGGGGTTGATAAAACCCACAGGCATTTAGCCGCTGATCCCATAGCCGCTGAGCCCCACAGCTAGTTCCTCAGCTGTTGATCTCCTCAGCCAAATTTTCTTTCTTTCAGATGCTATCTTTAGAGCCTTCATATGCTGAAGAACTTGGTCACTCAGGAAAGTTTTTTTCTCACACCAAGATAAAGAAAGAAGATATGTTCACAGCCCCCCCCCCCCCCCCTCCCCAACAGCTGTCACCCTCCCCCACCGTTGTAACCCCAGCAAAAGAGTTTTTGAGAGACCAGGCTGTCTTACAGGGAATTGGTGAAACATTGATTATACAGGGGTTTGAAATCATCAGGGTTTGATAACATCAGGCGTTTGGTAGGAGATGAAATTCAGGGGGAGTTGTATTTCAGGCGAGATGAAGACCATCACGCTATGATTGTGTACTAGTATGTAGCCGGTCAAAAGTTGCTTGGTTCCCTAGCAAATTTTGAGGGGGAGAGAAACGAGGACATAGGTAAACTTGTGTTTATGTGAAGAAACATCAAGTTTACCTATGTCCTGATTTGTGAAGAAACATTATCCCACTCTCAACACCAAGAAACGAGGACATAGGTAAACTTGTGTTTATGTGAAGAAACATCAAGTTTACTCACGCTACATACATACTATCATGCACAACACATAACCTTCAAGGACTTAGAATGTTTACATTTGGCTGATTGAGCAAAGTTACTGAAGATGGGTTGCTGAACAAGTTGCATTGTCTGATCTTTTATGGTTGCTGTCTCAACCATTGACCACACTTTGCTGATTGAAGGTAAATGAACTCGTGATCTACATTAGATATAATATGCTACTCTAATATATGGTAGGGTTAAGCATATGGTCTTTATGGTAAAGCATATAATATACTTAGAAACGAGGACATAGGTAAACTTGTGTTTATGTGAAGAAACATCAAGTTTACTCACGCTACATACATACTATCATACACAACACATAACTTCAGGGACTTAGAATGTTTACATTTGGCTGATTGAGCAAAGTTACTGAAGATGGGTTGCTGAACAAGTTGCATTGTCTAATCTTTTATGGTTGTTATGTCAACCATTGACCACACTTCGTTGATTGAAGGTAAATGAACTCGTGATCTACATTAGATATAATATGCTACTTTAATATATGCTAGGGTGAAGCATATGGTCTTTATGGTAAAGCATATAATATACTTAGAAACGAGGACATAGGTAAACTTGTGTTTATGTGAAGAAACATCATGTTTACTCACGCTACATACATACTATCATACACAACACATAACCTTCAGGGACTTAGAATGTTTACATTTGGCTGATTGAGCAAAGTTACTGAAGATGGGTTGCTAAACAAGTTGCATTGTCTGATCTTTTATGGTTGTTGTGTCAACCATTGACCATACTTCGCTGATTGAAGGTAAATGAACTCGTGATCTACATTAGATATAATATGCTACTTTAATATATGCTAAGGTGAAGCATATGGTCTTTATGGTAAAGCATATAATATACTTCACTGATGACCTAAGGTGAAGTTACATTTATGAGTTCTATATAAGCATCAGGGAATTGGTTCAAGTGTTTTTCAAAGTA
This sequence comes from Glebionis coronaria, assembly GCA_025667525.1. Taxonomy (NCBI): domain Eukaryota; kingdom Viridiplantae; phylum Streptophyta; class Magnoliopsida; order Asterales; family Asteraceae; genus Glebionis; species Glebionis coronaria. The sequence continues at coordinate 240,215 of JANFOE010001993.1, forward strand.
CAAGATCAGACATTGCAGTTCAGTAACAACTACAACAGGGACAAGACGACACAAGTTAGCGAATGACTTGAACTAGTGAAGCTAGTTATTCTTGGTATACTTTGTTGTAATATAGCAGGTAAGAAGAAGCCTTTATGCTCACTTACTGCTATTTAACTTACGCTACTTTTCTATCCAAATAGGGGGAGATTGTTGGGCCAATTCAGTGCCTGATTTGTCCCTTGCACAGGATTTGGATGTAAAGTATCCTAAGTAGTGTTAGTCACTGAACTTACGTATGTTACAAGTTCAGTGTGTCATTCTTTAGAGTTCTTTAGAGTCTACGAGGTAGACTCGTCATTAGCTGAGGCGGATCTCAGTAAGTGTGCAAAGAATCAAGGATGATGGAGTTAGTAAGTGATGACATAATAGCTTACTAACTCCTCAATACTATTACTCATTACAAGACCTGAAGATGTTAGAAGACCTGAAGAAGTGTCTGAAGTGTCTGTCTAAAGTATTAGTGGAAGACTACAAGGTGGTTACTTGTATTTTAGTTAAAGCTTCTCAAGGAAGCTTCACACCCCACTATATATATGTGGTCCTTGTAATAGAATAGTCCAATGATTCCCACCACAGAAAACACACATGTAACACTTTAGTGGATAGGGGTTTTATCCTCCCATCGTTGCATAAGCTTAGCTAGCTATGAACATGAGAGTTTAGTTTGTCATTCATCGCCCGGTTGTTATTCCGCAAACAACCGGGCAAGCCATGTATATTTGTTGATTCATTATTAATAAGATATACATACGATGAAAAGTACAAGCTTTGTTATTAGTTAGTCAACTGGTATAATTGTGCAAATGTTCTTCATTTATTCTTATTGATTCGATGTTTGCACAAGTGTCGTGCACCAACAGTAATTACTCATCGCGTCTATTTAATATACTCGATAATCATGTTAGTTGTTCGTGATTATATGTTCGTGATTTATTCATCAGATTTAATAATTATCGTGTATTAACACGTACGTAATAATTATCGTGTAATAACACGTACGTAATTCTTGTAATTGATATTCGTGATACGTGTTCATGTTATATAATGAAAGTTTTAATCCTGTACGTACGATCATAAGTGTACTGTTCATGGTAAAAGAATGCGGGTTTTACAATTAATCATCAAATTTCATTTCTCGTTAATAAGATTTTCTAGTTGCCGGGTTTCTTAGTCTTCTTCTTGTAGCCACCGCCACCCCCTCCACGGGCCTAGCCAGGAATTTATTTTGGGGTGGGCCAAATTTTTTTAAAGACGCTAGAAAGTGCTAAAAATATCATGGCGTACGACTATATAAAAGTTTTGCAACAAAATTGTTCATTTAACGTTATAAGTTTGCCAAATGATAATACATGATAATAAATTGGGCTTTAAACTAAACTATGTATGCATGATTTTATAACTTTTTGGGTGCGTCATTGCCATACACGGAACTTGAACAATTTTAGTGGGGGACCGATAGTGTGAAACTAACTATGAAACTACTTAAACTTCAAAACTAGTCCTTTACAATTATGTTTGGAAGGGCCGATCAATATCTCTTGGGAGGCCAAATAAAAAATTTCCCAAAAATACCCTTAAATTTTAATATAATTACAATATCAACCCTGAATCTTAAGAATGCCACAACATCAGAGTCTCCATGAAGATCCATATATGGTCATGACCCACCTTACAACTCCACATACCTACGCCCTTGACCCCCTCCATCCCCAACCAGAAATAGGTTACCCCTCCTTCAGGACAATACGCACCGCCTGGCCAGTATCCGCCACCACCTTGCCAATATGGAAACGGGTACGATCCCCCCACCATAACCGCCACTACCATACCCTCTATGTCTACCACCCCGACAATAACCTCCTTCACCACCATGGTATTTTCCAGGTCCATGTAAACCCTCATCTCCACTGTGATCTTTTCCATCTCCGCCTTCTCCATGATCTTTTCCGTCCCCACGTTTTCTACCATGGTCTTTTCCATCTCCGTTTTCTCCACCATGATCTTTTCCATCTCCACCTTCTCCACGATCTTTTCCGTCCCCACCGTCTCCATGGTCATTTCCATCTCCATCTTCTCCATGATATTTTCTGTCCCTACGTTCTCGACGGTCTTTTCCATCTCCACCTTTGCAATGATATTTTATGTCCTCACCTTCTCCCCCGTGGTCTTTTCTGTCCCCACCTTCTCCCCCATGGTCTTTCCCGTCCCCACCATGATCTTTTCCATCCCCACCTTAATGAGAATTAAGCGACCTCCATAATGCATAATCTATAAGATAGAGTTTTGCGTTTTCAAGAAGAAAACCAATTTTGAAATCTCTCAACCAAGGGAGACCAATAAGTGCATCTAGACATGTTAGCACCAACAAGCAATCCTAGATAGATGAAAGGAAGTTGTGAATGTTGACAAACTATTTCAAGATCAAAGGAGTTAAGCTCGTTAGTATGAACTCAGATGTCCGCACCTACAGTTCGCACCGTATATGACTGAAAGACTAAAAAAGTCTTACTACGAAGTAGTATATCAGAAGCAAAACCGTGATACTATGATTAATCCCAAACCATTGTTTACTGCTTCAAGAAATCAAATTGATGCCCAGTGTATTTTTTTATCAATCATAGTCTTTAAATACTATAAACAAAAAAAAACTTACTCCAAATCACTAAATCCAAGATGGCTTTTATTAGTTTCAAGCCCTTGTTTAATCAATTAAACAATTGATACACTAGTAAAGAACGTCAAATAGTTACTTAATGGTAAAAATGTAATGTCGAAAAAGATAAACTGCAGTGATTAGTTATGTCGGTTTAATAATGCATAATCTGTGAAATGGTCATGTTAAATTTATGAAAATGAATATCTATAATTGATTTAAGTTTGTATAATGATATGAATTAATTTATCAAAAGATAAAAACCATGAAAAAAGTAAATAGTACTTTAAAGTACATGGTATCTCTTGTTCATTTTTTCCCTTCTATTTTGAGATTTTTAAAAGTAGTTTGTTATAAAAAAAAGATTTAAATATTTTTAAAATATTGTTTCAATTTCTCTATAGACTCGACTTTATTTTATCAAGATTTTAATGTATAAATTATCTTGTTTTATTCATGTCATTTAGGCATCTATGTCAAATTGATTATTACTATATTTTATATATTAAAAAAACATAGTATATACTTGGTTTTGTTGACCAATGGCCAACACAAATTTTTACAATTAGTGTAATAGTATATTAAATACTTATTAAATGCACATTAAATAAACTAGTATAAATTATTGTATTTAAACAAGATTTTCCTTTAAATATATATACTTTGGTAATTAAAATCCAAATTCATTGTATCCATAATATATATAACCTTTTTCACAGACAAGTAAAAATTTACTTGAGACAAAACTCTATATCTTTATTTTCTTTATTTTTATCTTAACTAATATATAAAGGGTGTATCTCCATTGTTGATAATGTTGAATTTTGAACATTTTCTATCGGGTCAACCAGGTCGAGTCATCAGGTCATAAAATTGACCACCGGTAAACGCGGTTGAGTTATGCGGTCAACCCGATCGAGTCACTGGTCACTGGTTTGGCCACCGGGTCAACCCGTGCGAGTCACATGTTAATTAATTCTACCATCGGGTCAGGAATCGACCATCAGGTGAACCCGGTCGTGTCACTGGGTTATGGGTTTGGTCATCGGGTCAACCCAGTCAAGTCACGGTTCACTGATTCGGCCACCAGGTCAACCCGATCAAGTCATCGGGTTACTGGTTTGATCACCGGGTCAATTAACATATCGTTAACTATTTACGGTTAGGCAATTTTTGCAGCTATACACGGGTACACGTCTAGTTACATATAAAACATATTAGCCTACTATGAATAGTAATGTTGAAAATCAACTTATAAATCTTAATGCATGATGTACAGCTTACAAATGCATAATTAGAACTTGATAATAAAAACATAAATATATACATACGTCTATGCATATTGTGCAGCCAATACAAACATAATTATAACTTTAAAAGTAAACATATAAATATATTTAATACTCCCAATTAAAACACCATATTACAAATATATATAATCATATATACACATTTTACAACCATATTGAAGCATAATAAAAATACATAATACATAATTAATATTCCTAAATAAAACACCACATTACATAAATACTAACATGGTACTAACGAAGCGCGTAGACGAGCACCCGGTGATATTTTTTAGGCGACAAATGTAACCCTTGTTACCAATTAAATTTGTATGTAAAGATTATAAATATATAAATATTAAATCAAAATAAAAGTAACCCACAAAAAATAAAAAAAATAAAAAATTAATTAAGTATATCAAAATTGATACTTAATCAATAAGCAATTTTTTTGAAAATAGTGGTAAAATTCGATTATGAAGAAAAATTTAGATAAAAAGACATTTTATTTTAAAGATAAAGTACAATACTTTTTAGTACGTTGTTACAAAATGTTGAAAAAAAAAGAAAATGAATGGTCAATTACAAAATTAATGTTTTTATAAAAGTCAATTTTAAAATCTAAATTTTTAGAATTTTTAAATAGAGAATTATCCCAAGTAATTTATAATATAGTAACATACAATCATATATATATGCATTTTACAAGCATGGTAAAATATAAATGAAAAAACATGATACATATTTATATTTTTATAATAGAGTTTAGATATACTAAATCATGTTACTTTAAAAAATTAACTCATTTAATTAGAGATACTTCTTCATTATTTTACCTTATCATTTGTACTCATTTTATACTATATGTTCAAAGTTATTTTAAACAAGAAGAAGAAACTAAAATGTTTGTATGATCTTCGATGTTTTAAGACAAAATGACTTAAAGGAAAGGAAGTAAAGTGATGAGTATTTAATGTTTTTGCAATGAATAAATTATCCCTATAAAATATATTATGATTTGTCCTTTTACATTTAAACATAATGGTAAACTAGTTATTTTGTTTATATTTTTCATCACGTTTCCTTTTATTTTTTATAGCCAAAGAACACAAAGAATTTCTAAAAATTAATATTCTTTGATAAAAATTATATTTTGAGATATGTTTTTTGTTGAAATTATCGTTATTCAAAAGTTAATGCTAAGAAAAACGACTAACTAAATAGCATTTGTTCATTACAGAATTTAGTCACAAAGTACTCGCCGGCGTATCACGCGATTACCCGACGAGTAGTAATAAAACATTAGCTAACAAAATAATTAAAGAGTTGAGATCCATGTAAACCCTTAAAATAATATAGACCTAATCAACCAATCACAACAACCTATTTTTTTAAAACCCAACTTCCCACCATTTTTTAAAAAATTAAACATCTCACAAACGACAAATCGTCAAACAAAAAAAAATATACCATTGCAACGAGAACTAAATCATCTTTCTATCGAGGGGCACATGTATATACTTTCGACGAATTTTTTTTCGATTTTTTTAAGTCACGAATCATATATGATTTTCTGAAATCATATATAATTCATATCACGAATCATATATGAATTTTGAAAATTATATATGATATGATTTTCTTAGATGTGATTGAAAAAAAAAATAAAAAAAATAAAAAGTTTGTCGAAAGTATACAGTCCATCGATAGATAGATGATTTAATTCTCGTCGCGATGATATTTTTTGTTTTACCTGACGATTAACGGTTTGTGAGATATTTAATTTTTTTAAAAAATAGTTTTATTGTTAGATGAAAAAGATGAGTGTTTGAGAGTGGTTGATAGGGTTTATGCTAAAAAAAGGTATATACATTAAATTTTTCCCAATCATTAAATACTCCTTCCGTCTCAAAATTATAGTCCATGTTTCTTTTTCGGGTTGTTCCAAATTAATTGTCCACTTCTAAAAATAGATAAATTTTAGATCGAGATTACTCGATTACCCTAAATTGAAATTATAATTACAAACTTTAAAAATCTTTTAAATTAATTGGTTAACGGTAAAACTGTTTTTTTTACAAAAAGTAAGATAGAGAAAGCTGAAAAGGTGTTACTTTTCTTAAACTGTGTGATTTTTGTCGGGATAATAATTTTGGGACAGAGGTATACATTTTGTTTTTTCTCATTTTGTCACATGCCTCTCATGCTTTGAAAAAAAACATCATTCTTATGCTTTTTCTTTATAAACCCAGAAACAAGTGACATCAAAGTTTAAACTCTTATAATTTAAAATTTATCACTACAGGGTTTCAATCATTCACAAACGTTGTCTCAGGTTGAATCTCCTTTCAGTTTTGTTAATATACTTTACTGTTTTATGTGATTAGTCATTTGAAGTGGATCAAAATTAGGTCAAAATACTTCATTTTGTCTGTTTGCTTGTAAGGGTTTTGATTGAATTTTCAACTTTTTGTTTCAAAATGTGTCATGCCTGATTGAAAAAAATTTATAACACAATTCGTTTATTCTTTTTTATGTTAGACAATATGCATTTGATTAATCTAATTAGATTTGAAATAAGTTTTTTAATATTCATATCTAAACCAACATCTTTTATAAGTGTTTGAGTGTGTAGTGTGTATTTTTGGTGGATTTTGTAAACTTGAAGTCGTGATCATCTACATAGATTTGTCTTTTGAGTTTGACAAATGGTACTTGTATGTAGTTAATTACTCAGGGGTTGTCTAAAATCTGACTTTTATTAACCTATTGTACTATAGGGTCTTCAATTTTATAGGATTGTGGATCACATACGTATGATGGAAAACTTTTCTTCTTTTAAACTTCCTTGTATTAGTTAGCTTATGAACCACATGCTTTTGTGTATATAGGGTTTTGTTTTTTGACAAATCAATAGGGTTCTTATTGTATATGGTAGATAGATGTATATGATATTTTAGGTACACATCTAGTGCCAACATTTTCCAAAATTTTATTATGCATTGTCTAGAGATGGTAGCTTAAATCTTGCATAATTACATTATATAGTACTAATTATAGTGTTTATTTAGTGATATATCTTTGTGCTTCTTATGTAATTTCTGTTTCTTGTCTTAATCGAAGTATATATGTCCTCCCATAAGTAGAAAAATTTAGGGGGAGCTCATTCCTGGTCTTGTTTGTTGAGTTTAAACGAATATCTTACAGATGAATGAGTACAAATCTTTAGTAATATATGTTGTTTAACTTGTCTTTAAAACTATCTTTGTGAATGATTACTAGTTTCAAGGGAGTGGTGTCCTAGCAATGGATCGGGATGGCAGAAGGCGGCGGAGGCCTTTGGATATTGATCTCAATAACTTGCCGCCGGAGGATGATGATGATCATGATGATGCTCTCAGAACACTGACAATGTATCTGGTAATACATTCTGTGTTATACCCGTACACACTGGGGGACACAGAAAAATTGGTTTTGGGGGGGGGGGGGGGGGGGAGTTTTTTGACAATAGCTTAAAAATGCGGTAAAAAAACTAGTATCGAAATGATAAATCGAGTATTTTTACTTACAAATGAATGATTTTTAAAGTGTTAGAGCGTTAAATTTTGTAAATTATATGTGGGTGGGGCACTTTCAAAAAATGCTCAAAATCAAGAAAAAATTACACAAAAATATCGTATTTCGTACAAGCCATGGGGGGTACCGCCCTCCCATACCACACACTTATGTCCGCCCCTGCCCGTAGAAAAACGTTTTACTCTTTTATTTATCTAGTTATTCATATTATTAATGAGCCCTTGTTTTCTGCAGCAAAGCATTAGAAGAGCTCATTTCTCAGGTAAACCAGCGTAATCACACTCATGATATATTTAGTGATTTGGTTACTACATGAGCATAGTCTTATAAAAGATTCATTTGATAGTACTGAATCTATGAATATACATGTATTTTTATTTTTTCATTGTAATATTTTGGAGATTCTAATTGCCATGTTAGAAATATGGATCAGTAATGGGGCTGTCTAGCTATTTACTACTATGTTTTGGACAAACACAAGAACTTAAATTCTCCTAGGTTTAGCTTATTAGTTCTTATATGTAAAATTTAGGTCATAATATGATGTTAATTATGCGTTTTGCGTGCACGACACACCATTACACCAACTACTATCTTGGGTGTTTATCCTTATAAAGAACATAGTAGCGCATTTAGTAGAAATTAGTATAAGTGTGTACTTTATTGATACATATATTCGTTTGTGCTTCACAGATTATGTGACTTTTAAGTTCCATTCCATAAATTCAGTTACTGATTGTTTACATAGCATGGCTTTCGAGTTCCGAATTCCAATTAATGTGTTGTAATGTTTAACACCAGTTCATCTAATCAATGATATAACATTAATACAAATGCAAAATGAACACATGAAAACCATACATTCATACATAGCAAGTAAATTTAGTAAGTAAATACGGAGAGCTACTGTTTTCTTCTTCCTTGTTATTTACACGTGAGCGCGTCATGTTTGCAATTTCCTTTTTTAAAATTCTTTTTATTATATGGTTTATGTATTGGCAGTGGAAAGGGGAAACTTCACCCTACCTGATAGCGAGGATTTCTCGTTTCGTTGGCGGCATCAGAGAAGAAGAGTTCAGATCGAGACGCAAGAACCAATCGTCATTGGTGGCCAAGGATCTAGTTTTTCCCTGGTAAAATTATTGATACTCTATGGGGTCTCATATATATGCATATGCATCTCTAGATGTCCATATGTGCGTTCTTGCTAGTGTTTTACACGTTTTAGGGACTTTCTAATAAAACAAATGAACATATATATATATATATATATATATATCAACTATAAACTGGTTTCTTGCTATATTTGCAGACGGAGTCTGTTACACCACCGCCTCCACCACCACCATCATCATCTTCCTTCATTTGTCCAATCTGCTTTGATCCGCTGGTCAATGAAACGGCTACTAAATGTGGACATGTTTTTTGTCAACATTGCATAGGAAGTACATTTAAGGAACAAGAGACGAATCAACGGACGAATCAACAGAGATGCCCAATATGTAGGGACAAGCTTACACAACAGGATCTCATCCGGGTCTATTTCCCTGTTGGGGCACCACCACCACAACAGCTACCCACCTTCCCTTGTCCAATTTGCTTGGGACAGGTGGTTGATGCAACGGCTACTAATTGTGGTCATATTTTCTGTGAGGGGTGCATACAACAGCTTGCAGCTGTTGATCGACCCGAATGCCCAAAATGTAGGCAAATTGTCTCCCATCAGGACCTCTTCCGTATCTACATCCCTTAGGACAAGCTAACTCGAGGTTTGTATATACCTAAATCATTTTTATTTATGATTAGTTATATGTGAATTATTTATGTTGCATTTAAAATAGTCAAGAAACTATATATGTGTTTTCTAATGTTATCTAATACGGAGTATGTGTTTTCTAATGAGTCTTCGGTATTCATCGCAACTAACTCTTTGAACGTTTAATCAATCTTAAGTTGCTAAAGGCTCCTTATATACTTGCTAAAACACGATCATAAGTAAACACATGTTTGTGTATGTGTGTAGGGGCAAGTGGTGACTGGTTAGGGCGGTCAACTGTTGTTGTTGTTGTTGGATACTTGGAGATGTATACTGGGACGGTATGGTGGAAGAACATTAAAATTACATCTTTCTGTTTTTAGTGTGGAGCGAGCTTTCAGCGTTGCAGTTTATTTGAATGTTTTTCTTACTGTCTTTGGTTTCTGATGCTACACTGAATTGGTAATGCTTTTGTTAATGAGCTGTTGCATTATGCAAGTGCGAATATGGATTGCTTTGTGAAATAAGTTTTTATGAAAAGGAACAAAGACTGCATACAGACCGGCCCATGTTGGACAAAGGCTTGACCATGCCAGGATCTAACAGATTAGGTTACTTATTTTTACCACAGCTTGGGTACTTTGAAGTTTGAACAACATATATCTATCTAAGATATAGAAGAAAGTTACAGCTATGGAGCAAACATGGTTACCCATGGTTATGGTCTCGGCTAAAAGGTAAAGCGTTAGCTACAATTTAGGTAACCATTCGAACTTTTATTTCATATAATTGGAAGGTGTACAAATATGAAGGAAAAGAATTAACTTCATCAACTTCCATGTCTCATTAATAAGGTTCTCTAGTTGCCCGGTTTCTCAGTCTTCTTCTTGTAGCCACCACCATTATTCCACCATGGCCACCCCCTCCATCCCCAACCAGAAGTAGGCCACCCGCCTCCAGGCCAATACCCACCGCCTGGCCAATATCCGCTACCACCTTGCCAATATGGAAACGGGTATGATCCCCCACCATAACCGCTGCTACCATACCCTCCACGTCTACCACCCCTGCCATAACCTCCTTCACCACCATGGTCTTTTCCAGGCCCATGTCCACCCTCATCTCCACTGTGATCTTTTCCATCTCCGCCTTCTACATGATCTTTCCCGTCCCCGCCTTCTGCATGATCTTTTCTGTCCCCACCTTCTCCATGGTCTTTTCCATCCCCACCTTCTCCACGATCTTTTCCGTCCCCACCTTCTCGATGGTCTTTCCCATCTCCACCTTCGCCATGATCTTTTCCGTCCCCACCTTCTCTCCCGTGGTCTTTTCCGTCTCCGCCTTCTCCACCTTGATCTTTTCCATCTCCGCCTTCTCCATGGTCCGTTCCTTCCCCACCTTCTCCATGGTCTTTCCCATCTCCACCTTCGCCATGATCTTTTCCGTCCCCACCTTCTCCCCCGTGGTCTTTTCCGTCCCCACCTTCTCTCCCGTGGTCTTTTCCGTCCCCACCTTCTCCCCCATGGTCATTCCCGTCCCCACCTTCTCCTCCATGGTCTTTCCCGTTCCCACCATGATCGTTTCCATCCCCACCTTCTTCGCCGTGTTCTTTTCCATCCGCACCTTCTCCGCCATGGTCTTTTCCATCCTCACCTTCTCCGCCATGGTCTTTTCCATCCCCTGATCCTCCATGATCTTCTCCGCCCCCTGATCCTCCATGACTACCCTCGTCTGCACCATCGCCACCATGACCTTTTCCAGGTACATTCTCCCCTCCACCGGCATGACCACCTTCATCACCATCATGATCTTTTCCAGGTCCACTGTTGCCTTCATCGCCAGACCCACCTCCACCGCCTCCGCCTCCACCACCTCCGCCTCCACCACCATAACCACTTCCGCTACCAGAACTACCACCATAACCACCTCCCCGTCCACCGCCAGAACCACCACCATAACCAGGACCTTTTCCACCTCCATTTCCCGAGCCTCCACCATATCCGGAACCTCCATTATCTTTTCCAACTGACCCAAATTGTTGGTCTCTAACAGCTACCGTATTTTGATCATCATGGTCCTCTTTTTTTTCCAAAAGTTGTCTTGAACCTTGTATTAATGTTGCCGTACTTATGAACACAACTAAAAAGATTGCTAAGCTTAGAAGAAAATGTTTAGTAACACTCGCCATTTGTGTTTGTGCATGTTCTAAAAACAACGTTCGTAAGGACTCCATTTATATACTACTAGAGGATTGAGATAGCAATCAATTCTTTTCACTTACATTAAATTTACATATCAATCCAATGGGTAACTTATTTACTTCTATTGGAATAATTCAACTACTTTTAGATTATTATTACTGCAACACGAATCTTGTATGCATTAAACCATTCGTCTTCTGTATTCATATATCTAAGACGTTTTTCAGTACAAAGATTTTCTTCACGAATATGGTTATATACCTAAAATACTAACAAAATATGAATGTGTTTGTACCAACACACATTTTTAAATTACCAAAAACTACGATATGGCTTTTCTTTTGTGCATGAAATATGATTGTGGAAAATTAGCGAAGCATAGTTGACGTGTGATACTTTGGGATATACTCTTTGTATAGTTATGTATCTCCAAGTTAATTTACAAACATTCAACGAAATTACATACAAATTATTCAACTCGGTGTAGAAAGTTATTAAAATGATTAAAAGAGTCAATTTGATCAAAATATGGAAGGATTTCCATGTCGTGAAGATACCTGATTATCCTTAAATATATGCTAGATGTAGAAGTTTTTAAACCAGAGGATTCTATGTTTAAAAAAACCAAAATTAAATATATACATTTATTGTACTTTGATTATTTACTTAAGTATGTAATCGAAACCACTGGATATACATCACTTCTGTTCATGTTCTAATATTTTTCTAGATTCCGAAACATAGATAAAGAATAAAAAATTCCAACTTAATAGATCTTGGCTTTAATTCTTATCCAGCCAACCCCTTCAAATGAGAATGCCAATTATTACAAGAATACACTTCTGACACATTATTTGAAGAAAATTGAGCTCAAATTTTCCCTGGAAACTTGAGACTGCATTAACAGGACTCCTGCAACTAGAGAATAGGCACTCGAAATGGAATAAGTGACCCATCTGGTTCCTGGGATTGAGCCGTATTTTGGTTTGCACCAGGCAGTTAAGTAAGATAGCACAAAAAAACTATTAGATGATAAAATAAAGTGGTTGGCACAAGCCCATTTTGTTAACAATTTATGCTTCTTTTCCTTTTAATACAAAGATGAAATGTCTCAAGAAAATCAATCTAATAACATACACAAATTAGCAACACCAAAAGATTATGAAAAGGAAACATGTGTCACGTGGTATATTTGGCCGGAAGATGGATGTGTTATATTTATCTTGTCACTGGCAATATTCGCCATTCAGTGCGGCATCTGGTTTTTTCAAGACCGCCGCTAGATGATCTCAGTAAATGCAAAAATCTACTAAAGTTGTTTTCATCTTGCTTGAAAGCAATAGATCCGTTGCTTGCAACATTAACTGGTTCTGGAGATGTTAGAGAATCGACTATATCATCATGCTGGCATTCACGTTTAAAGTCTACAGTTATACTTTGCAGTTCATGAGTGTCTACGACTTGTTGTGGGACGCTCTGTTGAAAAACAGCATATGAGAATGTCAAAAAGACAACCCTCCTACCGTTTAAAAAGACGGAAAACTCTTTAAACATTAAAAAGTTTGACCAACCTCAAGTGCCCATCCAATGAGGGTAACATTGTTGACATGCTTGTTCATATCCAAGTCAGCTCTTCTTGGCTATATATATTGTGCATAAGCAATTAATGTTAATTTAATGGTTATATCGAGAATTAGAGCTTGACAGGGCAAAAAATGTGGCCATACCATAAGTCCTAGCCTCGAATATGCAGCTGGATCTTCCAGTTTGGCTATTTTCTTCAGGCTGTTATTATTATCCTCAGGAAACGCTAATCTGAAACCACAATGTAACCAATCTTCAATAAATAAATAAAAGTTCCAGGAATGAAATATTTCCGATATACAAAACTACCTCAATGCCTTTGGACAAGATGCCAAGTATTCGTTTATGACATCATCACTGACTTTTTGGAGTCTTCTAGTATCTACGTTCATCATCACCCACTTGCTGCAGTTTCAACAGGAAATTGTCAATCCATGAATCTGGTGCAACATTAACCTTAGCGTGTTCAAAAATACCACATTTATAGGGTTTAAGTAACATTTGTGATACAACATCTACTTCTAAAACCTCATGAATTATAATATAATGAGACCAAGTAACTGAAGAAATAATGTTGTAATGCACCTTGTTGCCCTTCCAAGGACCTCGCCATTGGCATAGTCTTTTAAAATCCAATCGCGTTTAATACCAATCCTTCCTTCATACTGGCACCATGTCTCAATTTCAACCACGTCACCCCTGTTACAGACGTCAACATGTTGAATATAATGGGTTTTATAATGCAATATTCCATGCCTAAAGGTTTTATAGTTTTTAACGCAATTACCAAGTGGGGTATCTCTTAATTTCGATATGCATCCGTGTAGTCACCCATGTGAGATGCAATTCTCTCATTGTGGCTGTTCTGGCAACCACATTACTTGGGAATCCACTAGACTTACCATTAACCTCCTACAATATGTAGGTGAAGAAATAGCAATAAAGGCTTTGAACATTAACATTCAATAGAGATGGAAGATTTGAATGAATGCGGCCCTAAAGAAGGGCCGGGTTTAAGAGATAAAGGTATGCATAAATTATTTCAACTTAGCAATCATACTGACATGGTTAGCAGGCTAACATACAATATTTCATACACGCCTTTATTTCTTAAACACAGCCCTTAATTACGACTATGCGTTGGCCAGTTGATCAGTTATCCATACTCACTTTTCAAAATCATGTAAAAAATATGAGAAAAACAATACAATTTGTGGAATATATCAAACCTGCAAGAGGTCAGCAATGGTTTCTATAGTGGCAGTTTTGTTAAACCCTACTTCATAACACCTTATAATAAACCTCTCTTTATATGATGATCCATCATCCCTCAACATCTCCAACTGGACCATCTCCTTCTCTGCGGCTTCAATTAAACCAACCGTAACACCATTTTGATGCTTACCTGTCACCGCCACCATTACTGGCGCAACTTTTTGGCACGTTGGACTTCGTAACATGTTATTATTATTTTGTTGGTTTATTGAAAAGGAAATCATAGATTGAGACTGATTTAAGGCACGAATACAGTCTCTAGTGACGGCATTGCAGCCATGGATAGCCGGAGTTAATGCTGATCTGGTTGATATCATGGTTTTGTTAGGTTAGTTTCTCAACATTCCTAAAACAATCAAGATATTGTTAAATTATGTGATGGATCATTTGGGCCGTGTAGGGAGGACTATATAGGCTTTTGTTGAATTAATTAAAGCAAAGCCTTGTTTACTGAATTATCGTCTCTTAAAATGTTACCTTATCTTAAATGTATGTAAGTAATGATTCTATGTATAACTTCTAGTTCTAAGGGTGTTTTGGTCATTTCGGGGCTAAGGGCATATAGGTCATTTTGTTTATGTTTCTTAAGAAGTAGGAAACTTATATGTGGGTCTAACACTTTTATAAAAAGTGTAAAGTCTCTATCTGTAATCTATACTAATATATAAAGCATTTAACCATTTTTCTATATTTAGAAGTTTTAAAATTTAAGCCTCAAACATTTCTTATAATGTAAATATTTATGTTTTGCTAAAAAAATTAATGCATACTTATGATTAAAAGTCTAAAAATTAAAGTGCTTTTAAATCTTATTTGTAACAACGTATATTATTAATGATAACTAAATGATTTAATGGAATACATATACTTACTTGTAACATGTAAAACTACAAAAAATAATTGATATAAAGTGTTATAAATCTTAATATAAAAAAACTCAAAGTTCATGAAAAAAAAACTACAACACAAACTAATTTAATCATACTTCACATAGAATATACTATCAATTGAGTTGTTCAAGTTTCGTCTCGTTATCGAACCTCACCTAGCCCCTCTTCCGATACAACATCAAACATAAAGCACATAAAAATATTACAATTACCACACTCACACACAGAAAATGTAACATGGAGCATTCACACAAAACTAAGTGTATAAATTTATAATGGTATTTTAATATTTGTAACAGTTCATTTAATATAGATACTTGTAATAACGCAAACATAAAGCACATAAAAATATTACAATTACCACACTCACACATAGAAAATGTAACATGGAGCATTCACACAAAACTAAGTGTATAAATTTATAATGGTATTTTAATATTTGTAACAGTTCATTTAATATAGATACTTGTAATAACGCATATAAAAGTTTACAATAATTTAATATTTAAAAAACAATTGTTCGTAACAAAAAATAATCGTCGGGTACCCGCCGCCGAATTGCGCGGGTACACGGCTAGTATAACTTAGAGCACCCACAATGGCATCAAGTCTTAAGACTTGATGCATTAAATGCAATTAATGTATGATCAATAAATAGCAAGAACTTGAGAGAATAACTTGAGGTTTCTCAAGTCATTGACAAAAAGCTCATCAAAAAGCCTTTATCACAATGCTAAAAACCCTTCCAAATAGCTTTTCAAAGTATCAAAAAGCTTTACACAACTTTGAGCATTGTAGATGCTCTTAGGACGGGTGAAAATGTAAAATTTGTAGCCCTTTTTGCTCTCATACCAATTTGTTAGGATTTATAGGGGCTGATAAGTAGTCACAAAGAAGACTACGTTTGTAAGCTTCGAAAATCACTCTAGTTCAGTGGTACAAGAGATTTGATAGCTTTATAGCACGATTTTAGTAGGAGTGTTTATGATTGTTGTGTCTATAAAAAAGGCACCGTCAGGATCACTTATCTACTTGCTCTTTTATGTTGACGTTATGCTCGTAACGGCTAAAGATATGGAGGAGGGTGAAAAATTGAAGACTATTCTCAACAGAGACGTTGATATGAAAGATTTGGGAGCTACTCGAAAGATTTACGGCATAGAAATAATTCGAGACCGAAAACATGATAAGCTTTTCTTATCACATAAAAGTTACATCGAGAAGATAATTTCTCATTTTGGCATGAGTTCGGCAAAATCGACAAATACTCCTTCCTCGGCCAATTTTCGTTTATCTATTGCTTGTGCACCTCAAAGTGAAGCAAAGATGGTTATATATGTCCCGAATACCTTATGCAGTGTTGTCGGGAGTTTGATGTATGTTATGGTTTGCACTACGCCGGATATAGCTTACGCGATGAGTGTTGTGTCATGATACATGGCTCATCCTGGAAAAGAACATTGGAATGCGGTGAAACGCATTTTACGTTATTTGAAAGGGACATCTCATGTTGGCCTTAATGTGAATATTTGGTTGTCGGATACTCAGATTCGGATTATGTTGCGGATCTTGATGCTAGAAGATCCTTGACAGGTTATGTTTTCACTATTGGCAAGTCGGTTGTAATTTTGAAAGTGTTGATGCAAAAGTTGGGGTAGACCAAGCTTAACCCAAATTAGGCTTAATTTGGGGTCTTGTGGACTCCGGCTCTCGCACCAAGTGAAACTTGTTTTGGGACCCTGCGCACTAAACAAACACCGTTAGGCTTACCGTGGGTTTGTTACCCACGATTAGACTCTGGCATGAGAGTAAGTAATCAGTTTGAGTATATTAGTGTTTAGGGTATTGTGTAGATCGTACCTTTGTGGAACCGGAGGGGTTCCTTTTATACTCGAGAGAGTCCAGGCTGGGTTCCCTGGTCTTGCGGCTAAGGAAGAGATAATGACTTGAAATAGCTTGATCTTCATTATCCAACCAAGGCAAGTGTATATCCCTTTCCCTTAGGCGAATATAACTATAATATAAGTTATATTCGACCTGATGCTGTCGCACTGCGACAAAGACTTGGCTAGGTGATTAACCTCTTGTGCGACAGCGGCTTACCAGGCCTCACGGGCCACGTGCGCGCATCGCACAAGTATCTAATCCATTCCTGATGGATGCGAGTAGTACCCGTGAGTCGGACTATCCAGCCCAACTAGGGACTATACGTCATCATGTCCCCTCAGTCTAGTGGTCGTAGGTACAATCTGCGGCTACTAGACTATAATCAAACATAAACATTCGCGTAGTCCAAGCATAAACTCGGATTTTAAACATTCCCGCCAAGAAGACAAATATCCCCCCTTTCACCTAACCTCCTTGGTACTCGGAAAAAGTGCATGCCACGTCATAGTTACCCCTTCATATTCTACCGTTAGATCTAGCAAGTGGGGGACACGTGGCACACATCTGACCATGAATAGTAAAACTAAGGAAGCCTATATAAACCCATCACGCCTCCTTTTGACTGTTTATCCTCTACAAACCTTCAAACCACCATTAACGCTTCTATCATTTACCATCATCACCAGATCTCTTATTAAGGTAATCCGCGCGACCACTATATTTTGTATACACAACACCATGGTGAAACAGCTAACCAATATCACGTCCATCTTGACCATTGATCAACTAGATCAATTTACCTCTGAATTCTACATACCCAATTATCTTCACCCAGAAGTTCCTAACCCCCAACATAATATAAGTTAGTTCCTTACAGGGAAGATAGGGTTGTACACCCGTTACTTCGATTACACGAACCAGTGTATACCCATGTCGCGCTTTCTTTTGAGTGTACTAATACACTACGAGACCCATGTCTCCCAGCTACATTGCATAGGGGCAGTGAAAATTTCAAATTTAGAAATAAACTGACGCACCCTAGATATAGAACCCATAGTAGATCTTTTACGCGTATTCTACCAAAGGAATTTAGCCAATGGCTGGGTGTGTTTTGCTAAGCGAAAGGGTGGTATGCAATGTTTTGATGGAAAGATAGACTCCTTAAGGAATTGGACCGACAGATTCTTCTAGGTTGATGACGCCGCCTTTCCCTTCCACTTTCCATTCTTGACCCCTGACACCGTGAGGAAGGCCCCCGTACCTGACCCCGACTCCTACAAAGCTGCAGATGCGGAGACTCTAAACAACAACCGCATCTCCGTGTAACCCTACCCGGAGAGTGTGTTAGTCACTCTTGGCCTAAGTCGCGCACCCATCTGTGGTGAGCACATGGTAATAGCGTTCCACAGTGAGAGTGGCCAGTGTTAGTGGTCCTTCCCGCCTTCATCATAACATTCTGTAAGTACCATCGCATATTAGGATACTAAAATATGTTTCCCTGTTTTCTGTTTGCTTCTTTTTGTAGTTATGGATGTTCTTGACCTTGTCCGCGGTGCCTTTCCCAAAAATTTGCTGGTATTGTATCGCCCTAACAGGAAAACGAAGAATCACTTCATGAACGCGCGCAAAGGAATACCATAGATTTGGAGATTGAAGAGCCATCGACCACCCAAGGGAGCGAAGGCCCTAACGTTGACCAGCCACCACCATCCCCACCAATGCAACAGTTAGAACAGCAGCCACCCATACAACAACCACCACCATTTCTTAGCTACTCGCTGTCGTCAGATGAATATACCAAAGATGTCGAAAAAAGCACAGATGAGTTTGAGGAAGAGGACTTTATCTCTTTAGGAAAAAGACGCAGAAGCCCCCCATCATCTCCACACAAAGTCGCACGCACCGGGTTTGGTCCCTCCTGGACAGGGGTGCGCAATATAGAGGAAGAGTTTGAAGAGAACCTTACAAAGACCCCTCCACGCACTCCCCCCGCGACCATCAATCTGAGGTAACAATTTCCTTCTATATAGTAGCGTAGACTATTAATTCCCCGCTGCATTTCTACGTGATCATACTTTAAACGTCCGTCTAACTATTAATTTTATGCAGTAGCGACGAACAGGAAAGATCTTCTGCCAAAGCTAAGACAACACCCTCCCCCAAAAAGAGGCTTCATCAGTAGGAGAGGATGCATTATCCTAGGATCCTACCTTTGCCCCTAACTGGGAGCTCCCCGCATCATCCAATCTCACAAGTGCATTTGACTGCGAAAGCTTCTGATAGGTGTGAAAACACCCATCCTTTTACCACTTAATTATAATAATAACCAAGCCAAACGTGTATTTTATGTCGTAAATGTCGGAATTATGCGTGGTTTGTGTTTTTGTTGTGATTTAGGAGCAAAATGTGAAAAGGGAAGATAACAAGGGCTTTCACGGGCTTTTATCGAAGAAAACGAGAAAAGACGAAGTCAAAAGATCAAGAGTGCAAAAAGAACGGAAGTCCAAGGCCTATTCTGAAGATTTATCGAAGAAAAAAGTCTAAACGACGGAAGTTTAATGAAGTCTAAGAACCAAGTCTAATTAAAGAAGAAAATTATAAGACGAGTTCAATTTATATCGACAAATCCCGAGACGACGTCGAGAAAGACAAAGAATTTAAGTCGAGTCGAGACAAAGTGAAAGGAGAAAGCATCAACACCTAGCCTCCCCTCCTCCTATATATACCCTCCTAATGTGTCATTAGGAGGGTGTTAGTTAATTAGATTTTAGTTTTTAGATTATGAGTAGATTAGAGTAGGAGTAGGTGTAATCTAAATTTCCATGCTTTTTTTCATTAATCTTGTAATTTGAATCTTAATCATTTTAATTTCAAGCTTTTTCAATTAATCATTCTCATTCTTCCTTTCTTAATCTTTTTAATCTTGTTTAATTTTGATAATCATGTAGTTTAATTAATCATGTTCTTGTTTGATTGATGTTTTTGATTGATTGTGCTTATTGGTTTTTATGTGTTTGATTTTTATAGCTTAAAGTGTTTTAGTGCTTATTGAGTTAATTTTCTTATTTTTAATTAAGTGCTTATTAGTTAATTTTTATAAAAAGTTGCTTTTAAGTTTTAATTAATTAAGTGGGTTTTATAGTTTTTATGATTTTTATTGAATAAAGTTGGTTGATTTAGTGTTTGTTAGATCTTATTTGGTGTTTTAATTAGCTTATTTCTTAGATTATTTGGCTTATTTTTTGTTTCCTAGTATTTAGGATCGGGATTTGGAATTCTTGTGATTATTGAGAAGTTGTCCCAAGGGTTTCTGCATTCCGAAGTAAAGTTTTTTTTTAAATATTCCAAAGTTCATTTTTTTATCAATTCCGAAGTTAGTAAAAAAACAATTCCGAAGTAGGCTTAATCAGACATTCTGAAGTAAAAAACAACAAATAAAATTCCGAAGTGAAGAATAAAAGCATTCCGAAGTAGTTTAGCATTTTGACATGCTTGGTTGTTAGCTTAGCCCTTTTTCCCGCCAAATCTAGCTGCTAGCCTGGTTGCTTGAGCTGCATGCTTGCTAGCTTGTTTATTATTTAGTATTGTTCCATAATCGTTTAGTTTTATCTGAAAGTTGTTCCGATTTTTATTCTGAAAGTCACGTATTTTTAGTTATAATTTTCATCGATTTTTAGTTTTAAATTTTTTCGAAAAGTTTAAGTTTTATCTTTTATTTTGTAGCCGCTTTAGCTTTTACCTCGTTTAGTTTTAGAGTACCCTCTTAGTTTTATTTTCTCCTTTTTCATTAGATAAAATTTATTTTTCGGTCGAAAGTTAATTTCTTTGTTTAATTTTATTTTTATTAAATGTTTTGTTTTAATTTACGTTTTATTATTTGTTTTGCTCATTTATTATTAGTTATTTGTTTTTGGTTTATTTTTATTACATTTCGCTTTTACCTTTTAAATAGAAATAGATAATCAAACCTTCTTTTGTTAACCAAAAACGACTGAGTCACACTTTTAACCGGAGATCAATTCGATTAGATACCGAGAAAACGAACTTTTCAACTAGTAAAATCTTAATATCAGCTTCCTAGACAACATCGTGCCCCTTGGCCGAAAGGTAGTACTTGAAGGGATGAGTGACTCTGTCTTGGCCGATGAGGCAAGTTATCTAGCGGCGCAGCAGGTGACTTTAACATCGCACCTCATGAAGAGATTCCTTGAATTGTCTGCCCAACTCCGTACGACAGAGGAAAAGTTGAGGCAGGTTACTGAAGAAAAATCCTCCGCTCTCGGCGATATGCAAGAAAAGATAGACCAAGAAGCCGAGAGAGGAAGGAAAGATGCCGCCCTCCTTCATTCCTTAACTCAAGAAAGAAACAGGTTATCTGCTGCCCTAGATGAGGAACGCTCCCACCTTAGTTAGATAAAGGCCTCCAACGTTGCTGCCATGGGGGCCTTTGAGGGGGGGGGGGGGGGGGGGCAGGATAGGTTTGTTGCTGATGTTGATGCTCTGGATGCGAGGGTAAAGGAGGATGTAAGCGATCTCAGCTGCCAATTGAAAAGGCTGAGCATCGAGCTTGATGAGGAGTTGAACCGTCGCTTAAGGAGATAGCCGAGAAGCGGTGGTTAGTGCGCCATGGTCTGCGCCTAGCTGCAGGTTGCCTTGGAAGACCCCACCATGCGAGCCTCATTCTACCAGTCTATCATAGACTCCATCAATGAGGGTACTTCAAGAGGCTTGGCAACTGCACACAATGAGAGGCTACTGAACCGAGAACTATCGAAGGTGCCTTTTACGATCCGACGGCCGACACCAAGCTCACCGCAGCCATGAAAGAAATGAGTGTATGCCCGCTGCCTTCTTTTGGTCTAGAGGATAAGGATCATGAAGTGCTAATTAAAGTGGTAACAGAGGGTATTACCTTGGCGTGCCATAAGGCAGAGGGCGCAGAATCATTGGCAGACTTCCACCTAAAGCCATCTATGGAGCAGTTGACTATGCCTGTATTCACGCATCCTAAGGACATTCTTGATCCCTTCAAGATTATGAAGGAATTGCCATTATCTGAAGTCCTTGCAGCGCATGAGAGTCGTGTAGCTGCCAAGAAAACACTGCTAAACATAGAAGCAGCGCCTTCTGTTGGTGTGGCCCACCTTGCTCCTACCATCCCTGTTCTGCCATTGCCATTGCTGGAGAGGGATTCACGCTTACTGGAACGGATGGAAAAAAGCCTTAAGGATCATCGCGGTACTGCTTATTTCCCTCCTTTGCTGAAACTGAAGAGATCCTCCTCTGAGACCCATTTGCTCTCCAATCATCTTAGAGATTTGTAAACACATTTTCATGCTTTGTATTTTCAAATGTTTGCTTAGTAATAAACACTATCCTTCTTTTGTTATAGAATGCATATTTTAATGTTAATAGCACGATTTCGCATAATAAGCTAATGTAAACTTATAAATGGTCCATATGGGTTTAAAAAGCTCATTACGTGCGGTATACCGCTACTACCATAAGGACGGTCAGGTGAGGCTGACCCATTGTTAGGTGTGCACAAGTGTGTCTTAACAGTCTCAAAGTTTACTGGCTGCATAACTTGCTTCGACGTCATTAATAGCAAGGGGGCCTAACAAGGATACACGATCCATGGTCGAAGGGGATCCATCCCACTTACTCGACGACTCTAATTAGTAAGGTAGGCTCGTTCCTCTTATTCCTCCTGGAAACGTTGTACACGCGTGCGCCAATAGGCAATATAATAAGAAAAAAGTATGTATAACATAAAAAGAGAGTTTTGAGAATGCACCGTGGAACTAGCTAGGGACCACGACTGTTTTATTGATACTTGCAAGTTTTTTGAAAACAAATAATAAAAAGAAAAAACAATACATTCACTTGGGAAGTTTTGTCTTTTAAAGGTAGCATTTCTTTAGATAGCATACATTCCAAGGTCTTTGTAGGTCACGATCGTCCATGTCGCGCAGCCGGTACGCACCATTTCCAAGTGCGTCTGTCACTATGTAGGGTCCTTCCCATTTTGGCCCAAGCTTCCCTGTATTCTCAGCGCGACTCGCCGCGTTAGAGCGATACACAAAATCACCTGGTCTGAATGAGGTCTTGCGTACCCTAGAATCATAGTAACCTTTCATTTTTGCTTTTGACTTTGCCTCGCGGATTGCTGCTAACTCTCGTCGCTCCTCGAGTACATCTAGGTTTAATCGTAGTTCATCATCGTTAGTAACCATGTCTACCTCTGCTGTGCGGAGTGTTTGCAGTCATATCTCAGCTGGAATGACTGCTTATGTCCCATATGTAAGGGCGAAGGGGGTATCACCTATGGACGTCTTAATCATCGTGCGATGTGCCCACAAAACATGCGACAACTCATCGACCCAGTTTTTATTATGTTCCCCCAACCGTGCTTTTATGCCATCCCCCAAACTCCTGTTTGCTCTCTCCACAAGTCCATTTGTTTGTGGATGTGCAACCGATGCGAAACGTTGATGTATCCCCTTATCTGCGCACCAATCTTTGAAAGGGTTTTCTACGAACTTCTTCCCATTATCCGAGATTATTTCACCGGGTAGTCCGAAACGACATACTATATTGTCCCATACGAACCTTTTCACCTGATTCGCAGTTATCGTTGCGACTTCTTTTGCCTCAATCTACCTTGTGAAGTAATCCATCGGAACTATGAAAAACTTAATTCCTCCCGCAGCTACAGGGAAGGGTCCCACTATATCAATTCCCAATTTGAAGAATGGCCAAAGGAAGGTAGTTGGCGTGAGCTCCTCTTGAGGCTGCCTCGGTACTGGTCTGTGTACATGGCAGTCATTGCATTTGTTAATAAGTGTTCGCGCATCTGTATGCATAGTTGGCCAGTAGTACCCACTGCACAATGCTTTCGCCACCACAGACCTTGGTCTGGTGTGCATTCAATATGATCCCTCATGGATTTCACTAATGATATACTGCGCCTGTCTTGGTCCTACACATCTTAACCATGGTTGGAGAAATGACCGCTTGTAAAGGATCCCATCTCTGACTTCGAATTGCCTAGACCGCCTTCGCACTCGCTGTGCCTCATTTTCATCACGCGGGAGTGAGTCATTCGATAAATAATCTATAATCGGTGTCATCCACGTAGGGCCTTCTTCCTTTACAACCACACGACCTCTTGCTCTTTTATTGACTTGTCCTTCAGGATTTCCACCAGGACTTGTTTCGATAGGTGCGCAAAACTGGTGGAAGCTATGGAACCCTTCAATCAAGGCTTTGGCTTTTTGTAAGTATTGCACCATTTTGTCCTCTTTCGCTTCATAATCACCAAGTATGTGGTTTGCTACCAGCCGAGAATCTACGTTTGCTTCGAAATTGCGCACCCCCATTCTCGCTGCGATTCTTAGTCCTTCTATCAGCGCTTCATACTCTGCCTTATTATTTGTGGTTGTGAATTCAAAACGTAATGCATATATGAACTCCATTCCTTCTGGATTGGTGAGTATGAGTCTCGCGCTTGATCAATCTGTGCAAGATGACCCATCCGTGAACAAGATCCACGGGTCTTGGTCTTCTTCCTTTTGATCCAACCCCTGAACACCCTCTTCTGGCTTTTCAATGATAAAGTCCGCCAGGATTTGTCCTTTCACGCTATTGCAAGGCCTGTAGGTAATATTGTGTTCCCCCAGTAGAACACTTCATTTTTTGAACCTGCCTGTGACATCTGGTTTTGAGATTACCTGCTTTATGGGCTGATCCGTTATCACCACTATCGGCGTGCTTGGAAATATCTGCGTAACCTTTTTGCTGCGAACACTAGTGCGAGCACTAATTTCTCTATCGGGATGTAATTTAGCTTTGAGCTCTACAGCGCTCTACTTATAAAGTACACTTGTGTTTGCACATTGTCCCTGTCTGTCATTAGCACCGCGCTAATCGCTCCATGCATTGTAGATAAATATATTATCAACTCTTCTTTAGGCCGCGGTGTGAATAACATGGGGAGCGAAGCTAAATGCGCCTTTAACTCCTCGAAGGCCTTTTCTGTTTTCTTCGTCCAATTAAAGTCTCCTTTCTTAATGCACTTTTTAAGTGTTTTAAATAAGGGGAGAGACTTCTCTGCTGACTTGGACAGGAACCTGTTCAATCCTGCAAGCTTCCCATTTAGCGACTGCACCTCCTTCTTCGTCTTTGGGCTCTGGAGCTGAATAACCGCGGCCGTCTTCTCTGGACAGGGTTTGATTCCATTGGGGTCAATCATGTATCCTAGGAACATGCCTTCTGTCGCCCCAAAGGTGCACTTTTTGGATTTAACTTCATGTTTATCCTTCTGATGGTAGAGAACGTCTCTTCTATGTCCCGAATAAGCTCACTCTCAGTATGACTCTTTATTACCAACTCATCGACATACACCTCCAAATTTATCCCTATTTGGCTTTCAAATGCCTTATCAACCAGTCGTTAATACGTGGCCCCTGCATTCTTTAGTCCAAACGGCATTTTCGTGTAACAGTACACCCTCTGGCTGGTATGGAATGCTGTCTTTTCCTCATCTTCTTCTGCCATTTGTATCTGATGGTATCCCTTGTACGCGTCCAGGAAGCATTTGAAGGGGTATCCGCACAATGATTCCACCTTCCAATCTATTTCCGGGAGTGGATAGCAGTCTTGGGGACAAGCTTTATTGTGGTCTGTGAAGTCAACGCACATGCGCCAACTGCCATCATGTTTCTTTACCATTATCGAATTAGCGAGCCAGTCGTGATAGTAAACTTCCCTCATGATTCCTGCATCCACCAGCTTTTTTACCTCTTCCAGTATTACTTTGTTGCGCTCTGGGGCTTGTCCTCTTATCTTTTGCCTAACTGGAGGGTATCCTTCGCGGATCTGAAGCTTGTGTTCAGCTATCGACCTTGGTACCCCCGTCATATCTTTGGGCTCCCATACGAAGACGTCCAGGTTATTTTTCAAAACACCACACATGTCTGTCTTTCCTTTGTCAGATAATGTCCCTCCGATCGTTATCTCCTTATCCGGGTACTGCGGATGTATTACTACCTTCAAGTTTGGTAGTGAGTCTACCTTTGGTTCCATCGTGATCTTAGGCGGTTCTGTGATCGCATTGCATTCTGGGGGTGTAACTGTCGTGTTGAATATCTTACGACCCCTCCATCAACTAGGAATTCTATCATACCCATGAACCGTAGAAGGTACCGCTCGCGTTGCTAGTATAGCTGGTCGCCCTATGATCCCGTTATACTGTGATGGCGACCGTATGATAAAAAAATTCATTGGGACTTCCACCGAGTGCTCATTATCTCCCACTCTTACTGCTAACTCCAGTTGGCCTAAGGGCCATACTGCTTCTCCGCTGAATCCGATGAGCGGAGAGGTCGCAAGCATCATTTGGCTCTTTATTTATGTGCTAAGCTTTAGAAAGCAGTGTTCGTACATTATTTCTGCCAATGAACCTCCATCCACATACATACGATGTATGTTGTGCTGACCAATTCTTATTTCTATCATTAGCGGGCCGTCTGCGACGTTCCTTGCATTGAGTGGGGGAAAATAAATGTCTTTCCCCTTCAAGAATTTTTGGCTCACCCTCTGCCTTGTCCTTCGAGCCATGATTCCACCATGTAAATGTTTGCGCTGGCAATTGTTTGTCTATCATCCTTCGTGTTTTCCTTGACAAGGTGTTTTACCTCGCCTTTCTTTACATTATTCTCGATATATTTCTGTAGTTGAATACATTCATTTGTAGCGTGCCCTCTCTCATTGTGGTATTCACAGTATCTATTACTGGCGCGCTTTTCGACCGGGGTAGTCATTGGCGTTGGCCTTGTGAAACTCGCACCTTCCATCACTAGGATTTCCCTCGGGGTTAACTTAAGGGGGGTAAACCTTGAGTTATAAGCTCGCCCCTGCCTTCTCCTTCCTACATAATCAAGGCCCAGATATTTTCCTTGATTGTTGGGTCCTTCAATGGTCCTGCGAGTAAATTTGTGATCGTAAGTACCTCGTGTTATTTCCGAAGCAGCCGATTCTCCTTGTATAAAAGACTTTACCCACCTTAGCACTTCGTCAAAGGTTTCAGGCGTTCTTTCATTAAGCTTCTTTATTAAGTCGCTATTTCGTATCCCCGTCATGAAGCAGGATACTTTCAAAATTTCTGGGCAGTCCTTTACTTGAAGACACTCGCTTTTGAAACGTTCCAGGAAGTCTTCCAAGTATTCGCCTTGGCGCTGCTTTACCCTGTCAAGCGATACAGCACTCCTATCATGCCTTTTTTGTTGCACATAATTTCTTTTGAACGCTTTTCGTAGCACTTCTTACCCGTTGACTATTTGTGGCGGAAGCCTATCAAACCACGTCCGCGCGTTCCCTATGAGTGTGGAGTTAAAAATATTACACCATACGGGCTCTGGCCATTGTTCGATGCCCGCCTGAGATTCAAAGACTTTCAAGTGGTCTTCTGTATCCGTCGTGCCATCATAAGTTTTTACGTTCGATGGCATGCAGCGCTTTCTGGTGTCTCCATAGTGCTGTATGCGCCTTGTAAAGGCGTTTTTCATGGCTCTCCTCCACGGTTGTGAGAAGATTTGGTCATCCGAGGAATAACTTACACGCATATAATTTCCGGACGAACTATCACTTGATCTTGACAGATCGTCCTCTGAGGATGCGGTATGCTTAGCGCGCTTTGATTCCTCTACCATCTTTTCATGTTTTGCCACCAAAGGAATGAGTGCTTGTAAGTTATGAGCTACATACTCCTCCATCATGCGTGCTTTTGTAGCGATGACTTCCCCTCTCTCCTCCTGGGGTGTCTTTCTTTTTTGTTTATTGGGAGGAGGCTGACTTCAATCCCATTCATTGTCTTTTTCCCCCGCGACGAGTAGGGGAGTTGAGAACAGTCCTCCCGTTCTTATGTGACAACCGGGAATTTTCCAGACTTTAAATAATAATAAATTATATTATTTAATTAATCGAAATTCGTTTTCGAGAGATATCAAAGTTATTTGATTTAAAAACGCGAGTTTACTTTTACATATTGTAAAGGACTGCGAAAAATCTAAGAACTGACGCGATATAAATTTATATTTAATTTCTCAGAAATATTTGATAAAAATGTTTATGAAATCATCTGACACTTTTATTTTGGTTTTAATAACGTACGTTGGAAACGAGAACATTCAAGTTGAATTTTATTTTTCCATGAACACAACTATTCGACTTAAACGATGAATAATAACTATTTTAAATAAAGATGTAAACGATTACGAGAAATTGGACGAGTAAATACTTCACTTTATTGGAAAAATCATTTTAAAATCAATGATGCGATTTTCGGAGAACGAATCAAATTTTATCGAACCAAAACGAGTCCCGAACCATTAATTTACGAAAGTTATAACAAAGTTTTCGCATTTAGTCCATGTAATAATATTTACATCCCTAGACCCTTAACTATATAAAACTTTACACTTTGTATTAAATGTATTTTGTGGTGTATATATATATTAAAATTAGGGTTTCATGGCAAAAAAAAACCCTAGCCACCAAATGTGATAAACACACACACTCTCTCTAAACATTTTCCGGCGCCTCTTCATTTTCCGGCCAAGATTCCGGCCGTCGGAAAATACTGCCGCCACCATCTTAATCTTTATAGTCCGAGTAAATCTACGTTATACAACCTTCAATCCTTCATCAACCATCACCGTTGTCCCATTACCACCACCACCTAGCTGCTCCACCAACATCAGCCACCATCTTTAGCCGCCACTGAAACAGCTGCTGCCACCAACCCGTCGCCATCATTACAATAGACACCACCATCGTTCACCTCTACATGAACCACCATGTAGCCGCCACCATTGATTTCAGTCGCTGTGGTGTTTTACCACTGTTGCTGCAGTCGACACCACACCACCACAAACAGCATCTCCATAATGTGGTGATAGAACCACGTGCACCAGATCCGTAGACCTACCACAACCATTATTACTAGAGCTGACGGCTGTTGCCGTCGTTCAGCCACAGCCGCCACATCGACAGTCACCACCATCAGTTTATCAGCCTTAGGTGCTTACTTCGGTTGCTATAAATCAGTAAAAAGGGGCGTTTGTTTCTTGTTACAACGCTATAGTGTGTTTTGGTTTTTCTATTAACACCACTAGGGTGCGTACGGGCTATCACATGTTGCAGATGGTGGGGGGTAAATTACCACCAGCGGAGTGTGTTTGGATTCGGCAGTAAAACCACAGTGGGTGCGTTTGGGTTAGCAGGAGAAACAATAAGGTGTGTTTGGTTTAAGCAGAAGACCCCACGAAGGGTGTTTACGGCTGCTGATAAACGCACAGGGGGTGTTTTGGTTAATCAGGGCGTTTGGTTTAGTAGATAGACAATAAAGGGGCGTTTGGGATTAGCAGCAGGGGTACCTTTGGGCTCGCTGACTTCTAGTAGTAGGGGTGCGTTTTGCTCGCTGTTACAGCGGTGCGTTTGGTGCGGGCAGGAAGGAACACATCAGGGGCGTTTGGTTCGCTGTATAACTGCAGCAAGGGGGCGTTTGGTTCGATGTTTAACAGTAATATGGCGATGTTTGGTATAATAGAAACTGTGAAGGGTGCTTCTGGTCGCGGGATTTGCAAGGGTTTAGAATGCCGGGCACGATTTAAGTTCATGGTTCGTTGTGGTTTAGGATCGGCTAATAACATATCTAATTTTATTAAGTATTAAAGCGGATTAAAATGGTGGTATATATATTTATTGGTTATATAAATATGTTGAACACTATCATTATTACGAGAACTATAAATTTAATTAGACGTTTAGATGTGCGTTTAAATAGCTTACTTAGGGTGCTTTGCTTTTGACATACAACACATAGGTTGTGTTTGATTATTAGTTAGTTATAGTGATTTATTTATTCTAGTTGGATATACGTTAAAACGCGACTAGTGTGACGTAGATGGTTTGGAAAATAGAAAATATTGAGAATTATTAAATATGGAAAAACGTTGTATATATGAATAGGTCATGTCAGAATTTCTATAAGATTTTATACTTTATATTTTGTTTCGCTGCAAACTATTATTATATTTGTAAACCAATAAAATAAATAAGTACTATTAAATTTATAAAGCGATAAAACAAATAAATACTATTATATTTGTAAACCGATAAAATAGTTGGTAACTATCGTAATGATAAACTGATAAAGTTATACTTTTTTTTACATAAAAGTGACACTTATTAATTAAGTGATGATTTTCTTAAAACATGTCAAATTACGTTGTCTAATTATTTTTATCACGATCGTTATACTGTAACCACAAAATAAATATATTTTGGTTTATTTTATAAAATTATTGTCTCTATTATATAACTCAACATAAGAATTATATAATCATCTAGTTTCGTAATGTGTACGCAATACATCGAATACTTTTTGTGTGTCTATATTATCCATTTTATTAAACCAACCACCAAACTATTATAATTTGGAACTTAAATATATTATCAAGGGGTCACGTTGATATACATATCCATTGAGAACTCAAATATATATTTTTAAGATTTAGCCGATTAGTTAAACCACAACACCATGACCGAGCCGTATCGATTTCCGTTTCTACTGAGCGTATTGTTAGCATCACTATTATTCGCGCTACTTCGTCGAGGTGAGTTCATACCCCACCTTTTCTTGCTTTGAATTGAGTTATAAATGTTTTATAATTGCTCTTTGGGGGAGGTACATGCTTGGTCATAAACTACTTATAAACTTGCTTGTTTGTCAGAAACTGATATTAAACTTGTTTGGTTGTCAATAACTGTGTATACACTACTTGATTGTCATAAACTAATCCTAAGCTTACTTGGTTGGTCATAAACTATCTTTAAACTGGTTTAACTGTTAC
Source organism: Glebionis coronaria (assembly GCA_025667525.1). Classification (NCBI taxonomy): domain Eukaryota; kingdom Viridiplantae; phylum Streptophyta; class Magnoliopsida; order Asterales; family Asteraceae; genus Glebionis; species Glebionis coronaria. The sequence continues at coordinate 271,284 of JANFOE010001993.1, forward strand.
GTACTGAGTGGTCAACTCCTCTAATTGTTATACATATGAATGCTAATACTAAAATTTCTATTGTGATTATCATAGCCCAAAACTTTAACTGCTTTTTATTGGTTCTCGGGTAGAGACAATGGTTGCAAGAATGAACACAAGTGCATATCTCTTTTATGTATTGGTCTAAGTCCCACTTTAACCCAATTACTTTGGCCCATTATCATGAACCGTTAATTTAGACCGGATGACCGGTCGAAAGCGCGAATGTTATGAATAGATCTATCGGGGTTGACGCCCCTGTCCGGCTTGGTCCAACAGAGGACAAGCGGGCACAGTTTCATTTGAGTCTGTGGACGGATGTCGTGGGTTAGGCATCCGTAGGGGCTGCATTATATGATTATACTACTGGTGTTGTTAACGCTTCGGTGTCATGAGCTTAGACAATAGTAAATGCCTTATTTTATTTAGTGACTTTGTATTTGTTATATTGTCACTAAGTGGTTGGAAAATCTTGTGGTTCATTAAACAATTTTATTCTATTGGAAAACTTTATTATTTATCAGTGAGCTTTGCTTTTATCAGAATACGCTAACTATTATCTGTGGACTCTGTTTTATCTATAAACTCTATTTATTTCATGTGAATACTGTTTTATTAGAAAACACAATTTATTTTCCGCGAACTTTGTCTTATCAGAAACTCTACTTATTTTAGTGAACTTTGTTATATCAGTAAACTCTCGGCTTTTATAAATAAACTCTGTCTTTATCAATACACTTTGAAATTGTCAAAGAAAGTTTATTTAACAGAAACTGTGATTTTTAAACTCTTAAATTTTACTGCAAGGCGCAGTGGTCGGTAAAACTCTAATTTTTCATAAACGTTTTAAAACAAACTTATGAACTCACCAACTTTATGTTGACATTTTTAAGCATGTATTTCAGGTACTTGACTATGTGGATTATTTGGAGTCTACTTTGTGGTTTTTGGCATGTAGAGGTCGTTCTCGGATCAAGCTCTCGATTACTCATGAAGTCATAGCCTCCCAAAGCCAGTCTTCCGCTGCGGTGAATTTGGGGGTGTGACAGATTGGTATCAGAGCCTTGGTTATATAGAACTAGGTTGCATTAGTAACTCTAGACTATAACCGGCTCTCAGTCTTATCTAGGAGTAACACTCATCACATCATACTTATTCCGCTGCTATATGAATATTTGCAATGCATGGTTGTTATTGCTTGTTGCCTGTCATGTTATTACTTGTCTACATGAGTTCGCTTGCTTGATTAGTGTACTTAGACATATAATATACTTTTATATATGAACAATAGAACATTCGTTGGATATCGTGGGTTACACGATGGTCTCGTAGATATTTTATAACTCCACCTAGAAACATTTTGTGAGTTTTGGTTAATAATTAGTCATGAGGAATCCCCAGGTTCGAGTTAATTCATCAAGAGGGTCGAGATGTGTAATAATACTTAATTGGTTCTCAGTGGGCCTCATATTTGATTGAGTGCGAGATGGAAATAAGTATCGGGAGTTACACAGCCTATGATTTTTGGTGAATTACTTCGAGGGTGGGTAAGACTTGTAGTATTACGTGTTAATGTGGAATGTACTGTATTTTCAGAGTCGGGCTGAGTCATCAAAAGGTTGAGGTGTCTAATAATTCATAACAAAACCTGGGCCATTCTTTGTGAGTGAGTTTCGAGGTTGGGTTATGATAAGTTATTACTCAGCTTGGTGTTTGATGAGTCTTCCTCGAGGATGGGAAGGTTTTGTGTGATTGGATAATTGCTTATTTAGAACCGACTACTATATACTTATCCTACTTATAACCGTGAGTTTCTTTACTTGATATACAAATGCGATCGCTTTATCGCCTATCGACACTTATGTTCTTCGATCCGGTACTTTCGAAACGTTTACTTATGGAAGACGACTTATTGTCAACTCATGCTCTTTGCTTTTGGTAATTTTGGATAATATCCTTTTATAGATTTTAACGATTTTGAATTGGGTATTTTGCCGGTGACACTTAGGTAGGATGATTTATGAAGTCTTTATTGAAATGGATTGGGACGCCTTTGCATTTGAATAAAGAAATCATAAATCGCCGAACCATGAGTTTATAATAACATATTTGCATAGATTAGGACGCTTTTGTATGCAAATATGAGATTATAAATGAGTGGGCTTAAGGATATCCGACGTGACCCTGTATATTTATGGTATTGATTTAGTACTCCAGTTTCGGGAGTGTATTTCTTTTGACTCGAGATTCGTCATACGAATTTATCGTATTTCGTCTTGTTATCGTATCATGACGACGTTTTGAAGAGTAATTATTTAGGCTTCGTTTGATTCACGAATTGTTAAGTGAATCTTTAGAGACTTTATACCGATCGAGTGAACCTAACGGGCTGGTGGTGGTGAACCCTTAGAGACGTTTAAGAACTAACGAGTTTTCTCAACTCTTCGTTTCGAATTTTATCGTTCTAGGAACGATGACCGATTTGTCAGATTGACATTTAGAACCGCTAAGATATATTCCTCTTCTACCTATTACCTACCTAATTAACTATTGGTGGGTAACACAATTTTAAAAGTTCGGACAAAATTATCTGTGAGCAGATGATATAACACTTGGGTAGAACCTCAAAATCATTTTCTCTACACTTTTATTAGGGTAACGACGATTGAGTTCGAGGACGAACTCCAAATAACACGGATGTACTGTGACAACCGGGAATTTTCCAGACTTTAAATAATAATAAATTATATTATTTAATTAATCGAAATTCGTTTTCGAGAGATATCAAAGTTATTTGATTTAAAAACGCGAGTTTACTTTTACATATTGTAAAGGACTGCGAAAAATCTAAGAACTGACGCGATATAAATTTATATTTAATTTCTCAGAAATATTTGATAAAAATGTTTATGAAATCATCTGACACTTTTATTTTGGTTTTAATAACGTACGTTGGAAACGAGAACATTCAAGTTGAATTTTATTTTTCCATGAACACAACTATTCGACTTAAACGATGAATAATAACTATTTTAAATAAAGATGTAAACGATTACGAGAAATTGGACGAGTAAATACTTTACTTTATTGGAAAAATCATTTTAAAATCAATGATGCGATTTTCGGAGAACGAATCAAATTTTATCGAACCAAAACGAGTCCCGAACCATTAATTTACGAAAGTTATAACAAAGTTTTCGCATTTAGTCCATGTAATAATATTTACATCCCTAGACCCTTAACTATATAAAACTTTACACTTTGTATTAAATGTATTTTGTGGTGTATATATATATTAAAATTAGGGTTTCATGGCAAAAAAAAACCCTAGCCACCAAATGTGATAAACACACACACTCTCTCTAAACATTTTCCGGCGCCTCTTCATTTTCCGGCCAAGATTCCGGCCGTCGGAAAATACTGCCGCCACCATCTTAATCTTTATAGTCCGAGTAAATCTACGTTATACAACCTTCAATCCTTCATCAACCATCACCGTTGTCCCATTACCACCACCACCTAGCTGCTCCACCAACATCAGCCACCATCTTTAGCCGCCACTGAAACAGCTGCTGCCACCAACCCGTCGCCATCATTACAATAGACACCACCATCGTTCACCTCTACATGAACCACCATGTAGCCGCCACCATTGATTTCAGTCGCTGTGGTGTTTTACCACTGTTGCTGCAGTCGACACCACACCACCACAAACAGCATCTCCATAATGTGGTGATAGAACCACGTGCACCAGATCCGTAGACCTACCACAACCATTATTACTAGAGCTGACGGCTGTTGCCGTCGTTCAGCCACAGCCGCCACATCGACAGTCACCACCATCAGTTTATCAGCCTTAGGTGCTTACTTCGGTTGCTATAAATCAGTAAAAAGGGGCGTTTGTTTCTTGTTACAACGCTATAGTGTGTTTTGGTTTTTCTATTAACACCACTAGGGTGCGTACGGGCTATCACATGTTGCAGATGGTGGGGGGTAAATTACCACCAGCGGAGTGTGTTTGGATTCGGCAGTAAAACCACAGTGGGTGCGTTTGGGTTAGCAGGAGAAACAATAAGGTGTGTTTGGTTTAAGCAGAAGACCCCACGAAGGGTGTTTACGGCTGCTGATAAACGCACAGGGGGTGTTTTGGTTAATCAGGGCGTTTGGTTTAGTAGATAGACAATAAAGGGGCGTTTGGGATTAGCAGCAGGGGTACCTTTGGGCTCGCTGACTTCTAGTAGTAGGGGTGCGTTTTGCTCGCTGTTACAGCGGTGCGTTTGGTGCGGGCAGGAAGGAACACATCAGGGGCGTTTGGTTCGCTGTATAACTGCAGCAAGGGGGCGTTTGGTTCGATGTTTAACAGTAATATGGCGATGTTTGGTATAATAGAAACTGTGAAGGGTGCTTCTGGTCGCGGGATTTGCAAGGGTTTAGAATGCCGGGCACGATTTAAGTTCATGGTTCGTTGTGGTTTAGGATCGGCTAATAACATATCTAATTTTATTAAGTATTAAAGCGGATTAAAATGGTGGTATATATATTTATTGGTTATATAAATATGTTGAACACTATCATTATTACGAGAACTATAAATTTAATTAGACGTTTAGATGTGCGTTTAAATAGCTTACTTAGGGTGCTTTGCTTTTGACATACAACACATAGGTTGTGTTTGATTATTAGTTAGTTATAGTGATTTATTTATTCTAGTTGGATATACGTTAAAACGCGACTAGTGTGACGTAGATGGTTTGGAAAATAGAAAATATTGAGAATTATTAAATATGGAAAAACGTTGTATATATGAATAGGTCATGTCAGAATTTCTATAAGATTTTATACTTTATATTTTGTTTCGCTGCAAACTATTATTATATTTGTAAACCAATAAAATAAATAAGTACTATTAAATTTATAAAGCGATAAAACAAATAAATACTATTATATTTGTAAACCGATAAAATAGTTGGTAACTATCGTAATGATAAACTGATAAAGTTATACTTTTTTTTACATAAAAGTGACACTTATTAATTAAGTGATGATTTTCTTAAAACATGTCAAATTACGTTGTCTAATTATTTTTATCACGATCGTTATACTGTAACCACAAAATAAATATATTTTGGTTTATTTTATAAAATTATTGTCTCTATTATATAACTCAACATAAGAATTATATAATCATCTAGTTTCGTAATGTGTACGCAATACATCGAATACTTTTTGTGTGTCTATATTATCCATTTTATTAAACCAACCACCAAACTATTATAATTTGGAACTTAAATATATTATCAAGGGGTCACGTTGATATACATATCCATTGAGAACTCAAATATATATTTTTAAGATTTAGCCGATTAGTTAAACCACAACACCATGACCGAGCCGTATCGATTTCCGTTTCTACTGAGCGTATTGTTAGCATCACTATTATTCGCGCTACTTCGTCGAGGTGAGTTCATACCCCACCTTTTCTTGCTTTGAATTGAGTTATAAATGTTTTATAATTGCTCTTTGGGGGAGGTACATGCTTGGTCATAAACTACTTATAAACTTGCTTGTTTGTCAGAAACTGATATTAAACTTGTTTGGTTGTCAATAACTGTGTATACACTACTTGATTGTCATAAACTAATCCTAAGCTTACTTGGTTGGTCATAAACTATCTTTAAACTGGTTTAACTGTTACGTACTGAGTGGTCAACTCCTCTAATTGTTATACATATGAATGCTAATACTAAAATTTCTATTGTGATTATCATAGCCCAAAACTTTAACTGCTTTTTATTGGTTCTCGGGTAGAGACAATGGTTGCAAGAATGAACACAAGTGCATATCTCTTTTATGTATTGGTCTAAGTCCCACTTTAACCCAATTACTTTGGCCCATTATCATGAACCGTTAATTTAGACCGGATGACCGGTCGAAAGCGCGAATGTTATGGATAGATCTATCGGGGTTGACGCCCCTGTCCGGCTTGGTCCAACAGAGGACAAGCGGGCACAGTTTCATTTGAGTCTGTGGACGGATGTCGTGGGTTAGGCATCCGTAGGGGCTGCATTATATGATTATACTACTGGTGTTGTTAACGCTTCGGTGTCATGAGCTTAGACAATAGTAAATGCCTTATTTTATTTAGTGACTTTGTATTTGTTATATTGTCACTAAGTGGTTGGAAAATCTTGTGGTTCATTAAACAATTTTATTCTATTGGAAAACTTTATTATTTATCAGTGAGCTTTGCTTTTATCAGAATACGCTAACTATTATCTGTGGACTCTGTTTTATCTATAAACTCTATTTATTTCATGTGAATACTGTTTTATTAGAAAACACAATTTATTTTCCGCGAACTTTGTCTTATCAGAAACTCTACTTATTTTAGTGAACTTTGTTATATCAGTAAACTCTCGGCTTTTATAAATAAACTCTGTCTTTATCAATACACTTTGAAATTGTCAAAGAAAGTTTATTTAACAGAAACTGTGATTTTTAAACTCTTAAATTTTACTGCAAGGCGCAGTGGTCGGTAAAACTCTAATTTTTCATAAACGTTTTAAAACAAACTTATGAACTCACCAACTTTATGTTGACATTTTTAAGCATGTATTTCAGGTACTTGACTATGTGGATTATTTGGAGTCTACTTTGTGGTTTTTGGCATGTAGAGGTCGTTCTCGGATCAAGCTCTCGATTACTCATGAAGTCATAGCCTCCCAAAGCCAGTCTTCCGCTGCGGTGAATTTGGGGGTGTGACATCTTACGACTAGGGGATTGTTCATGTTCCGAGTGTTTGCCTCGCTGGCAGATCCAGGGGGTAACATTTACTGATGTAATACGGCTATCCACCGTCGAGGATCCTTGACGACCTTCATTCTCACCGCTTTTCGTCATTTGTTAGAGCTTAGTAAGGTTCCCACGGATGGCGCCAACTTGTTGATGCAAAAGTTGGGGTAGACCAAGCTTAACCCAAATTAGGCTTAATTTGGGGTCTTGTGGACTCCGGCTCTCGCACCAAGTGAAACTTGTTTTGGGACCCTGTGCACTAAACAGACACCGTTAGGCTTACCGTGGGTTTGCTACCCATGATTAGACTCTAGTGTGAGAGTAAGTAATCGGTTTGAGTATATTATTGTTTAGGGTATTGTGTAGATTGTACCTTTGTGGAACCGGAGGGGTTCCTTTTATACTCGAGAGAGTCCAGGCTGGGCTCCTTTTTCTTGCGGCCTAAGGAAGAGATAATGACTTGAAATAGCTTGATCTTAATTATCCAACCAAGGCAAGTGTATATCCCTTTTCCTTAGGCGAATATAACTATAATATAAGTTATATTCGATCTGATCCTGTCGCACTACGACAAGGACTTGGCTAAGTGATTAACCTCTTATGCGACAGCGGCTTACCAGGCCTCACGGGCCATGTGCGCGTATCACACAAGTATCTAATCCATTCCTGATGGATGCAGGTAGTACCCGTGAGTCGGACTATCCAGCCCGACTAGGGACTATACGTCATTAGAAAGCTACATTACAACAATTAATGGTGTTATCTACTACCAAAGCCGAGTACATGGCGTTAACCAAAGCAACAAAGAAAGAATTTTTGGTTGAAAGGTTTGATTGAAGATATTGGTTTCCCGCAAGATCAAGCGACCGTGTTTTGTGATAGCATGAGTGCTATTTGTTTAGCTAAATACCAAGTGCACCACGACTGGACTAAATACATTGATGTTTGTTATCACTTTATTCGTTCCGAAAGAAGAATCAAAGTGAATAAGATTGGCTTAATAGACACTCCTGCGGATGTGTTTACTAAACCGGTTCCTTTGAGCATGCTTCGACCAGAGTTTAAGTATGGTGTTACTTAGGAGAAAAGGTTGAGGTGGAGATTGTTAGATATGTTGACTTCTAGTCTTAAGGTGTTTTGGTCATTTTGAGACTAAGGTCATATTGTTCATTTTGTTTATGTTTCTTACGAAGTAGGAAACTTATATGTCGGTTTAACACTCTTATAAAAAGTGTGAAGTCTCTATCTGTAATAGAACTTAGAAGTGGTGAAAATGTAGAATTTGTAGCCCTTTTTGGTCTCCCAAACACCCCCTTTTGACCTTGTTATGATCTTTGCCATATTCTGTTTTTGCCCATGTTATTTTATATATTTGTTCTCTGTTTGTTGAATACTTTGTGACTAATAATTGATTGTGGTAAACTTACACCCTTTGTGAAAAAGGCGTAAAAGCGGTAAGTATTAAATGCACGTTTAGGAAAACGTAACACTTATGACCCTTAAATGAGATCGTTCTCCAAGAAGGTATTTGTGTGTCATAATTTTGTTGTTCTTGATTAATATAGTAGAAAAAGGGAAAGAATGTGACGAATTACGATAAACTTACACTAAGACGAAAAACGCGTTTTCACGCAAAACGAGGCAAAAATTAAAATTATCCTAAAAATCACCAAAAAATCAAAAAAATTCTTTAAAATATAACTAAGTTTTAAAAATGATCAAAACTTCTTGAAACTTTTTAAATTAATAAATATTTAATTTTTAAATGTTAATCAAAGCTCTAAAAATCAAATAAATTAACAAAAAGCCTAAACAAAGATTTTCACTTTGTAAACCTCAAAAATATTTTAATAAAGCTAAAAAGTATTTTTCCAAATTTTTAAACCTATTAAAACTAATTAAAAACAATTTTTAATTAAAATAAAATATTAAAATAATATTAAAAATCCAAAATTTATAAAAAATCTAAAAACTTGCAAACTAGTGTATTTTTATATAACTAAAACAGAAATTAAATTGAAATTACTAAAATACCCCTATTAGGCCCCCAAATGGGTCAAATACTAAAACAGTCCAAAACTAATGGGCTTTTCAGCCCAAAACCAAAAAGTCCCCAAAAAGCTCTAAAAAAGTCCAGTCTAACTCAAAATTTGATTTTAAGCACAAAATTCTAAAGGCCCAAAGGCTGAAAATGAGCTTATCACAGCTTAACAACCAATAAGCTAATCTTTAATGGGCCAATAAGCCCATTAAGCTATAAGCTAATTCCATAAGCTCTACTTAAACACACAACCTTCTTATGGATATTTAAGCTTATCTGAAAAAAGAACTTGAAAAAGACGAAGTAATAAGCTCAAACTTTGAAAAGAACTTTTTTACTAAACGACAAAATAGTCGGGTTTGGGTTCTAGGGGATTTCAAAAGCTGATTCTTGTTTAACTAAGAATAATCAACAAGAAAAATCCGAAAAAGACCAGTGAAATAAGCTGGAGAGACCAATAAGCTAGCTGAAAAATAAGAATAAGCTAGTTTTCTAGTAAAAGCTTAACCAAATGAGCTGAAACCTTCCAATATTAATAATAAGCTGAGAAAAATAAGACCTACTACAAAATCCAAGTTGTTGCATGAACCAATAAGCTAAACAGAATTATAAGCTATCTTTGGCTTATTTGACCAAAGTTGACCAAAGTCAAAAGTTGTTCTTATGCTTCAAACTTGTTAAGGGGATGGTATTAAGCTTGTTTTTTTTAGCACTTTTCATGAAGTTATGATGTTCGTTTGCAAGTCTTAATTTTTTATTCAAGATATTACCACACAAATGACTAGAAAAATAAACACGGGCAAGTATTCCCTTTCATGTATAGCATAGCTTAATGGTAAAGTCCAGTTCGTTCCACAGGATTGTTGTTATCACAATATTAAAACAATTACCTCTAGAGTGTCACAAGTTCTAAAGATATACTTAACAATTGGTATTAAAGGGTGCGTTTGGCTAAGGTTATAACCATATGATAGATAGGTAGCAAAGATGAAATATAAGCACATAAACAATGTAAGACAACATACCGATTCTTAGTCGTGCATGCTACATCTAATTGATATGACAAGAATCCGGTTAAAGACTTTGTCATACTGATAACGCTCAAATCTAACATATTTATATGAGTGTATTCGTGGTGTTTATGCATATATTTATGTGATTATTATGAACATATGATACTTAATGATGCTTATTTGTTATTGTAGGTTCATCAATGGTTACATCATGATAAATGAAGAAAAAACGTGAATTAGAGGTAAAAAGATGAACGAGACATGAAAGTGTAGCTCTCGTATGATAAATAATACAATGATAAGGAGTCTTGTAAAGTTTGGAAAAAAAAGGTGGAAGAAACAAAGAAGAAGGACTAGAAGGGAAAAGTGGGAAAGTTGGCCCAGTTGCCACCGGCAACACTACTCCTGCCGTCGGCAAACCGTCTCTCAGTTGCCACCACCAGAAAATCAATGCCCAGTTGCCACCGGCAACATTACCCTTGCCGCTGGCAAATCAGCCATCAGCAAACATCAAACTTGCCACCAACATTTCTCCTATAGCCACTTTTCCAAGAAAACTTAGACCCTTCCTATACCTCACCTTGCTTACCAAGTTCAACCATAACTCCATTGTAACTCCTTCAAAGCTTCATTACACTCATTAATACAAGGGATTTGCCTCGTATGAAAGTTCGTTAAACCGATTTTTTCGAATTGATTACTAGTTAAGAGTGCGACTCAGTCGTTCTTGGTGGAAAATAAAATGGGTTGGTTATCTATTTTAAACTAAAATAAAATATGAAAATGTCATCGAGTAAAATAAAAGCTTTAAAAATTAAACTAAAAATTACTAAAAATTACTAGAAATCCTATCGGAATGCTATCGGAATGTACCCGTCGGAATGCAGTCGGAATCCCGATCGGAATAGTGATCGGAATCCCAAAAGAAATCCTATCGGAGTGCTAGTCGGAATCAAGAGTTATCGGAATATCAAGAGCTATCGGAATATCATAAAAATCACCTCCATCGGAATGTAAGAAAAGGAACAATCGGAATGCTGGAAATCAAGACCAATCGGAATATCAAAAGTACCCTCGTCGGAATCCAGATCGGAAAGTAAAAGGAATACAAAACCCTTTTCCGATCCTAAGATTGGAATAATAGGGGAGCTTCTCGGAATGTTTGGTCGGAAAAGGGAAACCCTTTTCCGATGGTATGTATTTCGTATAAGCCAAGTTAATAAGCTATATTTTAATAAGCTCAAACTAAAACTTAACCAAATTTTTAAAGTAAGTAACTAAATAAGCACAAATAAGAACTTTCAAAACTCCAAATAAGCAACCTTTTAAAACAAACTTATAAAAAAGACGAACTTTTTAGAAAACTTAAACGTAATATAAGCTAAACACAAACTAAGCCAATAAGCATGATAAGCTTAAAGCTTAATCCGTATAAAAACTTAGAGATGAATAAAAAGATAAACTTTTTAATCAATCAAACATCAAGATTAAACAAAATCAAAGATTATGTCAAATCAAACATAAATAAAAATCAAGAAAGGTAGAAGATGATTGTAAAAAGCTTGAAATAAGATGAAGATTAAAGATTCAAAAGTACAAGATTAAAGATTAAAGATTAAGAAAACTTGAAAGAAAAGCTTAAGAACATGAAATAAATCTAGAGAGAGAAAGTAAAACTACACTACTCCTAATCTAAACTAACTAACCACCTCCTAATGACACATTAGGAGGGTATTTATAGGAGGTGTAAAATGTTGGTGCTTTCTTCCTTCTTTCTTCTTGTCTCGACTCGATTTAAATTCTTTGTCTTTCTCGACGTCGTCTCGGGATTTGTCGATATAATTTGAACTCGTCTTATAATTTTCTTCTTTAATTATACTTGGTTCTTCGACTTCATTAAACTTCCGTCTTTAGACTTTTTCTTCAATAAATCTTTATAATAGGCCTTGGACTTCCGCTCTTTTTGCACTCTTGATCTTTTAACTTCGTCTTTTGTCGTTTTCTTTGATAAAAGCCCGTGATAGCCTATGTTTTCTTCCTTTTTCATATTTTTATCCCGAAACACAATAAAAACACAAACCACGCATAATTCTGACTTTTACGACATAAAATACACGTTTTGGTCTTGTTATTATTGGAAATAAGTGATAAAAGGATAAGTGTTTTCACACATATTACTCATCATTATTCACCTTTGGCTCCAAGAAAACTACTTGGTGGCCAAGCATAATTCAAGTACAAATAAAACCCATGGGGTAGTGTTTATACACACTCTCAATCATCATCTTTTACATTCTATATTCCTATATTTCGGTGATTTTGGTATCACCCCTCACCCAAGTGGTGAGGGGTGGTGGAATTGGTAGCAATGTACATGTAATAAGCCATTGGTGATGTAAAGAAGAAAACCATACACCATAAACAATTCAATCTCCAACAATCCTCATTCCCAAACACCCCCAAAAGGCTCTATTCTCGCACCAAGAGGTTGATGTCAAGAAGGTTATGGGTAGGACGAATTGTATATTGGTTGTTCTATTGGTTAGAATCATTTGGATACTTTGTAACTATGGATTCTAATGGTAGGTAACTTCTTCTTTATTATTCAATGTAGTTTATCTTCATGTTCATGGTGATTCTTATGTTTTGTGATATTGTGAATGTCTTAATACTCCTATTGTTTATATGAAAACTTGTGATATATGGATGTTTAGATTCTATTAGTGTTTGTATTGGATTATGGTGATAACATTATATTTTGTTGAATTCGAGCTTGTTCTTGTTTGTCAATTTGGTTAATCATTGTTGAGTCTATCTGTCAGAATTATTCTCAATATGGTTGATTTCAATTCGCTCACTGACAAATGATTTGGTCTTGTGCTTGTGAAGATTGTGCAAGAGACTTAATAAACATAACAAGTAAAGGTTTAATTTAGATTATAGGTCGAAAGGAGTCTTTTGAATATATTGTTTTAATCCTCTTTCAAGTAAATGAAACTTGTCAAATCGATAACCAAGTCTATGGGTCGAAAGAATTCTTGTTGTTATTGGTTTAGGCATAAGGCTCATGAGTGACCACTTGATTGAGACTTATGTATTATTGATTTATAAAGCACTAGTGTCTTATTATTGGTTCTATAGGTCGAAAGGATTACCTTTATATGTTTTTCCAAACTAATCATCCATATGTCCATGTGATCATTTAACCATACATGTATTTCTTTTGTGTGTGCCTTTAACGATACTCATGGTGGTGTGATCGTGACAATCATATCTACCATTGTTACAAACAACTACACTTGAGTATAACCAAGTCCCATGGGACGACCTTGACTTACCAACCTAATTGCAACATGACTAGAGTATACTTGCTCGAATTTGTGTTCCTAATTATTATCGGTAATTCTTGTTTATAAATTTAAAACCTAATGTGTTGAAAGATCGCATATCAAGTTTTTGACTTCTTGTCGGGGGTTTGTATTTGCAATTATTTTTAAATATACCTAGCGTACGAGCACACCACGTTTTTAGCGCCGCTGCCGGGGACTTGAAAGTTTCTACTCTTGTGTTTGTTTGTTTGTATCTTTGTTAGTTGGAATCGTTATCTTGTTGATTGCTTGCTTGCTTGTGTCCTTGTTTCTTGAATCGTTTGTGTTACCAATTTCTACATAACCCGAAAGAGTTGTTATACCCCATTTACCCGCATAGGGGGGATAAATTTCGCATAGGAGGAATTCGGTTGGTGGTTGATTACTCAATTGGAGGCTTTGAATTGCTCTAAATTCCGTTCTTAGTTAGTTGCTCTTGAATGATTGCTCTATCCCTTGAAAAAGGTTAGAGCACCCTTTGCTTAAAATCTCTTAATTCTTAAAATGTTGCTTAATGATCTTGGCGCCAAAATGAAATATTTGGTGTTGGGATTTCCTCTCTTGTGTGCTTAAATTGCTTGTTTCAATGATTGATTGCTAAATGTGTTCCAAAGTGCTTGTTTCAAAAACCCAAAAACCTTGTCCCGAATCACTCTAGTTTATGACTAGAACTACTTGACCACATGAATTTTTGTGTATGTTTGTGTTTTGTGAGTTTGTGTCTTGTTATGTGTCATGTGTATAAGTGTTTTTATGTCTTGTGTGCTTGCTTGATTGTGTGCTTGTTTGCATTTCCCATTGTATGCATAGTTTTAGTTCTTATTTTCCTAGTTTAAGGGGGCATTTGGATTCATCATTTTCTAACGATTTTGATCATTACAAAAAATCTCCTTTAGTCAAAATAAATGGTATTTGATACCTTAGGTCATATTTGGTAAAATAAAAAATTAAAATAAATTGTTTTGAAAATAAATGGAAAATACATGAAAAATAAAAAAAAAGTTAGAAATCTAGTTTTTATCATTTGTTTCATGTTATGTGTTAGATGTGCATTGTGTTGTGTCTTATTTTGTTTTTAGAATGTGATGTGCTAAATGGTTTTACATGTCTTGCTAGCTTATTAGTCTTTTCTTTTCTTTTTGTGCTTATTTTCCTTGTTTCATGCATAAGGTGCCTTATTAATCTTAAGGGTGTGTTTGGATTGAGCTTTTTCTTATGTATTTTGATCATTTTAATAAAAGTGTTTTTATAAAAATTCTTAGTTTTTAAGTTATAAGAAAGTTTGTTAAAAAAAAATTCGTTGCCGGGAGGCAAATCACATTCTGTTACCCCCTTGCCGGTGGCACCATTTATGTTGCCGACGGCAACTGGAAATTTTCTGGAAAAAAAATTTCTTTTTATCTTCTTTTATTTGAACTAGGCCTTCACCAAAATCATTCCTGATTGTGTTTTACACTTGTGTAACATACGTTAATCGAGTTTTGAAACAATTATTAATAAAGCTTATATCCTGCCCAACCGCCCCGTTTAAGTTATTTTGTGCCTTGTTCGTATTTCTATTCGCCCCGGTTAATTCCCAAACCCCGTGGATAGAACCCGAAGTCTAGAAAACCATCCGGTTTAATAGATTTGGTACAAAACCTCTATTATATGTTTTTGTTTCATTTAGTAAAAAAAATTAAATAGGTTTTATTTTTAGATTTGAGAATATGTTGGTGTTGAGAGTTTGTATACATTTTATTGGTTGTGTTTAATAAAAAAAAGAAAAAAAATTAATTATGAAAACCATTGATCGAAACTTATACTATTTGTTTCCCGTAAATTTTTGCGAGTAGTAAAATTTTTTAGTCATGATAAAAAACGTCAACTAATCATATTCTTATTTCTTAAGACGTACCCTACTCGTTCCCTAAATATTTTAGCGAGTTGGATAAGTTTTAGAGTAAGTTTTTGTGAAAAAAAATAGAAAAAAAATATATATACAAACTCATAAGGATCAATTAGCTCTCAAATCTCATTTCTTTTAGTTGTTAAAATTTTTAGTTTTTAATCTTTCTTAGTATTTCCATAGCACCCAAACTAAAGTAAGTTTTTCTCGTCTTAAAATTATTAGTCATTTTCTTATTATAAAAAAAATATATTCACTTGCCGCCGGCAACCCCAAGGTGTCGGCCGGCATTTTGGCTTCTGTTCCAACTTGCCGCCGGCAAACCCATGTTGCCGGTCGGTAAGTCCATTTTAAAAAAAATAATTTAGTTTTTCATATTTTATTTTTGTTGAGTCGTGTTTTGTTTGTAAGTGTGTAGATTGTTTTTAATTGTCATATGTGTGATGTTTATAGATGCATAATGTTTGTTCTTGTTTGTGTTAGTTGTCTTGTGTGTGTTTCATTTTGTTTGCATGTGTGCTTGTTTGTGTTTTTTTAAGTTCATGTGGTTCATGTATGAACTTTGTGGGTGTGTTCGCTGGAAACCCTCACGAGACTACAACTCGTCCATTCGGGATACCGAGGGGTTTAAAGGCTTGTTGCATATGCTAAATGCAATCGTGTTTCCTACGAAAGTGTGCTTATAAATTCACGTGTTTTGTAGTTTAGTTTAATTTGCAGGTTCAATAAAGCTTATGGAGGATGGATTGATCGTGTTGATGATTGGTATGTGTATACACATGATGGAGATGAAATCGCTTGATCTTCCTTACTTGGCATCTTATTATATAGAGATAAATTGCAATTTCTTAGCCCGGGAAGTTTCGTTTCTCTTGGACTATTTATTTTCCTCACTTTTCATGCTTTAAAGTTTATTTTAAATATTGAGTCTAATCCAAAACTTAAGTGTGAGGGGAAATAAATGGGAAACCGAAACCGAATTTTCAAAATATGAACTTTTGGGTAATTATAAAAAAAGATTTAAAAAGAATAAAAAAAAGAGGGATGTATACTTGTTTGCCCTTAGGATCTAAAAGTTTTCACAAATTTGTATGTAGATATATTTCAATAATCATCCAGATGGTGTAAAATTTTTTTTTAAAAAAAATAAATAAATAAAATAAGTTTTAGTGAGATCACACTTGTGTGATATAAGTGTATATACGTGACAAAGAGGCAACCATAGGAATTATACCCATAAAGCCTTTTACATTTTTCTTTAGCTAGTTTCATCGATTAGCTAACCTCTCATATTAACCCTTTTGTTAGGACTTTCTTATAGTGTTAGATACCCTTAGAACACCTGTTGAGCCATTCTTTTCATTTTTTGTTAAATCCACTAAAAAAGAAAAAAAATATCTAACCTTAAACCTTAGCCTAACCCTTGTCGAAGTCCAAATGATGGGATGCTAGTTGCATGGTATGGTGGATCGTTTTTGATGATTTATAGTTGCCACACTTCGATATGTGTGTGCCATTCCAACAAAGATGAAGGAGACGTCTTTCTTATTTGTATTTTTTGTTGTGTGTGCTAAAGCGAAGTGTGAGGGGATCAAGTGTTGGATTTTGAAAAAAAAAAATTTAAAAAAGAGGAGGATGAAAAAAAAATAAAAAAACTAAGTCATCGAAAAAAAAGAGTAAAAAAAAGTGATGACAATATTATGAAGATGAAGGAAGATGAAGTATGTTTAGATATCGATTGGCCAATGTGTCAAAACGTGATATGTGTGTGTTATGTGTTGAATAAAGCTCGTAGCTATGATCATTTTTGGGCTTGTGATATGTCCGGTAACTAGCAACATGGGACTTAGACTTTTAACTTGTATATTCGTGACACGTCTTATAAATATCCCATGTCTTATCCATACCCATTAACCCAAATCCTTAGCCTTGTAACCCGTATAAAAGTCCTCTTTAGATGTGTACACTTGGTGCTCATGCCATTTGATTTAGTCTTGTTTGTACTTGGTAGATTTTCATATTTTTTTTCTAAACCATTTTCATGCACCATGGTGGAAAGTATTTTTATTTTACTTTCTTGAGGACAAGCAACCTCTTAAGTGTGAGGGGGTTTGCACCTTTAGTGATTTCATATAAAAAAACTACAAAAATAATATTTTTTTATTTGCTTGAGGACAAGCAACCTCGTAAGTGTGAGGGGGTTTGCACCTTTAGCCATTTCTTATAATAATCAAAAAGATTTTCAATTTTTCATAGATTTTTCAATTTTTCATAGAATTTTATAAATTTTCTTTTCTTTTTGAACTTAGTTATTTTGTTCAACTTTAAATTTATTTTATTTGATTGAGGGCAAGCAAAGTTTTTCTTTTCCTTGCTCAAGGACGAGCAAAACTTAAGTGTGAGGGGATTTGATAACGCTCAAATCTAACATATTTATATGAGCGTATTCGTGGTGTTTATGCATATATTTATGTGATTATTATGAACATATGATACTTAATGATGCTTATTTGTTATTGTAGGTTCATCAATGGTTACATCACGATAAATGAAGAAAAAACGTGAATTAGAGGTGAAAAGATGAACGAGACATGAAAGTGTAGCTCTCGTATGATAAAAATACAATGATAAGGAGTCTCGGAAAGTTTGGAAGAAAGAAAGGTGGAAGAAACAAAGAAGAAGGACTAGAAGGGAAAAGTGGGAAAGTTGGCCCAGTTGTCACCGGCAACACTACTGCTGCCGCCGACAAACCATCTCTCAGTTGCCACCACCGACAAATCAATGCCCAGTTGCCACCGGCAACATTACCCTTGCCGCCGGCAAATCAGCCATCAGCAAACATCAAAATTGCCACCGACATTTCTCCTGCAGCCACTTTTCCAAGAAAACTTAGACCCTTCCTATACCTCACCAAGTTCAGCCATAACTCCATTGTAACTCCTTCAAAGCTTCATTACACTCTTCATTATTCACCTTTGTCTCCAAGAAAACTACTTGGTGGCCAGGCATAATTAAAGTATAAATAAAACCCATGGGGTAGTGTTTATACACACTCTCAATCATCATCTTCTACATCCTATATTCCCATATTTCTGTAATTTTGGTATCACCCCTCACCCAAGTGGTGAGGGGTGGTGGAATTGGTAGCCATGTACATGTAATAAGCCATTGGTGATGTAGAGAAGAAAACCATACACCATAAACAATTCAATCTCCAACAATCCTCATTCCTAAACACCCCCTAAAGGCTCTATTCTCGCACCAAGAGGTTGATGTACAAGAAGGTTATGGGTAGGACGAATTGTATATTGGTTGTTCTATTGGTTAGAATCATTTGGATACTTTGTAACTATGGATTCTAATGTTAGGTAACTTCTTCTTTATTATTCAATGTAGTTTATGTTCATGTTCATGGTGATTCTTATGTATTGTGATATTGTGAATGTCTTAATACTTGTATTGTTTATATGAAAACTTGTGATATATGGATGTTTGGATTCTATTAGTGTTTGTATTGGATTATGGTGATAACATTATATTTGGTTAAATTGGAGCTTGTTCTTGTTTGTCAATTTGGTTAATCATTGTTGAGTCTATATGTCAAAATTATTCTCAATATGGTTGATTTCAATTAATTCACTGACAAATGATTTGGTCATGTAATACCCAGAAGCCGAGGTTACTCATCTTACCCTAAATTACGAATATTTTTGAAATTTTTAAGAAATTTTGTTTATTATATATTTTATCGTTTTAGTTGAAACCAATGTTTGAGGTCGTAATCTTGACGATTGACGATTTAAGAAGAACGATGACGACTACGATCCCGACGGATGCCCAATTTTTATGTTTTATTGTCGCTTTATCGATATTATAATTTTTCGAGGATTTTAAATTGTTCTAAAAGTATTTTGGAGTGTTCGGGATGACCCCCGACTCCCGCAAAATTTTCCAAGTCGACTAATAAGTCATTTCCCGCAAAACATTGAGGTCGTTTAAATTTAAGGCCAAAAGAATGCCTAAATTGCACAAGGGGTCCCTAAAAATTTACAAAAGGGAAGGAGGAAGCACACACAACATTTCACTTCAAAAATAAAAACCCACCCTCTCCCTCTCTTCTCCTTTGGCCGTCAGCCATACCACCACCACCACCACAATCCATTTTTTTTTATCAAAACCAATTAAAGACAACCTTTTCTAATCACTTAGTAAGTGTTTTTCCAAGGTTTAATCCAACATGCATTAACATGGTTTTCCAAAAATTAAAAGATTTTCAAAAGTTTGATTTTGTGTAATTAAACTTAATGCATGTTTGATTGGTGTTTATATTATGATAATTCACCATTTGAATTAACCAAAACTTGTTTGGTTTGGGTGTTTTGGTCACCAACACCCCACGGCCAAATGGGTGTGTTTGGTGGATCATGGTGTTTGATGATTTTGTTTGTGGGTTTGTGTTTAGATTGATGTTTTAGGTGTGTTTGAATGAGTTAAACATATTGCATGCTTGATTTGGTAAATGGGTTTTAGAGTGGATTTGATGTTCTAGGTGTTAGGGACTGATTAAGGTGTTTAGGAATGGTCATGAGTGGTTAAGTTAGGGCTAGGTGTCGTTAAAATTGTTTGGAAACAAGTGCTAAGGTGATTTTGAAGTAGTAATTTTTAGGCAGATTGTTTAAGGGTGTTTTGAAAATCTTAAGCTTAGATACAGGTCATGAATATAGAATGTAGTTGTAGGGCTTGTTCTTAGCTACATTTTGGTATAAAGTAGAGCTTACGACTCCTAACGAGTCAAAAGTTATGATGTTTTGAAAACACGTGTACCGGGAGATGAGAACCTACATAATCTGAAATTATGTTTGGTTTTGGGTCAAATCCCGGAGACCATAGATAGAGTTTGGTAATTGATTAAAAGTTGATTTTTGGTTTCAAACCTGTATTTGTGAGTCTATTATTAGACTTAGGTGTTGGATGGGTCAATGGTGTATTTTAAATGGGTCAAACAAGTCCAACATGGTCAATGTACAAAATCAGTCCGAAATATGTACGTCTAGTAATGTGTTAAGTAACGAGTCATAGAAGTGAAAACTTTTCATGGGATTAAAAATGGTTTTTCTACAGGTCATGAGGTATTTTTGTGAATTTTTTCTTAAATTTTATAAAACGGTTTAAGTCATAGAAAACAGCCCATACTTTTGGTAAGTATCGGCGAAAAATGTAAAAAGGGTAGTAACTTTAATAACGTAGATAAATCGTATAAAACTAATAACAACTACTTGTTTGGTTTTGGCGTGAGTTTGTAATTATGATAATTGACTATTATGTACATATTATACAGTACTTAAAGTTATATAAATGAGATTGACTCATTACGCGTTATTGTTTGTTAGGTGTTGAATTTCCCGGGCATCCTCATCATCGTCAGTGATCGTCATTCGTAACGTCGACTACTTCCATATATATAAGGTGTGAATTTGTATCCTCGCTTACTACTGTTTTCAATTGCTTTTACCCGTGAGGGAGATGCATGCTAGTTTTATAAAATGAACATAAGACATGAATGATTGTTGGACCCGAAGTTGCCTAAATTGTGTTGAGTACCTAGTTGCATAAGACCCTATAATCATGAACTATTAACTATTGTTTAATCCTCGTGTGGGTTGAAAATAGCCGCTTATACATTTGATAGTACTATGGGGTTGACGACCCTATCCGAGACGAGGGCTAGTACGTTGAGTACCCCCTGCGGACGGATAACTTGTGATAAGAAATAAGGTATAATTGCAACTAATGCCTTTAGAAGGGGCAATGGTTTCATCTTAATCACGCTGGTAATTATACGCGGGTGATTGAGTTAACGGATTAGTGTCATGAGCTTAAACACAATTGTCATAACCTTGATAATAGATTGTTTGATCGACAATTCTATGAATGATCGTGAATGATTTTTATAACACTTATGTTCAAAATGAGATTGTAAAACCTATGAATTCCACTCAACATTATTTGTTGACCCAATTTAGCATGTTTCAGGTAATCGATGATGTATAGCATGGAGCATGCCAAGGGATGGGAGTTGTGTGTGGCTTGGTGGTCTACTTGTTTTTCCACCCTTATTTAACTTGAAACACTTTTCTTTTTCTGTCATGTGAACAAAAATGTATCTTTTGGGGTTGAGATTCAGTGGGGACCAAACGCAAACTCTGTGTTGTATCATCTAGGGATTTGGAAAACTGTAGACTTGTATGTTTTAAAAATGTTTAAATTTATGTTTAAACTTTTACGTCTCTTTGAGTCGTTTGATATAGCTTGTGTGTGATGATAAATGCCTACCATCCAAATGTTGTAGTTCCGCTGCGCATAGCATTTGTGGGGGTGTTAGAGATTGGTAATCAGAGCCATGAGTTATAGAGAACTAGGTCGTTTTGAAAAATCCTAAACTATAACTTTTGGTATCGTAAGAAATTGTCCAAGCACATAACTATCCTTCATGGCTCCAGTTAGGTTTATTTTTTTAGTATTGATGGTATAGATGTATACCTTTGAATTAAAGTAATATATGAGCATTTATTATGTAAATATTGAACTACTATATGTAAACATTGAAATTGTACGTGGAGTACTCGATACCGTAATTCTTGTTTTACATATGCATGAGCATCATATTATCGCATTTTGGGCATGTGTACCACCTTTGCATTGCATTTGCATGCATATATTTATAAGTGTTGAATAATAATCTTACGTACCCTCCAAAATTTTCTGTTATTGCAGAGATGGCCGAGGTACCGCCTAACGGGAATGTAAGCCGAATCGTGGAAGAAGCTGAGAGACAAGAGACTAGGGGAAATGTTGGAGCAGCTGTTGAACGACAAGCCGAGATGGATAATGTGCAAGCTCAGATCCCCGACCGAATGAGTACTACCGTCCCCAGGCTTACTCGTATTTCTCATCTGATTGGTATGCCAGGTATCTCTAGAAGTTCCGACGCTGCGGCTAGTGCTAATTCTCTTCATCAGGACATCGCAAGAGTTACCTGCCCCGGACCAAGAGCTTATGTTGACGTTACACTTTTCTTGATAAGAATTGTGAGGTCGATGTACGAACGTTATGTGGTGGAAACTAGAGTAATTAAAAGGTTTGACGAGAATGAAAGAGCACATCAGTAATTATTGGCAAGGACTGCAAGGGCTGAGTTCGATGGAGCAGTGAATAAGAGTGATATTAACAGTTTGAGATCGATGATAGCAAACCTGAGTGCCAGTCTTGAGCGGGTCAAGGAAGATCAGGCTAGGTTGGCTAGGATGTAGAGTTGGGAGCACCGGGTTAGATCATCCCTGCCACAAGATTGGAGATTTGAAGATGACTCTGAGCTGGAGGCTAATGATTTTATGGTTCAGCCACCCGCCAGGGGTGAGTGTGTCACTTTAGGGAATCAGGTAGCATTGGAGTTTGGATCTACTTCTGGAACGAAGAAGGTAACTGAGTGTGAGCCGAGTGATAAGGGGAAGAGGAGGATGGACGAGGAAGAAGAAGACATTGACGAAGAGCCCGAAGAGGATGAAGAAGAACCACCATCCAAGAGGTCGTGTGGATCACCACGTGACTAGTTACTTGTATTTTATTTATCTTTTGATCGTTGTAATCGAACTATTTTAGACTCCTGTATGATGGTATTGTGATGAAAACTTGATGACTTTAAGTTTGTTGGTGTATGGTTGTAGTGGCATTACTTGTCACAGACTTTGGTTAATCTATCAATGCAATCCATGTTTACCTTTCATAATCTATGATAAGTCTTAAATTTGCTCTTTTGTGATGTGATTGATGAATATTAGTAACCTTGTAGTGATGTGTTGTTGTACTTATATTATGTCTTGAAAGAGAAATTCTTCTTAATCTTGATGTGTATACTTACCTTGTTTTCTATTTTCCTTGTCATTACAGAGAGGTGTAATTGAGACTTCACCATGCCTCCAGAGTTGACAGCTAACCGTGTGAACACTATGATTCAAGAGGTAATCGCCAATGCACTCGAGGCGGATCGTGCAAACCGAAACCCAGATCAAGGTGGAAATGTAGGAAGACAGCCAGCCCCAAGGGAGTGTTCTTATGCCGGTTTTGTGAAATGTGGTCCCACACAGTTTCGTGGTACCGGTGGAGCTTTGGAACTCCGTAGATGGTTGGAGAAGATTGAAAGAACTTTCGAAATCAGTGGGTGCTCTGTGGCAAACAAAGTTAAATTTGCAGCTGCTACTTTTCTCGATGACGCTTTAAGCTGGTGGAACAACCAGGTGGCTACTGTCGGAATAGTGGTAGCAAATGGAAGAACTTGGGCTGCAACCAAGGCACTCTTGACTAAGAAGTTTTATCCCGAGGAAGAGCTGGGTCAGTTAGAGAACGAGTTGAGGCACTTGTCTTTGAAGAACAATGACATCACTGCTTATACAAGGAGGTTTAATGAGTTAAGCCTATTGTGTCCTGATGCTTTCTCTGATTATCACAAGAAGATGAAGCAGTACATCAAGGGATGTCGAGCAACATTAAGGGTGAGACAACTTCGTCAAAGCCTGAATCATTTGATGAAGCCGTTCAAATGGCTCACACACTAATGGATGTCAAGCTGCAAGATAAGAAAGACTACATTGTTGAGGGAAACAAAAGGAAGTGGGAAGCAGCTCAGGGAAATCGATCCCAAGGTCAAAATCGTGGGGGAAACCGCAACAACAACCAGGGTCAGAATCGTAACCAGCAGTTCAACCAGAGAAGAAATGATGGGATGAGAGCTGCTACTGCCCCCAGAGGAGTTAAGGTGAATCCTCATTGTGGTCGATGTAATTTGTACCATATTGGGAATTGTCCTCCTGCATGTAGCAAGTGTGGAAAAGCGGGTCATAGAGTTGCAGATTGCCGATCTAGAGGTGTGGCTACAGGGGCAAATGCCACGAGGGTAATGGTTTGTTTTGGGTGTTGAGAAAAGGGGCACAAGCAAGGAAACTTCCCGAAAACTAGAAATAGGCAGGGAGGAAATAATGCTGCTGCTGTATATCGAGTAGGTACCGCTGATAAACCGCAAGGCCCGAATGTGGTTACCAGTACGTTTCTACTTGACGATCGTTATGCTAGTGTATTATTTGATTCTGGTTCCGACAAAAGCTTTGTAGATGTAAAATTTAGTCGTCTTACCAATAGAGAACCGGTAATGCTAACGACTAACTATAATGTTGAATTAGCCGATGGAAAGATTGTTAGTACTAATTCTATACTAAGAGGGTGTACCTTGAAGTTAGGGAATTATGCCTTTGATATCAACTTAATGCCTATAGAGCTAGGATCTTTCGACATGATCGTTGGGATGGATTGGTTAATGGCACATAGTGCGGTGATCGTTTGTAGAGAAAGATTAGTCCAAATCCCGTTGAGGAATAGGGTTTTGACTGTGAAGGGAAATGAATGTACTTCTTGTCTAAGAGTAATATCTTACTTGAAGATGATGAGGTATGTGGAAGAAGGATGCGATGTGTTTCTGGCGCAGATTTCTAGTGATGGTGATGTAGAGACAAAGTTGGAAGAGGTGCCTGTGATTCGAGAGTATCCAGAAGTTTTTCCTGATGAATTGCCGGGTTTACCGCCCTCTCGTGAAGTCGAATTTCGGATCGATTTAATGCCAGGAGCCGCACCAGTTGCTCGTGCACCTTATTGATTGGCACCGTCAGAATTGAAATAGTTATCTGATCAATTGAAAGAATTGATGGATAAGGGGTTTATTCGACCGAGCTCATCACCATGGGGAGCGCCTGTGTTGTATGTAAAGAAGAAGGATGGGTCATTTATATTGTGTATCGACTATCGAGAGCTTAACAAATTGACGGTTAAGATCGGTATCCATTGCCGAGGATTGACGATTTGTTTGATCAGTTGCAAGGTTCCTGTGTGTACTCAAAGATTGACTTGAGATCAGGGTATCATCAACTACGAGTTAGAGAGGAGGGTATTCCTATAACTGCTTTTCGTACGCGATATGGACATTTTGAATTCCGAGTGATGCCTTTTGGGCTAACGAATGCGCCTGCAGTATTCATGGATCTTATGAATCGAGTGTGCAATCCGTATTTGGATAACTTTGTCATTGTATTCATTGATGATATTCTTATTTACTCCAAGAGCAAAGAAGAACATGAGAAGCACTTGAGGACGATATTGGAGCTGTTGAAGAAAGAGAAGCTGTAAGCGAAATTCTCCAAGTGTGAATTTTGGTTGGAATCTGTACAATTTCTTGGGCACGTGATTGATAGCGAAGGAGTTCGTGTGGATCCTGCCAAGGTAGAGGCAATTAAGGAATGATCGGCACCGACAACGCCGACTGAAGTTCGACAATTTCTTGGTTTAGCTGGTTATTATCGGAGATTCATCGAAGGGTTTTCGTTGATTGCAAAGCCGTTGACCAAGCTTACTGAGAAGAATCGGGTGTTTGAATGGGGAAATGATGAAGAAATCGCTTTCAAAACACTTAAGGACAAATTGTGTTCTGCTCCGATTTTGTCATTGCCAGAAGGAATCGAAGACTTCATGGTTTATTGTGACGCGTCTCATAAGGGTTATGGAGCTGTTTTGATGCAGCGTGAGAAGGTGATCGCTTACGCGTCGAGACAATTGAGGAAGAATGAAGAAAACTACACTACGCATGATTTGGAATTGGGAGCTGTAGTTTTTGCGCTAAAGTTGTGGAGACACTACTTGTATGGGACTAAGTGTGTTGTATTCACTGACCACAAGAGTTTGCAGCACATTTTAGACCAAAAGGAGTTGAATATGAGACAAAGACGATGGCTGGAACTACTGAGTGACTATGACTGCGAGATTCGCTACCATCCTGGCAAGGCGAACGTTGTAGCAGATGCACTTAGTAGGAAGGATAGAGAGAAACCTTTGAGAGTCAGAGCATTAGTGATGACTGAGGGTGTTGATTTGACCGAAACAATATTGAAGGCTCAAGAGAAGGGGTTAAGGAAAGAAAATATTGGTACTGAGAATCTGGGAAGACTACGGAAACCTCTTTTGTGGTTAAGTCCGACGGGCTGAGATATTTTGAGAATCGGATTTGGTTACCGCTATTTCCATCCGAGGAAGGAATGCCTGGAGTACGAGATTTGGTTATGAATGAGTCTCATAGATCGAAGTACTCGATACATCCTGGAGCGGATAAGATGTATCATGATCTGAAGAAAGTCTACTGGTGGCCGAATATGAAGGCGGAGATTGCTCGTTACGTCAGTAAGTGTTTGACTTGCGCGAAGGTTAAAGCTGAACATAATGGAAATGGGAAAAGATCGCTATGGATTTCGTGACGGGTTTACCAAGAACTCCTAGTGGTTGTGATATGATTTGGGTAATAGTGGATAGATTGACGAAATCTGCTCACTTTTTACCTATAAAGAAGACGGATAGCATGGAGAAACTTGCCAGTGTGTACGTGAAGGAGATTGTTTGTCGACATGGTGTACCTTTATCGATCATTTCAGATCGCGATAGCAAGTTTACTTCGGAATTTTGGAAATCTCTTCAACGTGCGATGGGCACCGAATTGAGTTTAAGCACGGCCTATCACCCTGAAACTGATGGCCAAAGCGAACGAACTATTCAGACGTTGGAGGACATGCTCCGAGCATGCGTGATTGATTTCGGAGGAAGTTGGGAACGCCACTTACCTTTAGTGGAGTTTTCGTATAATAATAGTTATCATGCGAGCATTAAAGCTGCACCATTTGAAGCGTTGTATGGAAGGAAGTGTAGATCTCCTGTGTGTTGGGGCGAACTAGGAGAGAGTCAGTTGACTAGGCCCGAGATGGTTTTGGAGACGACAGAGAAGATTGTGCAAATTAAGAACCGTTTACTTGCTACAAGAAGCCGACAGAAGAGTTATGCCGATAATAGAAGGAAACCGTTGGAATTTGAGGTCGGAGACATGGTCATGCTTAAGGTTTCGCCATGGAAGGGTGTGATTCGTTTTGGGAAGAAAGGAAAGCTGAGTCCTAGGTATATTGGACCATTCAAGATTGTTAAACGAATTGGACCGGTAGCCTATAAGTTAGAATTGCCGAATGAGCTTAGTGCTATTCACGACACGTTTCACGTATCAAATTTGAAGAAGAGTTTGGTGGATAAGGAATTGGTGATTCCTTTGGACGAGATTCAGCTTGACGATAAAATGCATTTCATGGAAGAACCAGTGGAGAATATGGACCGAGAGGTTAAGAGGTTGAAGCACAGTAGAATTCCCTTTGTGAAGGTACGATGGAATTCGAGGCGTGGACCAGAATACACTTGGGAACATGAGGACTTCTTCAAGGAGAGATATACTCATCTTTTCCAGTGGCACGAAATGTGAGTATAAGAAGAGGCGAGCGCCAGGACGTCGCTCTCTTTAAGGAGGGGTGGATGTAATACCCAGAAGCCGAGGTTACTCATCTTACCCTAAATTACGAATATTTTTGAAATTTTTAAGAAATTTTGTTTATTATATATTTTATCGTTTTAGTTGAAACCAATGTTTGATGTCGTAATCTTGATGATTGACGATTTAAGAAGAACGATGACGACTACGATCCCGACGGATGCCCAATTTTTATGTTTTATTGTCGCTTTATCGATATTATAATTTTTCGAGGATTTTACTTTTGGTTCGTGTTAAGTCGAGTAGGTGCGTTTTATTTCTTTCCGGGTGCGTTTAAATTGTTCTAAAAGTATTTTGGAGTGTTCGGGATGACCCCCGACTCCCGCAAAATTTTCCAAGTCGACTAATAAGTCATTTCCCGCAAAACATTGAGGTAGTTTAAATTTAAGGCCAAAAGAATGCCTAAATTGCACAAGGGGTCCCTAAAAATTTACAAAAGGGAAGGAGGAAGCACACACAACATTTCACTTCAAAAAAAAAACCCACCCTCTCCCTCTCTTCTCCTTTGGCCGTCGGCCATACCACCACCACCACCACAATCCATTTTTTTTATTGTTTTGATCAAAACCAATTAAAGACCACCTTTTCTAATCACTTAGTAAGTGTTTTTCCAAGGTTTAATCCAACATCATTAACATGATTTTCCAAAAATTAATAGATTTTTCAAAAGTTTGATTTTGTGTAATTAAACTTAATGCATGTTTGATTGGTGTTTAGATTATGTTGATTCACCATTTGAATTAACCAAAACTTGTTTGGTTTGGGTGTTTTGGTCACCAACACCCCACGGCCAAATGGGGGTGTTTGGTGGATCATGGTGTTTGATGATTTTGTTTGTGGGTTTGTGTTTAGATTGATGTTTTAGGTGTGTTTGAATGAGTTAAACATATTGCATGCTTGATTTGGTAAATCGGTTTTAGAGTGGATTTGATGTTCTAGGTTTTAGGGACTGATTAAGGTGTTTAGGAATGGTCATGAGTGGTTAAGTTAGGGCTAGGTGTCGTTAAAATGGTTTGGAAACAAGTGCTAAGGTGATTTTAAAGTAGTAATTTTTAGGCAGATTGTTTAAGGGTTTTTATAAAATCTTAAGCTTAGATACAGGTCATGAATATAGAATTTAGTTGTAGGGCTTGTTCTTAGCTACATTTTGGTATAAAGTAGAGCTTACTACTCCTAACGAGTCAAAAGTTATGATGTTTTGAAAATACGTGTACCGGGAGATGAGAACCTACATAATCCGAAATTATGTTTGGTTTTGGGTCAAATCCCGGGGACCATAGATAGAGTTTGGTAATTGATTAAAAGTTTATTTTTGGTTTCAAACCTGAATTTGTGAGTCTATTATCAGACTTAGGTGTTGGATGGGTCAATGGTGTATTTTAAATGGGTCAAACAAGTCCAACATGGTCAATGTGCAAAATCAGTCCGAAATATGTACGTCTAGTAATGTGTTAAGTAACGAGTCATAGAAGTGAAAACTTTTCATGGGATTAAAAATAGGTTTTCTACAGGTCATGAGGTATTTTTGTGAATTTTCTTAAATTTTATAAAAGTGTTTAAGTAATAGAAAACAGCCCAAACTTTTGGTAAGTATCGGCGAAAAATGTAAAAAGGGTAGTAACTTTAATAACGTAGATAAATCGTATAAAACTAATAACAACTACTTGTTTGGTTTTGGCGTGAGTTTGTAATTATGACAATTGACTAATATGTACATATTATATAGTACTTAAAGTTATATAAATGAGATTGACTCATTACGCGTTATTGTTTGTTAGGTGTTGAATTTCCCGGGCATCCTCATCATCGTCAGTGATCGTCATTCGTATCTTCGACTACTTCCATATATATAAGATGTGAATTTGTAGCCTCGCTTACTACTGTTTTGAATTGCTTTTACCCGCGAGGGAGATGCATGCTAGTTTTATAAAATGAACATAAGACATGAATGATTGTTGGTGTCACAACCGTGAATTTAAGACCTATTTAAATTATGTGAAACGCAATAATTCGGGTTAAACTTGCGTGTCTATTGATGTGCCGATTGGTTACGCGAATTTTTGTACGAATTTAATTTTTTATTGATGACAATCATAACCTTTAGTGATGTCTATTAATTATATCGATCCTTGCTAGGATCTTTAGCTTAAGAAAATGACAATTAATTTCTTTATCATAATAATATTTAAAAATCGTGACGCAAAACGAATAATCGTTTTATTACGTTTATTTTACGACACACTTGAGGAATTATACATTTAGCAAAAACCCCCTTTTTATCACCACTAGTCCTACAAAATTTATTTGCTACCTACAATATCAACTACACACTAGAGAAAATTATAAACATAACAAATATTAAGAAAAACAAAAAGCTTTCTTTTATTATATTTGCAAATAATCGGATCCCCTCCCACTTGTGATTCTCCCGTCCACGTTTTTTTTTCTTTCTTCACAAACTCACAATTCAAACTTTACTTGTACAACACCCCCCATTAAATGGGAGAGGTACTTCCTGCCTTTCTCTTGCCTTACTGTCCCCCACACCAACGTTGGTCAAGCAAAAGTACCCTCGAAACCCCATTTTTGCTGTCACCCCTGAAACCCCAACATCTTCCACTTCCCCACCTGCGAAACACGGTTTCCCATGCTGTGAAAACTTGGTCACCATCCAACTAAACTCTCTACAAACCCTAACTAAATCCCAACTTAGTTACTTAACCCTAATACCCCACCCCTTTGCCTATAAATACAACACATCCTTTTGTTAAACACACACACAAATATCCTCTCAAGAAAACAAAGGTCACCGGATATGAAGCAGTAAACAAGGTTTCGGATTGATAACCTCAAGCTAACTAACATAATCCAAGTTGTTGACGTTGTTCTTTAAGCCTTAGTCTTCCATCTTCATCAAGTATCTTAGGACTTTTGGTAAGTCTTTCATGACCATTGTTCTTCGCACGTTGGTTGATATATACTCGCTAAAACTTTTAAAAGTGAAGCTCACACTAAATAAGCCATGGTTAGGGCTTGATTATGGCAGTTTGGATAACTTAGAAATATGAACTAAACTACACGACATTATGTTACCACTAAGTCACGGGTTGAGGTCTAATGATATTACACAATTAAGAAGACACAGTTTGAGAATTTACTTAAATGACTTGGACTTTTGAACAACCTTAAACGATAAACCACAAGACACGCCTAGGGTTTGAGCCCTAGGTTAATAATAGTCCAGAGTTATGATTTTATGTAGACTTGCTAGATTATGAATACCTGTGAACTTATATGTATGATATCAAAACAAGCAAAACTACGGTATCTTTTTATGCTTGAATGTGATAAATAGATTGCTCCCACTAATGTTAAACATGCGTGTGAATGAGTGTGGTTCCCTGCTTAATACTTGCATTTAGACGTGTAGGAATATAAGGGTCCTAACTCTTCTGTGAAAGTGTGCATGGTGTGAGTATGAATCCATCTTTTATAAACAGTAAATGAATGGGTGTAGCCTGGTGTGTTTGTAAACATACATACACTATCAAAATGAGTACTACTATAACACCAAGATGATAATTGCGATATAGAATAAACCATGTTTGAATGCTGCTTGCGTGTTCAGTGGATAGAATAAACTATGGCTGTGTTGTATGGATGTGTGTTACGGTGTGTGTGTATGACGAGGGGTGTGCAGGGCTGCAAGTACGAACAACAAATTATCAGACTAGCAATGTTTTATAGTCATGTATGTATAGGCCTGTATGTAATAATATATTAACCTAATAAAGCTAGCATGTAAACGACCCCTGCCAGTATGATTTACTATATTGTGTAATGTATGATACGTGATTATGTGCCTCATGCAAGTTTCTGTTCAACGTGATTGTGTACTTAAGTGATGATCATATAGGCAGGAGAAGAAAGCAAGTAAAAACTAATACCCTAATAAGTACCATGAAACCTTGCAGCCTGTTTGCTTTGTATGTAAAACGTGTATATTGAGATTGGTTATGTGTAAAATAAGTCTTTAAAAGAAAAACCCAACAAATAGCTCTTACTGTGTGTGTATACATATTTTTCCTGCATGTGTTGTTATTGTATGTACTAGGTGCATGAACCTTGTATATATATATAAAATGGGGATGGTGGGTGTGTGTACAGGCGTACCATAGAGAAAACAAAAAGGGTAAAAACAAGTTGGCCATTTCTTTTCATTGTTTTCTTGTTTGGAGTAAGATATGTAAATGTATGTGTGGTCCTAGGGTGTATACGTTATACAAAAAGCAAATAAGTCCCCCTCTATCTTCCCATTTCGTGTGAGGGTAGACAACCCCTCCTCCTTCTTCGCTGACAGCCTGTGCAAAACAGGAGACTAATGGGAAAATATTGCTTTCTCCTTTTTTTCGGATATATGTTATGGGTAATTGCCTTATATACACAAATTTATAAATGGCAAGTGGACATGAATGAATATGATATTAGTGTGTGCCGAATGACAGAAAATAAGGCCCAAATGATTGACATTTACTTTTCCAAATCATAAACAAATGTGGACTTATTAGTGTACGCAAGTTATGGATGAATCCACTACATCACGTCTATTTTTGACCAGCCTAACGACCTCCGCCCACAAATCTTAAAATACTTTGTAAAACCTGAGACAGTCTAGTTTCTAGAACAATCTTCGGTTTGTCATAAGGTCGAGAAACGAGTTCACAATAAATTTCCAAAGTTAGCCGATTTCCACTTGTGTAATATGAAACATTACTTATTGTATCTTATGTGTGAGTGCCCTACTTCACGCAATTAATTACTAGACGTAGAGACTTCCTAAAAATAAAAATATGATATTTATCAAATATTGACGACCTCACGGCCTAGTTTTTACGATGAGAGTCCGTTTGTTTTTCTGACTATTATTCAATAAGTTATCGAGACCCGAACTTGACCCCGTGACTAATTTTGTTGAACGAGAAAAATGTATGAAAACATTTTATTTAAACAAGAGCGAGTATAAATCATCAACCAAGTGCTTGTACGTTATTATTATTTGTATATAGCCTAAGTACGGATATTTTACTTAGGTTGCGAGTAGATTGTTTGCGCATTGGTTTGCGTGCTTTGATTTACCAAGCTATCTTTCTTGATCGTATTTACTTCTTCACCAAGGTGAGTTTCATAGCCCCCACTTTTAAATTGTTTAACTATTTTGGGGTGAGAACATTGCTTGTTTTAACGGATGAACATAAGTGCCTTAAAAACTCATACGTTTGCCTACATGATGTCTAAGTCCCGCCATCCTATGTTGCTTTTAGCCCACTATCATGAACCGTTAATTACTTTGTGTAAGCGCAAATGTTATGGATAGATCTATTGGGATTAACCTCCCTATCTAATTTGGTTGTGTGGCCAAAGTTAGATACACTTACATTTGAGTTGTTACAAATGCTAAAGGATGGGCATTTGCTTGGGCTCTTGTTATATCTTGTTGGTTTAGGTTAACGCTTCGGTGTCATGAGCTTAGGCGTAGGTTATGAAAACGTATACTTTTGATTATAATCTTGTATTTGTTATAAGATTATATGCCGGTTGCCTTGAAAATCTTATGGTTCATCACACTATTTAATCTTAAACCTATGAACTCACCGACCTTTGTGTTGACGTTTTAGCAATGTTTTTCTCAGGTATCAAGACGGAGGAGTGACGTGGTTATGCTTGGGAGATTTAAATAAAATGGTCGTGACTTGTATTTTAGATGTCCAAAACAATGTTGAGGTCTTTGAAAACTATGCTTTATTTGATCTTGTGTAATACGCTTCCGAACAAGTTTATGTTTTAATTAAATGAAAACGACTTTTAAATAGTCGTTCTTTGTACCTACATCTTGTGATAGTCATGACCGTCGCACCCCATTGCGTTATCTTACTCTGATAAATTGGGGGTGTGACAGATTGGTATCAGAGCTGTAGTTATAGAGAACTAGGTTATCTTTTTACAAAATGATTTTTATAAACTTTAGTCAAAAATCTAATTTTGGAAAAATAATTCTAGACTATAACTAACTCAAAAATCTCCAAGAACCACTTCACTCCGCGTCTTCGATACAAGTAAGTTGCAAGTTAGTTTAATTTATTTGCTATGCTATTTGATACGAATTATTTGTGATCTAATAAATTTTTGCACGTCGATATACAAAATTTTTGATATCCTTTAGAGATATGCGCTAGAACGACAATTAATACGATGTATGTACGTAACATCCAAAATTGGAGTGCTAATAACTTATTGCAATGGAAAAGTAATATTGAGACACGACATGATTATTTGAAAATTTTATACGAGAGAGTTTTGGGATATATTTATTTTTACAAGTATTTACGAATTTAAAAGCTATTATTTTCGATCTAGTACTAATACATGCCTTGTTTTGGCAGTGCTATGGCGACAACTAGTGACGAGACGATTTACATGGTGGAATCGCCCAACGGACTAAGACCAATGAGGATTGGGGAATCGCCGGAAAATTCACCCGTAAGAGAGCCACTCCCACTCCCACTCCCAAAGCCGATCATCTGCTATCAAAGACGAGGAAAGGCTAAGAAGACTGCTTCCCCTTGCTCATCATCTCTTGCACCAAAGGGGTCTCCTATGCGACGCACAGCTCGAATATCAGTGAAGCACACCTATGCGGGGAAAAAGCTTGCTTCTAGAGACAAGGATTCGGCACCGGTTTGCTCCACCTATCTCTCCTTAGGACCTACTTCGCCAGTGGATGATGACTTGGCCATGCCCAAGATGACTGCTACCCCTCGATTCCATGGAGAGGATATCCCTGAGAGCTCCACGGCTCCTAGGTACCGTAGGACCTCCCTACACTCCTTTGCTCGACTTTACTCTCTACGAGAGGATATGACCTATATCCTTTGTAACTTGGGAAGGGTCCCTCCTTTCTTGATGAGTCGGCTTGAGGAGTGCAATAGGGACATCATCACTGCTTTAGGGATTGTTGACCCACCTGAGCCGGACCGTATGGATATCATTTCTCGAAGGTTGGATGAACAACACTTTAGGATGGGGGATATGCATAGCCACGTCATTAGGGAGTTGACTAGGTTGTCCAAGAGGGTGGATCGTCTCGAGGGTTTCTCCGACTAGATGTTTACTAGTCTTGTTGTGTTTCTATATCCTTTTCTTTTGTGTAATCTTTTGAAAACAATTCCCAAAACACTATGCTCTCTTTTTGTAAAACTTAATTCATGACGATGAATCGAATGTTTGGGTTATGTTTATCACTTGTGAAACTTATGATATTTGTTGTGATATCATGAACTATATATATGCCATGCGAAAACGTGATCTTATGAATTGTTATTTCTAACGCTCAATGTAATCTTTATTAATTTAGATCAATGGCACCCGTTAGACGTAGAACAAGAGCAAATGCAAACGTAAACGCAAACCCTGCCGCTCCAATTGCTATCGACCCGGCCGTTCTTAATCAAATGATAGCGGACGGTGTGGCCGCCGCTCTCGCCGCTGCCGAAAGTACTCAAGAAGGGAACAATACCACTAACACCACGGCAACAACTACTCGTACATGCACGTACAAGGAGTTTAAGTCTTGCTTCACCGGTTCTTTCAATGGAACCGAAGGGGCCGTAGGTCTTGCTAGGTGGATCGAACGATTGGAAGCTCAATTTAGTGTGAGCAACGTAGCGGAAGGCGACAAAGTGAAGTACGGATCTAGTACTTTGATTGATGGCGCGCTAACATGGTGGAATATCCATGTTCGTGCCGTTAGCTTGGAAGCCGCTAATGCAACACCTTGGGCGCATTTCAAGAACATACTCTACAAAAAGTATTGTCCAAGGAATGAGATGCAAAGGTTGGAAACGGAATTGTGGAACCTTCGTGTGAATGGTACGAACTTGATGCCATATACTCAAAGGTTCCAAGAGCTTAGGTTGATGTGTCCTGAGATGCTTCCCACGGAGACTCGTGCCGTGGAAAGATATATGGTGGGATTGCCTTCGTCAATCCATGGTGATGTCATCTCTTCGAAGCCAACCGATCTCAATGAAGCCAATGAAATGGCGAATGGCTTAATGGAAGCTATTATCTTGGACTCGAGTGATCACAAGAGAAAGTGGGAAGGAAACCATGGCCCTAATCATGGCAACTACCCCAACAAGCGCCAAGATAATGTGGCCAAGGCTTTCAATCTCAATGGTGGCTCAAATTACCAAGGAAAGTAACCGTATTGTGCAAAGTGTGGTAAACATCATCCAGGAGCTTGTGGTAAAACTTGCCACAATTGTGGTAAAGCCGGCCATTTTGCCAAAGATTGCCGTAGTGCCCCAAGAGCGTTGAACCAAAGAGCCCCAACGGCTCCGAATGAGCGTTATGCGGATGTTACTTGTTATGCTTGTGGGGAAAAGGGCCACTTTAAAAATAAGTGTCCTAAGGCTATCACCGTGGGTCGCGGAAATCAAATCCGTGGCAACAACAACAACCAAGCTCGTAAGAATCCGAAACAAAACCAAGGAGCTTCGAGTAGTGGAACAAAGGGAAATGGGAATCAAGCGGGAGCGATTGGTCGCGTATATGCTTTGGGAGCCGAGGCGGCTATCCAAGACAACAACGTCGTCACCGGTACGTTCCTCCTCAATAATCTTTATGCTTCCGTATTATTTGATTCCGGTGCGGATAGGAGCTTTGTATCTACTACCTTTAGCGAACTACTTAATGTGAATCCCGT
Source organism: Glebionis coronaria (assembly GCA_025667525.1). NCBI lineage: Eukaryota > Viridiplantae > Streptophyta > Magnoliopsida > Asterales > Asteraceae > Glebionis > Glebionis coronaria. The sequence continues at coordinate 307,625 of JANFOE010001993.1, forward strand.
AGCCTTAGAAGTAAGATATGATGTGGAGTTAGCCGATGGCAAGTCCATCTCCACTAATACCGTCCTTAAGGATTGCATTTTGAATTTGCAAAATATCCCGTTTCTTATCGACCTCTTACCAATTGAACTTGGAAGCTTCGACGTTATTGTTGGTATGGATTGGTTGTCTAAATACCATGCGGAGTTGCTTTGTCACGAAAAACAAGTTCGCATCCCATATGGAAGGCAAATTCTAACTATCTTTGGAGATAGAAATGGCGCGAAAAGCCAAACTCAATTAGATGTCATCTCATGTACTAAAACCAAAAAGTACATCGAGGAAGGTCGTTCGATTTTTCTCATTCAAGTTACTAACAAGAAAGAAGCCGAACCGAAAGAGAAGAAGATTGAAGATGTTCCGATTGTTAGAGACTTTCCCGATGTTTTCCCCGAAGATTTACCCGGATTGCCGCCACTCCGTCAAGTAGAATTCCATATCGAGTTAACACCCGGAGCCGCACCCGTCGCAAGAGCACCTTATCGTTTAGCACCCGCCGAGATGAAGGAATTAGCCGACCAATTGAAGGAGCTTACCGACAAAGGATTTATTAGGCCGAGTTCCTCTCCTTGGGGAGCTCCGGTTCTATTTGTAAAGAAGAAAGACGGAATTTTCCGAATGTGAATCGATTATCGCGAATTGAACAAGCTTACCATCAAAAATCGTTATCCTCTCCCAAGGATCGACGATTTATTTGATCAACTTCAAGGTTCGAGCATTTATTCAAAAACTGACTTAAGATCGGGTTATCATCAACTTAGAGTTCGAGAAGAAGATATTTCCAAGACGGCGTTCCGAACCCGATACGGTCATTTTGAATTCCAAGTCATGCCTTTCGGTTTGACTAATGCACCCGCGGTTTTCATGGACCTCATGAATCGTGTGTGTAAACCTTACTTGGACAAGTTTGTTATCGTGTTCATTGACTACATCCTTATTTACTCTCGTAGTAAGGAAGAACACGAGGAACACTTGAAAAAGATTTTGGAATTATTGAGGCAAGAGCATTTGTATGCTAAGTTCTCAAAGTGTGAATTTTGGATTCACACGGTTCAATTCCTTGGTCACGTGATTGATAGTAGTGGAATTCACGTTGATCCCGCCAAAATTGAAGCGGTCAAGGATTGGGCGACTCCTACTACTCCCACGGAGATTCGACAATTCCTTGGACTCGCCGGTTATTATAGAAGATTTATCGAAGGATTTTCGAAGATCGCAAAATCTATGACTACTTTGACTCAAAAGAACAAAAAGTTTTAATGGGGAGACGATCAAGAATTGTCTTTCCAAACCCTCAAACAAAAACTTTGTGATGCACCTATTCTCGCACTACCCGAGGGTAGTGAAGACTTTGAAGTCTATTGTGACGCGTCAATTAAAGGCTTAGGCGCGGTTCTTATGCAAAGAAAGAAAGTTATCGCTTACGCCTCTCTACAATTGAAGCCGAACGAAGAAAACTATACCACTCACGATTTGGAATTAGGCGCGGTTGTTTTTGCTCTCAAGATTTGGAGACATTACCTTTACGGTACCAAATGTGTTGTGTTCACCGATCACAAAAGTTTACAACACATCTTGAATAAAAAAGAACTTAACATGAGACAAAGACGATGGTTGGAATTGCTTGGTGATTACAATTGTGAAATTCGTTATACACCGGGAAAAGGCAATGTTGTAGCCGATGCTTTAAGTAGGAAACCTCGTGATAAACCTCTTAGAGTTCGAGCTTTAGTGATGACTATTGGTTTGAACATCCCCAAAAAGATCTTAGAAGCTCAACGTGAAGCCATTAAGGTGGATAACATTCATAAGGAGGATGCCGGAGGTATAATCACGAAGAAACTCGTTGCACGTGCCGATGGAACGTTATGTCTTGAAGGTAGAAGTTCGCTACCACGATATGGAAACATGAGAAACATAATTATGCATGAGTCACATAAATCTAAATATTCGGTTCACCCCGGATCGGATAAAATGTACCATGACATGAAGATGTTTTATTGGTGGCCGAACATGAAAGCCGATATAGCTACCTATGTTGGAAAATGCTTAACTTGCACGAAAGTTAAGGTCGAGCATCAAAAGCCATCCGGATTACTAGTCCAACCTAGAATCCCGGAGTGGAAATGGGAAAGAATTACTATGGACTTCATCACTAAATTACCCAAGACACCCGCGGGATATGACACGATTTGGGTCATTGTGGATCGTCTTACGAAGTCCGCACATTTTCTTCCTATGAAAGAGAAAGACCAAATGGATCATTTAGCACGAATATATGTGAAAGAAATCGTTGCTAAGCATGGGGTGCCGATATCCATAATTTCGGATCGAGACGGTCGATATTGCTCAAGATTTTGGCAATCACTTCAAGAAGCTCTAGGAACACAACTAGATATGAGCACGGCTTACCATCCTCAAACGGATGGCCAAAGCGAAAGAACCATCCAAACTTTAGAAGACATGCTCCGAGCATGTGTGATCGATTTTGGAAACGGATGGGATCGTCATTTACCACTTGTGGAGTTTTCGTACAACAATAGTTACCATACGAGTATTAAAGCGGCACCGTTTGAAGCACTTTATGGTCGAAAGTGTCGTTCACCCGTTTGTTGGGCGGAAGTTGGTGATGCACAACTCACCGGCCCGGAAATAATTCATGAAACGACGGAGAAAATTGTCCAAATCAAGAGCCGTATGCAAGCGGCCCGTGATCGTCAAAAGTGTTACGCCGACAAAAGACGTAAGCCATTGGAATTTCAAGTTGGAGACCTCGTCATGCTAAAAGTCGCACCGTGGAAAGGTGTCATTCGTTTTGGAAAACGAGGGAAGCTAAACCCACGATATATTGGACCTTTCAAGATCACGCAACGAATTGGTGAAGTCGCTTACCGCTTGGATTTACCCCAAGAACTTAGTCGCGTGCATAATGTGTTCCACATTTGCAATTTGAAGAAATGTCTATCCGATGAGACGCTCGTTATACCATTAGAAGAAATTCAACTTGACGACAAGCTTGTATTTGTTGAAGAACCCGTTGAGATTGTAGACCGTGAGATTAAACGACTTAGACAAAGCCGTATACCGATTGTAAAAGTGCGTTGGAATGCACAACGAGGACCCGAGTTTACTTGGGAACGTGAAGACCAATTTAAGCTTAAGTATCCTCATCTATTTAATTAGATATGTTGTGTCAAGATATGAGCTTCGGGTCGAAGCTCAAACTTAAGGGTTGTCGGATGTCACAACCGTGAATTTAAGACCTATTTAAATTATGTGAAACGCGATAATTCGGGTTAGACTTGCGTGTCTATTGATGTCCCGATTGGTTACGCGAATTTTTGTACGAATTTAAATTTTTATTGATGACAATCATAACCTTTAGTGACGTCTATTAATTATATCGATCCTTGCTAGGATCTTTAGCTTAAGAAAATGACAATTAATTTCTTTATCATAATAATATTTAAAAATCGCGACGCAAAACGAATAATCGTTTTATTACGTTTATTTTACGACACACTTGAGGAATTATACATTTAGCAAAACCCCCTTTTTATCACCACTAGTCCTACAAAATTTATTTGCTACCTACAATATCAACTACACACTAGAGCAAATTATAAACATAACAAATATTAAGAAAAACAAAAAGCTTTCTTTTCTTATATTTGCAAATAATCGGATCCCCTCCCACTTGTGATTCTCCTGCCCACGTTTTTTTTCTTTCTTCACAAACTCACAATTCAAACTTTACTTGTACAACACCCCCCATTAAATGGGAGAGGTACTTCCTGCCCTTCTCTTGCCTCACTGTCCCCCACACCAACGTTGGTCAAGCAAAAGTACCCTCGAAACCCCATTTTTGTTGTCACCCCCGAAACCCCAACATCTTCCACTTCCCCACCTGCGAAACACGGTTTCCCATGCTGTGAAATCTTGGTCACCATCCAACTAAACTCTCTACAAACCCTAACTAAATCCTAACTTAGTTACTTAACCCTAATACCCCACCCCTTTGCCTATAAATACAACACATCCTTTTGTTAAACACACACACAAATATCCTCTCAAGAAAACAAAGGTCACCGGATATGAAGCAGTAAACAAGGTTTCGGATTGATAACCTCAAGCTAACTAACATAATCCAAGTTGTTGACGTTGTTCTTTAAGCCTTAGTCTTCCATCTTCATCAAGTATCTTAGGACTTTTGGTAAGTCTTTCATGACCATTGTTCTTCGCACGTTGGTTGATATATACTCGCTAAAACTTTTAAAAGTGAAGCTCACACTAAATAAGCCATGGTTAGGGCTTGATTATGGCAGTTTGGATAACTTAGAAATATGAACTAAACTACACGACATTATGTTACCACTAAGTCACGGGTTGAGGTCTAATGATATTACACAATTAAGAAGACACAGTTTGAGAATTTACTTAAATGACTTGGACTTTTGAACAACCTTAAACGATAAACCACAAGACACGCCTAGGGTTTGAGCCCTAGGTTAATAATAGTCCAGAGTTATGATTTTATGTAGACTTGCTAGATTATGAATACCTGTGAACTTATATGTATGATATCAAAACAAGCAAAACTACGGTATCTTTTTATGCTTGAATGTGATAAATAGATTGCTCCCACTAATGTTAAACATGCGTGTGAATGAGTGTGGTTCCCTGCTTAATACTTGCATTTAGACGTGTAGGAATATAAGGGTCCTAACTCTTCTGTGAAAGTGTGCATGGTGTGAGTATGAATCCATCTTTTATAAACAGTAAATGAATGGGTGTAGCCTGGTGTGTTTGTAAACATACATACACTATCAAAATGAGTACTACTATAACACCAAGATGATAATTGCGATATAGAATAAACCATGTTTGAATGCTGCTTGCGTGTTCAGTGGATAGAATAAACTATGGATGTGTTGTATGGATGTGTGTTACGGTGTGTGTGTGTATGACGAGGGGTGTGTAGGGCTGCAGGTACGAACAACAAATTACCAGACTAGCAATGTTTTATAGTCATGTATGTATAGGCCTGTATGCAATAATATATTAACCTAATAAAGCTAGCGTGTAAACGACCCCTACCAGTATGATTTACTATCTTGTGTAATGTATGATACATGATTATGTGCCTCATGCAAGTTTCGGTTCAACGTGATTGTGTACTTAAGTGATGATCATATAGGCAGGAGAAGAAAGCAAGTAAAAACTAATACCCTAATAAGTACCATGAAACCTTGCAGCCTGTTTGCTTTGTATGTAAAACGTGTATATTGAGATTGGTTATGTGTAAAATAAGTCTTCAAAAGAAAAACCCAACAAATAGCTCTTACTGTGTGTGTATACATATTTTTCCTGCATGTGTTGTTATTGTATGTACTAGGTGCATGAACCTTGTCTATATATATAAAATGGGGATGGTGGGTGTGTGTACAGGCGTACCATAGAGAAAACAAAAAGGGTAAAAACAAGTTGGCCATTTCTTTTCATTCTTTTCTTGTTTGGTGTAAGATATGTAAATGTATGTGTGGTCCTAGGGTGTATACGTTATACAAAAAGCAAATAAGTCCCCCTCTATCTTCCCATTTCGTGTGAGGGTAGACAACCCCTCCTCCTTCTTCGCTGACAGCCTGTGCAAAACAGGAGACTAATGGGAAAATATTGCTTTCTCCTTTTTTTTTCGGATATATGTTATGGGTAATTGCCTTATATACACAAATTTATAAATGGCAAGTGGACATGAATGAATATGATATTAGTGTGTGCCGAATGACAGAAAATAAGGCCCAAATGATTGACATTTACTTTTCTAAATCATAAACAAATGTGGACTTATTAGTGTACGCAAGTTATGGATGAATCCACTACTTCACGTCTATTTTTGACCAGCCTAACGACCTCCGCCCAAAAATCTTAAAATACTTTGTAAAACCTGAGACAGTCTAGTTTCTAGAACAATCTTCGGTTTGTCATAAGGTCGAGAAACGAGTTCACAATAAATTTCCAAAGTTAGCCGATTTCCACTTGTGTAATATGAAACATTACTTATTGTATCTTATGTGTGAGTGCCCTACTTCACGCAATTAATTACTAGACGTAGAGACTTCCTAAAAAGAAAAATATGATATTTATCAAATATTGACGACCTCACGGCCTAGTTTTTACGATGAGAGACCGTTTATTTTTCGGACTATTATTCAATAAGTTATCGAGACCCGAACTTGACCCCGTGACTAATTTTGTTGAACGAGAAAATTGTATGAAAACATTTTATTTAAACAAGAGCGAGTATAAATCATCAACCAAGTGCTTGTACGTTATTATTATTTGTATATAGCCTAAGTACGGATATTTTACTTAGGTTGCGAGTAGATTGTTTGCGCATTGGTTTGCGTGCTTTGATTTACCAAGCTATCTTTCTTGATCATATTTACTTCTTCACCAAGGTGAGTTTCATAGCCCCCACTTTTAAATTGTTTAACTATTTTGGGGTGAGAACATTGCTTGTTTTAACGGATGAACATAAGTGCCTTAAAAACTCATACGTTTGCCTACATGATGTCTAAGTCCCGCCATCCTATGTTGCTTTTAGCCCACTATCATGAACCGTTAATTACTTCGTGTAAGCGCGAATGTTATGGATATATCTATTGGGATTAACCTCCCTATCTAATTTGGTTGTGTGGCCAAAGTTAGATACACTTACATTTGAGTTGTTACAAATGCTAAAGGATGGGCATTTGCTTGGGCTCTTGTTATATCTTGTTGGTTTAGGTTAACGCTTCGGTGTCATGAGCTTAGGCGTAGGTTATGAAAACGTATTCTTTTGATTATAATCTTGTATTTGTTATAAGATTATATGCCGGTTGCCTTGAAAATCTTATGGTTTATCACACTATTTAATCTTAAACCTATGAACTCACCGACCTTTGTGTTGACGTTTTAGCAATGTTTTTCTCAGGTATCAAGACGGAGGAGTGACGTGGTTATGCTTGGGAGATTTAAATAAAATGGTCGTGACTTGTATTTTGGATGTCCAAAACAATGTTGAAGTCTTTGAAAACTATGCTTTATTTGATCTTGTGTAATACGCTTCCGAACAAGTTTATGTTTTAATTAAATGAAAACGAATTTTAAATAGTCGTTCTTTGTACCTACATCTTGTGATAGTCATGACCGTCGCACCCCAATGCGTTATCTTACTCTGATAAATTGGGGGTGTGACAGTTGGACCCGAAGTTGCCTAAATTGTGTTGAGTACCTAGTTGCATAAGACACTATATTCATGAACTATTAACTATTATTTAATCCTCGTGTGGATTGAAAATAGCCGCTTATACAATTGATAGTACTATGTGTTTGACGACCCTATCCGAGACTAGGGCTAGTACGTTGAGTACCCCCTGCGGACGGATAACTTGTGATAAGAAATAAGGTATAATTGCAAATAATGCCTTTAGAAGGGGCAATGGTTTCATCTTAATCACGCCGGTAATTATACGCGGGTGATTGAGTTAACGGATTAGTATCATGAGCTTAAACACAATTGTCATAACCTTGATAATAGATTGTTTGATCGACAATTCTATGAATGATCGTGAATGATTTTTATAACACTTATGTTCAAAATGAGATTGTAAAACCTATGAATTCCACTCAACATTATTTGTTGACCCAATTTAGCATGTGTTTCAGGTAATCGATGATGTATAGCATGGAGGATGCCATGGGATGGGAGTTGTGTGTGGCTTGGCGGTCTACTTGTTTTTCCACCCTTATTTAACTTGAAACACTTTTATTTTTTTGTCATGTGAACAAAAATGTATCTTTTGGGGTTGAGATTCAGTAGGGACCAAACGCAAACTCTGTGTTGTATCATCTAGGGATTTGGAAAACTATAGACTTGTATGTTTTAAAAATGTTTAAATTTATGTTTAAACTTTTACGTCTCTTTGAGTCGTTTGATATAGCTTGTGTGTGATGATAACTGCCTAGCACCCAAATGTTGTAGTTCCGCTGCGCATAGCATTTGTGGGGGGTGTTAGAGGTCTTGTGCTTGTGAAGATTGTGCAAGAGACTTAATAAACATAACAAGTAAAGGTTTAATTTAGATTATAGGTCGAAAGGAGTCTTTTGAATATATTGTTCTAATCATCTTTCAAGTAAATGAAACTTATCAAATCGATCACCAAGTCTATGGGTCGAAAGAATTCTTGTTGTTATTGGTTTAGGCATAAGGCTCATGAGTGACCACTTGATTGAGACTTATGTATTATTGATTTATAAAGCACTAGTGTCTTATTATTGGTTCTATAGGTCGAAAGGATTACCTTTAATATGTTTTTCCAAACTAATCATCCATATGTCCATGTGATCATTTAACCATACATGTATGTCTTTTGTGTGTGCCTTTAACGATTCTCATGGTGGTGTGATCGTGACAATCATATCTACCATTGCTACAAACAACTACACTTAAGTATAACCAAGTCCCAAGGGACGACCTTGACTTACCAACCTAATTGCAACATGACTAGAGTATACTTGCTCGAATTTGTGTTCCTAATTATTATCGGTAATTCTTGTTTATAAATTTAATACCCAATATGTGGAAAGATCGCATATCAAGTTTTTGACTTCTTGTCAGGGTTTTGTATTTGCAATTCTTTTTTAATATACCTAGCGTACGAGGACACCACATACCAACACCGTTAAGGTAAGTTTATGCTTGATTTCGATAACTAAGGTAGTATATGAGATTATGCAAGAGTTAGTATATGTTTTAATCCCCTAATCGTTACAAAAGTGATTAACAAGATTCATTTATTAGATGACATGAAACTCATCCATTCACATGAGTATTAGTCGATGATCATGGATGAATCCAACATATAACAATGGTCTTACATAGTAACACATAATACATGAGTATCCAAACCACACTTATATTCAAGAACCCCAGGGAAAAAGTGCGCCGCACAAAACTAATTGTGCGCCGCACTTAGCCCCAGCAAAGCTAATATTAATATCTAATCATAAGGCTATTAAAGCTTAACCAAGTGCACATCACAACTACTTCATAATAACAGTAAATAAGATCATTTCAAACATATGCAAATCAAAGTAAAAGATTGACATAATTGAAATAATAATTATACCACTAGATTATTCAACAATTGCTTCCAAAGGATTTATAAGTATTTGAACTTATTACAAATGGCTAGCAACACTTCTGAGTTTTCTTGTTCCAGCACCAATACCATAAACCAACTAAGGTTTACTAACTCTAGTGACTATGATCAAGGATTTGGAGAAATCCTTGATTATTGTTTCCCCTAAACAATGGAGAAGGTTTTGAAATGAGATATGATTATGCCTGGCAAAGGGCTCTATTTATACTTGAAATTTCGTAGGTTCGAAGCCCTGGAAGTATATCAAAGGTTCACCATTATAGCCATGCATAATTTCATTTAATTGTGTAACTGCAGTGAAATGTGTGCTGCACTTGTTCATTTGTGCGCCGCACTTCCTCAGGTATAAATGTGTGCCGCACTTGCCAAATTGTGCGCCGCACTTCTTGTTATTCTCCACATTCGGGATACTTTGAAAGTACGCCGCACAAAACAAAATGTGCGCCGCACTTCTGCTCCTTTTCAGCATAATTTCTTATTTAGCCCCTTTATTCTTTATTTCTTCATTCTTTTCCTTTATGGTTTCTTTCTTGGCTACAATACAAACAATACCTTTTATTAGTATCAATTCAATACATAATTTATTTATTTACATAGCAAACAAGGACAAATGCATCATTATAAACCTGAATAAATGAGGCGTTATCACATTCCCTCATACTTAACTTCTTGCTTGTCCTCAAGTAAGGAAAAATATATTTTTGATAAGTGTCGAAAGAATAGATAAAGCCAACAATAGAAAAACAAAGATAACGCCATAAATCACCTCACGAAGAAGATTTTTTATTTCACACACTCTCCTTATTATGGGTAGATTATCGCTCAATAGCACGGTCATGAAAAGTAAATTACCATAGGATTGTGCAAGGAACTAAACTAAACCAAATTTTGGTGTTAGCACCAAGTAAAATATCAAAAGAGGTCTTTAAAAAACTTTTATTACCACCGCATGTTTTAAAGAATAATACATCATCTTTTTCATGTTGTTGCTTTTGCGAATAACTTGAAACTTCTTAGGCTTCCTCTTGCCTTTTATTATTTTTTCATTTTTTTCTTTTTTTACCACATGGCATGCTTTCCCCCATACTTATGATATACTATCATTTCACAATATGGTTTCCAACAATATAATTATCTTAAAATATCGGCAAAACTTTCAATATTTTCTCTTTTATTTATTTTGCCTCTTTATCATTTAAAATACCTTTTATCATACAAGTATGATCCCACTATGGTCTCGTAAAGATTACCAAGCACAAGTTCTAGAATTAAACTAATCATCGGCACACACAATTTTTAAAATGTAAGAATACTTACGGAAAAGATCCTCACAATTTATGAATATAGTTTTGTGTAAATAACGTTATCAATTCCGAGTCAAAAATAGCTTTACAATTATAAGAATTATCAATCCTTCGACAAAAACTTTTTTTTTATTTTTTATTAAAACTGTACAAAAATTTAAAAATTCGCCCAGAAAGTGCGGCGCACAATTTGAAATATGCGGCGTACTTCTGGGTACAGAAATTTCAGAAAACTAATTTTTCAAAAACAAGCTTTTATTCGATTTTATTTTCACTCAATCACCCCCCCCATACTTATTATGAGCATTGTCCCTAATGCAAAACATAAGGAAAAAGTAAAAATTAGAGGGAAAATAAGAATAATACTCCCCTTTTATTCCAAGTCGTGAGCGAAGTCAATATCTTCAATCTTCTCCTAAGCTCGCCTTGACTTGCTTATTTTCTGTAAATTAACATAAATAATATATACAAACATATTTCACATACCATAAAAAAATAAAAATCCCACACACAAAGTATTAAGGTGTCCTAAATTCCAACAAAGGCATATTACAAAGCCCAAATAAAATGTTTTCAAATTGTTTCAAATGTGACTAACACAAAAGTCACATACATACGAGGCTTCACGTATCCTCCTCAGTTTCATCATTCCTTGGAGCTTGAGATGGGTAAAAGTAGGATGGATAGGGTGGTGGTTGTTTGGTGTAGTAGAATGGCTCGTGGTGATATCCGGGTGGTCCATAAGGTTCACTCATCGGAACATGATATTGTTCTGCCATCCTCTCAAACACTGGAGCGTATCGATCCATACTATAGCATTGGCGCTCTATCATAAACCCAAGTTGGTCTTGCCTAACCTCCATCCTTCTCATTCTATCACAAACATCTTGGAGTGATGCACGAGAAGCTCTCGCCATACCTACACGAGGTGCTCTAACAGGCGAGTCTTCTCTCATCAACCTTCCATCCGCTCCAATCAAATCTCTCAAGGTAATTCGGTCAATGGAATCACAAACAATCGGTGGACTAAGACTACTCACAACTTGATCACTTAAAAGCCCCATTCTTCGAGCTAACCTAGTCACAAACTGTCCACACACAATCATACTACCCGCTTGACTACAAGGACCTTTCCTTTTCATCCATTTTTCTATCACCCAAGCCACATTATCGTATTGATCACGGTTCTTGTTCCTAAACATGCTCAATAACCACAAATCATTCTTTTGTATTTTATCATATCCCGTGGTTCTTTGGCAAACGGCATAAGCAATCGTCTTTTGAAGCACTCTCAAAAGTGGACTAGAAATTCAAGTGGCCGAGCTCCTAGATAAGCTCAATGGATCCTTATCCGGGCAAAGTGATGCCCAAAATTCATTAGCATTAAAGTCTCCATGATCACGTTCCCCTCCTTGGAAATAAACCTCAAATCCTTCCGCTCTTCGCCCTCTCGATTATACAACTCCAAGTACTTAGCAAATTCTTTCAAAGTCAAAGAATGTCCCTTTCCACAAAGTCTAAAAGTCAAAATATTCTTAGTCAACAACTCATGTCCTTCGGCATCTTCATCAAAATTAAAAGTAGAGAAAAACTCGAGAACAAGCTCCGCATAGATTTTCTCCCTACAAGTAAAAGCACGAATCCAAGCATCGGATTCAAACAAGAGTTCATTACCTCCAGCCTCTATCACTACTATCCTTAGCATCTCCCTTATTTGAGCTTCACAACCAAGCTCGTTCAAAACTCTAAAATCCACAATCCTAGGTGCAAAATTTGTTTTGGCATTAAAAGATTGAGAGCATTGTTGTAGATGGTTTTGATATCACTCGTACATCCAGGCCAGTTCAAAAATTGATGATTTGGTGTCCCCATGAGTGCGGCACACGCTGATTCGGTAGGCCTTCGCTTCTTTCCTCGTCTAGACGAGCCGGTTTCGTAATTTCCAGAACCTGGAGTCTGCAAAATTTTCATCACATACAAACATATATTAACATTAGATAAGCGTTAGGGGTCAACGGTGATCCTATGATCATGTTCTGATCATTCTGTTTGTTTTCCAAACGAAAAGTGCGGCGCACAATTTGGAATGTGCGGCGTCTTTCTGGGAAATTTTCATTAGAAGTGCGGCGCACAATTTGTAAAGTGCGTCGCACATTCTGGGTTTTTCAGCAAATGTCAGGGTAACACTAGTAGCTAACCAAATCCGCAAACTAATTGGTAACAAACTAATAACAATGGCTAGAATCGAACACTAACCCATTCTCAATTCGCTCTAATCCACGACATTGCCTTATCTCAAAGGTTTTTCAAAATCCCTCTTCTTTTTCTTTTTTTTCAATTTTATCTTACTATAATCTAAATCATTTCTTAATCTAATCCTACATTACTAATTCCTAATTGAATTATAATTCGTTCTTCAATTACTAAGAACCCTAATTAAAAATTAATCAAAAATTAAAAACTAATTAGTTGTAACAAACATGAATTAAATATAAAAACTTACCCTAGACATAATCTTCGAATGTGAAATTGGAGTTAAGACTCGAAAATATTTTTGGTGATGATTAAAAATCGTCAGGTGGGTTTTGTGTGTTTTTTAGTTCTAATGAGAAAAACGGGCTATATACAAAAACATCCGCCCAGAAGTGCGGCGCACTTTCTGAAATGTGTGGCGCACATTCTGTGCATCCAGACATGGTTTACTGTAATTTTATTTAAAGTATACAAAACACAAAATTTTAAAAGAAAACCTCCAATTTCATTCGATAAGAAATAAAAACTTAGGGAGAACATTCCCTACTTCTAAGACCATCCTAAAACTTCTAGGACTCTTAGACATCATTTCGTTTTATTTGATTATCTACATACAAAAGGAAAAAAAATAAAAGTAACTAGGAGCCAATGATGCACTCCTCTTTTCTTCCTTTCTTCTTAGTTGTAGCAGAAATTCAGAGGTGACATGATATCACTCTCCGTGTAACCTCCCGAGACCTCTCTATTGGTGTCCTTTATCTCGTACACTTTTTCTTACCTTTTTCCACATGGATCAACAATGACTATGGCAACATGCCATTCACTATCTCCATCTTTAGCAATATTTTCGAATTCTCGCTTGTTCCCCACTTGCCAATCTTTGTACTTCAATGATACGGGAAGTACTCCAAGCATCCCCACAATTTTCTTGTACACACAAATATCAAAGAAAGAGTTATGGTAGCTCCTTTCACTTAATGAAGCATCAAATATTTCTTCCGGTTCCATCCATGGTTGCAAATGTGGACCATAAATCGGCATACCTTTTTAATCTCTTTTTGTGGGGTAGTAGTTATCATCTTCATCATCACTATCATCACGTTCTTTTGCTTTTAGCACATTATATGTTTGATGGACAAACCCATCAAAGCTAGTCATGATAGCTTTTCCAACATCTACCTTTGCACCAACGGTGTGCAAAAACTTCCTTCCAACCACTAGTTGAATATCTCGATCAATAGGAATATCGAGAAGCATAAAATCGGCTAGTATTGTGGTTGTCCCTATTTGACATAAAACTCCAAGCAAACGCCCAAATCCATCTGCGTAGGAGTGATCAAGCATTTTTATTCGATCAAACCTTGGTTTGACTCTTTCAACATGTAACACCCCCAAATTTATACAATTCAATACAGCGGAAGACTCGTTGGTGTTATAGGATAGCACATTACTCACGTCATAGACAACGCTTAAAAATCGCGTCGTTTAATAATAAAGCATTTCCATTCATAAATATCAAATTTACATAGGTCCCAAGTCATTGTATTTCATACAGGTTTTACAAAGCATTTGAATGGAAATTTTTATTTAAGTGCGGGCCATGAATTCTTGTTGTCTTCCCGAGAATTACCTTCAAGTGCCTGAGATAAAACATGTTAAAAGAAAAGGTCAGCGATAACGCCGAGTGAATTCATAGAGTTTAATGAAAACCACTAATATATCATCGGTATATATTTATTACCGAAAATTATTTTGTACAAATCTTTGTAATAGGCCATAAAATAGCCAAAGTCATTTTATACAAATCCATATCAAAAATCATAATATAGGCTTTCGCCTTCAAACTCATTATACGAACCATTGTCGTTAAAAACATAATACAATACGCTTTATAACGTTGTATAGAGTTGAATAAAAACCGTTATATGAATATGGTTATGTAAAACCAAAACACAAACATAATATCAATAATAAGACCCCGTATTGCTAGTCAGGCAATATATCATAATTCAGTGCGTATAGCAGTATTTCGTTATTTTTGGATTATTATAAGCCGCATGACATTGTTACCTTACTACAACAAACAACGGGTAGCTAACCCGAAACTCATTTTCCCATCTAAATTAGCGTGTCGTCACAATAATCACGCTTGTGTAAATCTTCTCATACATAAATTCGCTTACCAATCAATGTGGCACGACAGGGATCAACCGTCAAGGCGCGAACTGGGGTGATCGTCCCCAAATAGTACTATTATATGCATAAGCGTCTACCAAATCCCGGTAGTTCACAATTCATGCTAATGGGACTTTTAGTGACATAACCTAACTTTAATAATCTATTTCATTTCATCTATCGGGTCATATATTCATTCATCGGGTCATACAACGGGTCCAAATCAATAAACAAACAATCGGGACAAATGGTGTCCTATTTTATAGAAACTAACATGTTATCTCTCTCACGGGTTTATAAAGCATTTCATAAAAACATTTAAAAGAGTGTGAGGCTATGAACTCACGTTGATGTGGGAAAGCGGGTTATCGGCAATTCGGATGTACGGTACGTGCTTCAATCACGGAAACTAGACAAATAATACTCGTCTTAGACTTTTGTCCAATGACTTTATCAAAATAACAATTATGTATACTTATGATGATTTTATATATATGATGATCATCAAGTGGGTTTATATATTCTCATTTACTTATTTTGGTGTTATGTGTTGGAAATTTTCAAGACTAGTTATACTAGTTCAACTTGTTTACATTTTGAAGCCCAATGGGCCTATTACAAGCCCAATATATTATATTAGTCTAATTATACTTTTATTATCAGTATTATACTTTTCATGTTGGGCCCAAGTGGGTTAAGCCCAATGAGTAAGTTTATAAGTGTTTAGCCCATTTAGTTGTATTATTAGTCCAATAACGCTAACTTAGCCTGTTAATCTCCGTATGTTATATAGTTCGGGTTTTATCGGTTTTTACTTGTATTAAGTACTTATATATCATTATATGACTTTTAAAAAGTTCACATTAGACGAGTCCGATCTTCTAAGTTTTAATTGACGAAAAAGTTAATTTTACGGTACTAGCCGAAAAGACGTAAAACTTAGTATATAATTTTATAACTTGGAAAAACATTTATACTTGTAAATTATATAACATGTCCCATTTTAATATCAATATTTATATAACTCTTTTATTATAATTATTATCCACTAGTGGGTTTTATATATTTATATATTTTATATAAATTTTGAGTGCTTATATTATATATTATTTATACAAAATCAGTCCTAAAAATCTAGTTTACTAAAATGGTCATATCTAGAGTTCTACATGGAGATAAAACCCCAAAGTTTTATCACAGAAACTACATGATATGTGCTTCATTTTATTCCTTTATAGCTGCTGATGAATCAACCTCTAAGTATTTTATAAAATTCGTCCAAAACAGTGTAGTCAGATTTGCACTCTAAACTTATTTTGATCATATCTCACACATTATAATGATTCCATTGTATGGCTGATAACTCGGATTTTACTCAGGTTAAAAATTATCGTTGTACCAATCTCTTCTAATTTAAAAAGGAGTTTAATGTGCGACTCAGCTGTCTTTGGTGAAACAAATAGTTGTCATTGTAGTATATTAAAATGTGCAGAACAAATTAAAATAAATGACTTAAAAGTAAATCTAACTCTAATTTAAAATAAAATGGCAAGTATTTAAAAGCTTGACTGCAATTAAAAAGCACTAAAGTAAATATATTGTTGTTCTCGGTATCTTAACGAATTGATTTCTTGCTTAAAGTATGACTCTATTGTTTTTGGTGAAAAAGAATATTTTGGTTGTTTTTAAAATAAAAGTGCGAAACTTTAAAGTAAAAGTGCAATTAAAGTAAATCTAAAACTAATTTAAAGTAAGTGCAAGTATTTAAAACGTGACGAGAAATTAAAAGGGCAATTAATGTGAATAACGCGAAATTAAAACTATCTAAGGCAAACTTAAAACACAACTAAAACTTAAACTAAGGCAAAGCTAAAATAAATCTAAAGCAGAATTTACTTAAAGTGCGACTAAGGAAAAGGCGGGAAAAATAAAGCTTGAAAATAAAAATCAAAGATAAAAACTAAAAAGAACCTGAAAATACCTCACTTGGAATAATTACTCGTTCGGAATGTCACCTTCACCCGGAATAATTCTTCTTCGTTCGGAATAAATCAACACAAAACACTCATTCGGAACTTTGGTTCGGAACTTCTTTGGTTTGGTTCTGAACTTTTCCTTCGTTCTGAACTGTTCCTTGCCTTGGTTCTGAACTTTTCCTTGGCTTGATTCTGAACTTTTCCTTGGATTGATTCTGAACTTTTCCTTGGCTTGATTCTGAACTTTTCCTTGGATTGATTCTGAACTTTTCCTTGGCTTGATTCTGAACTTTTCCTTGGCTTGATTCTGAACTTTTCCTTGGCTTGATTCTGAACTTTTCCTTGGATTGATTCTGAACTTTTCCTTGGCTTGATTCTGAACTTTTCCTTGGATTGATTCTGAACTTTTCCTTGGCTTGATTCTGAACTTTTCCTTGGATTGATTCTGAACTTTTCCTTGGATTGATTCTAAACTTTTCCTTGGCTTGATTCTGAACTTTTCCTTGGATTGATTCTGAACTTTTCCTTGGCTTGATTCTGAACTTTTCCTTGGATTGATTCTGAACTTTTCCTTGGCTTGATTCTGAACTTTTCCTTGGATTGATTCTGATCTTTTCCTTGGCTTGATTCTGAACTTTTCCTTGGATTGATTCTAAACTTTTCCTTTGTTTGATTCTGAACTTTTCCTTGGCTTGATTCTGAAATTTTCCTTGGATTGATTCTGAACTTTTCCTTGGCTTGATTATGAACTTTTCCTTGGATTGATTCTGAACTTTTCCTTGGCTTGATTCTGAACTTTTCCTTGGATTGATTCTGAACTTTTCCTTGGATTGATTCTGAACTTTTCGGTGTTGATCCGGAACTTACCTGGGAAAGATCAAAAATAGAAACAAACACCCCCGAAGAACAGGGAAATGCAATATACACGAATCTAATAACAATTTAGCCAAAATCAAACATAAGATTAAACTAAACTAATAACAAAACATCCAATAATCATAAACAAACTATCCAAATCAATAAAACTAACAAAACTAACCACAATAATCAAAACCCACTTTGATCAAAATAAGAACATGAACATAAACATAAACATAGAAATCAAAGATTCAGAAAGGTAGATAGGAGATTAACAAGATAAAATAAAGATTGACAAGAATTAAATGGAAACTTACTTGAAATTAAAGGAATTTAAGGTGCAAGACAAGGTATTTAAATTTGACAAGTAATCAAATTGACATGAATTTAAAGGTGCAAGGTAAATAAATGGAAGAACTAATTGTCACTATTAGCCAACAAAGAAAAATTATTAACTAGCCTAATCTATATATAGGGGAGGATTAGGAAGCTTCCTCCCCTCTTTCCTTTTCTCTTAATTGCATCATTAGGCCCTTCCTTCTTAATCTTTTTGTTAATTGCACCATTAGTCCTTAAGCCTTTAAATCTTCTTTAATCTTGGACTTATATGACTTTTGGCTTGGGATTTCTTTGAAATCGTCTTTTAATTCTTCAATAAAATAGACTTGAGTTCTTCGGCTTTAAGTAAACTTCCGTCTTTTGACTTTTTCTTCGATAAATCTTCAGAATTGGTCTTGGACTTCCGTTCTTTTTGCACTCTTGACTTCTTGACTTCGTCTTTCATCTTTTTCTTCAATAAAAGCCTGTGAATGCCCGTGTTTTATCCACTTTTCACCTTTTCGTCCTAAATCACAACAAAAACACAAACCACGCATAATTCTGACATAAAAGACATAAAATACACGTTTTGGCTCGGTTATTATTGTAATTAAGTGGTAAAGAGGATGGGTGTTTACACATCTATCAAATACCCTACACTTGACCATTGCAATGTCCTCATGCAATGCATTAGTTACAAAGCAAGATTACATTTTTCATCATAATCAATCCACGTTGGCCTTTATTAAAAAGATAGAAACTATATAAACATTAAAAATAAAGAAATCAAAAAGCATACCTTGGGTTTTGGAAATGTTATGAATAATCATCATCCTCAAGTTTTCACTACTCCAAACCAAGCTTAAAAACGAGATCATTGTTATTATAAGTTAGCAAACTAACACGAACTCATGTGGGCCAATTATTTACTTAGACTCCCTTATTCCTAGGTGTATCTCTTATATTTTATTTTTGTCTTGAATGATCACGAGGATGCATTGTTTGACTTATTTTGATAGTTATTTAGGCCGAAAATAAAGTGAACGATTTAATCAATAGTTAGCTAAAGGACAAAATCTTTTAAAACTGCTTCTCGGGACCTCATAAAGTTCATATCTTGGCATAACTCGCTTCGCGATTTGAGACCTTTCTCGGACCGATATTTGGCAGCGACTTCATACTTCAAACCTTGAGAGACGTTCATGAAATAATGGCCTTCTCTTCACAATAGGAATTTCTTCACTTGAAGTTTTGAGAGATTCATACTTGGACCACGACTTCTTCATTTTTCTCCAATCTTTATTTTGGACTTTGATATACAACGATCCGCCTCCTTTTATGACTTGGATCTATTTATCCTCATACCTTGCTAGGGTCTTTACGGATACACTTCTCCATGACTTTTGGGGAGTATTTGCTTTTCATCGTGTGTCTCGATCCTTCATATTGATTTTCGATAAATGATTCTTCACATCACTTTGGATCTTTAGCAACAAAATATTGCCCTCATGTCTTGTTAGGACCTTTTTGGACTCGCCAATCTTCGCATCCCGCTTCAATAAGTTATGCCTTGGCTATGAACTCTAATCCATACCGAGTAACTTTTAAACGATCTTGGGCTAGAAGCTAAGTAACTTTTCAAATCGTACAACCTTATTTATTTCAGATAAATTTATTAGCAGGCGATGGGAGAATAGGCTCATAATTAACTCACATAAATCAAAGTTTTGGGTTTTCGAGTCGCCTATAGGATCTTGCAAATTCTTAGACTTTTTTCAAGTTTAGAAATCGCATTTTAAAGTTCCTTTGATAAACGACTCTCTAGGATCAATTATAGGAACTTGCGAAAAGTTCTTGTTCTTAACCCGTGAGAGTTAAGACTTTCGCGTTTTATAGCTCCCTATATATAAGCCTAGCAAAACTAGACTTAAACACGTTAAGGATACTAGCTAGAGTAAACTAGATAAGTAAACTCGGGTTGAGTCAAAAGATTCACAATGTTTGAAAAATAAAACCACTTTATTCAAAATTTATTCTAATAAGGAAAGAAAAATAACTATACAAAAGGAAAAACTAATAGGCCAAAATAGATCAAAAATTTTGAAAAATGTCGAAAAATTGATTTTCCGGTTAAAATGAGGACAAATACAAGGTAAAGACCACTTAACTTCGATAGAAGTCCCCCTACACTTAAGATAAACATTGTCCTCAATGTTTAAGCATGTGGGAGTAAACTCCCCTACACTTAGGACATTGTGCACTTTGTTTAAATCTCGCTAAGGAAGAGACAACTAAAGAGATTCCTATTTTAATATTAAGAAAATATAAAATAGTGAATCGAAAAGAGTTTAGGATAGAACCGGGATAATGGAACACGGAATCACGGGTCGTCAAGAATCGTCAAGAGTGTGTCTTTGAAGCTCGAATCCCTGATTAAGAGAGGAGAGGAAATAGCAAACCAAAGGGTCTCCCCTACACTTAGGATAAAGAAAGCAAAAAGATAGATGCATGGGTTGCCTCCCAAGAAGCGCTTGGTTTTTGATTACCGAGTCGTGAGCCTGACTCGACCTTGATCATAGGAAGAAGCATGAAACATATCCACCAGGATCAAAGACATTGTTTTCGTCCATCAAATAGCACAAGCTTAAGGCGAACAAGGCAAGCCAAAGAAGAGTAGGCAAGGTTCCCTTAAGCGATGATGGAGCACGGTGGAAGCAAGGGTGAAGTGGTGCAAGCATGTCTTCAAAATTTCCATAGATATTTCCTTTTATTTCATCAGGTGGATACTGAGATGGCTGCAGAATATCAATGCCGGGGTCGAACACCTTTTCCTTTAGGGGAAAATAGCACTCAGGCTCAGCAGAGTGGGAAGAAGATCCGCGAAGAAGCACAACCTCGTCCTCAGAAGGTGGACAAAGAGGTGTTAACTCATACGTGCTGCAGATATTGGTGTCGACCGGTTTCTTCTCCTTTGAAAGAATGTGCTTCAAATCCAAAGTAGGATCAAGACGATAATCTTCAAAATCATAAGGAGGAGCATCACTCTCATGAGGGAAATAAGTATTAAGAAATGTAGAGAAGTCTTCCTCAAATGAGTAATTGTCCAAAGTAGGATCGAGTGATGGCGGAGGATCTTCATCATGTGAAGAATCGCTCGAAAGAGTATCGGCCTCATCGAAATCATCATCCGTGGGCAGCTCGGGATACTCAGAAGTAAGGTCATCATAATCATCCGAATCTGAGCTAGAATCATCATCATAAGCATCGAAGATCGGTGGAGAATCATAAATGGGAGAAGGTTCCAAATTGGAGAGAGAATCATCCACATCATCTTGAAATAGTGGATTATCATTGCAAGACTCGAATAGAGGATTGTTGTAGACGACAAAATCATCAAGCACATTAATCATATTCATTGATTCTCGTCCAAAAGTTTTGCCTGTAAGCTTCCCCATTTTAAAAACTTGTGAATCATCCCCGACTCTTAAGATTAACTCACCTTCGGCCACATCCACTAAAGCTCGTCCGGTTCTCAAGAATGGCCGACCAAGTGTTAAAGGAATACGAGGGTCCATTTCATAATCAACAACGACAAAGTCGACCGGGAATGTAAATGTGCCAACTTTAATGAATATGTCTTCGGCAATACCAACGGGGTAAGCGAGAGTGCGATTTGAAAGTTCGAGAGTCATCTTTGTTGGTGTGAGGTCGGGCAATGATAGTGTTTTCCAAACACTCAAAGGCATCAAATTAATACTGGCCCCGAGATCAGCAAGGGCAATAAATTCTTCAGTTTTGTTGAAAACGCAAGGCAACACAAAACGACCGGGATCTCCAAGCTTTTCCGGAAGTTCTCTAAGAATAACTACAAAGCAGTTTTCATTTAAGCGTGTGTTGGCGAGTTCAATCAGCTTCTCCTTCTTGTTAAGCAATTCCTTAAATGCTTTAACAAATTTGGGCATGTGGACAAGTGCTTCAAAAAAGCTAATGTTGAAGTTCATCTGAGAGATCATCTTCACATAGCGTGTCACTTCAGAGTCATCCTTGGTTAGCATCTTGGTCTTGCCTAAACGAGAAGGATAAGGGATATTGGGTTTGGGTGGTGAAGGTGCAGGTGTGGTAGGTAAAGGTTGAGATGTTGAAGATTCCTTCCTAGGTACATCGTCATGACGAGGCGGAGACGGTGATGGTGCACTAATACTAGGTGTAGGAGGAGTAGGGATAAATGGTGGTGGAGGAGGTGTAGATGATGGGGCGGGATTGGTGGTCCTACGATGGTGACTCCACTACGGGTAGTAATAGCACTCACATTAGCTCGCGGATTGGTGACGGTGTTTGAAGGTAGAGAACTCGAAGTAGAAGGTTGAGCGACGGGAAAGAAACTAGCAAGCATATTCTTCAAATCATTGGTTTGATTGCTGAAGGAGGATTGAATGTTATCTCAAAGCTCGGATCTTATCTCATTTCTTTGCTTGGTAATATCTCCTTTAAGATTGATAATTTGGCTCTGCAGATTCTTGATTTGCTCACCTTGGGTTCTCATGATGGCTTCAACATCCGGATTAATGGGTGGGGTTTGTTGAGCGGGTGGGTGATAAGGATTAGAAGCTCTTGGTGGGATTTGGTTGCTTCTATTGTAGTTGTTGGCGGGGTTTTGGTTTTGAGGAGAAAAACCGGGTGCAAGGTAGTTGTTTGACCGGTAACTCAGCAGATTTCTATCCCCTTGAGGTCGAGCTTGGTAATTTTCCGGTGAATAATTACCATAAGCTGCATACACATTTTCTGGATTTCCTTGTGTAGAAGGACAATCGGTGTATGAGTGAGGACCGCCGCATGTTTCACAAGGATTGACAACCGCTTTAACTTGTTGTTGTTGTTGGTTTGAAGCGAGAAGCGTGATACTTTTGCTCATTTCACTCATCATGCGGGTGAGTTCGGTCATATCAGGGTTTGCTGAAGTAGAAGAGACATTGACTCTCGGGTTGTTCCGTGAAGAAGCGGAGGAATCCCAGTTTTTATGATGAGTAGTCATGTTCTCAATAAGCTCTCTACACTCCTCGGGTCTCCTTTTCATGAATGTGCCACCGGCGGCTGCATTAATCGTATCACGATCTCGAAAAGTCAATCCGTTGTAGAAAGTATCAATTAAGGTCACAGGGAGCATGTTGTGGTTTGGACATCGATCAATCAAGACATTATATCTTTCCCAAGCATCAAAAAGAGATTCATCGGGTTCTTGCATGAAACCGCTGATTTGATTGCGAAGGCTTGTGACCATGGATGGTGGAAAGTAGCGCGACAAAAAGCGTTGAGTCATGTCATCCCAAGTGTGAATAGAATTCTTCGGGAGACGATTAAACCATTTCTCGGCATGATGCGATAAAGTATGTGGGAAGAGTTGTAGGCGAAGAACATCCATTGTGGCACCGGGAAACTTCATGCTTTGGGTGATTGTAATGAACTTGTCGAGGTGTTTGTTGGCATCATCATCAGGCAATCCACGGAATGGGTTAGTTTGCACTTCCTGAATCATGTGGTGCTTCAACGAAAACTCAGGAGCGTTGATTTGCATCAGCGCAATCGGTCCTCCTCGTCCAAACATGATAGGTTGACAAAGCTCCTCCATCGTCCGAAGATCGGGCTGTGGAAGAACATTGTTGTTATTGTTGAGGTGTGGTGGATTATTATTGTTGTTAACACCTGACATACTTAAATATTCTCGAGTCTGGGGTCTTGATAATTAGAAGATCTAGTACGCATACACCTGAAAATGCAAAAGAAAACAATACCAAACACAAAGACAATATATACACAATAAAGATAAAATCTTTTTGGATTTTTGAATTTTTTGAATTTTTATGATTTTTTGAAATTTTTAATTTATATGGTTTTTTGAATTTTTTATGCAAGAAAAATAACGCTCACAAGTGAACGGATCCCAAAAAGCAACGCGTCTTTCACAGAAAACCGTTAATCTTTACGAAAAGAGCCGGCAGCGGCGCCATTTGATAACTCGGATTTTACTCAGGTTAAAAATTATCGTTGTACCAATCTCTTCGAATTGAAAAAGGAGTTTAATGTGCGACTCAGCTGTCTTTGGTGAAACAAATAGTTGTCATTGTAGTATATTAAAATGTGCAGAACAAATTAAAATAAATGACTTAAAAGTAAATCTAACTCTAATTTAAAATAAAATGGGAAGTATTTAAAAGCTTGACTGAAATTAAAAAGCACTAAAGTAAATATATTGTTGTTCTCGGTATCTTAACGAATTGATTTCCGGCTTAAAGTATGACTCTATTCTTTTTGGTGAAAAAGAATATTTTGGTTGTTTTTAAAATAAAAGTGCGAAACTTTAAAGTAAAAGTGAAATTAAAGTAAATATAAAACTAATTTAAAGTAAGTGCAAGTATTTAAAACGTGACGAGAAATTAAAAGGGCAATTAATGTGAATAACGCGAAATTAAAACTATCTAAGGCAAACTTAAAACGCAACTAAAACTTAAACTAAGGCAAAGCTAAAATAAATCTAAAGCAGAATTTACTTAAAGTGCGACTAAGGAAAAGGCGGGAAAAATAAAGCTTGAAAATAAAAATCAAAGACAAAAACTAAAAAGAACCTGAAAATACCTCACTTGGAATAATTACTCGTTCGGAATGTCACCTTCACCCGGAATAATTCTTCTTCGTTCGGAATAAATCAACACAAAACACTCATTTGGAACTTTGGTTCGGAACTTCTTTGGTTTGGTTCTGAACTTTTCCTTGGTTCTGAACTTTTCCTTGGCTTGGTTCTGAACTTTTCCTTGGCTTGATTCTGAACTTTTCCTTGGATTGATTCTGAACTTTTCCTTGGCTTGATTCTGAACTTTTCCTTGGATTGATTCTGAACTTTTCCTTGGCTTGATTCTGAACTTTTCCTTGGATTGATTCTGAACTTTTCCTTGGCTTGATTCTGAACTTTTCCTTGGATTGATTCTGAACTTTTCCTTGGATTGATTCTGAATTTTTCCTTGGCTTGATTCTGAACTTTTCCTTGGATTGATTCTGAACTTTTCCTTGGCTTGATTATGAACTTTTCCTTGGATTGATTCTGAACTTTTCCTTGGCTTGATTCTGAACTTTTCCTTGGATTGATTCTAAACTTTTCCTTGGCTTGATTCTGAACTTTTCCTTGGATTGATTCTGAACTTTTCCTTGGATTGATTCTAAACTTTTCCTTGGCTTGATTATGAACTTTTCCTTGGATTGATTCTGAACTTTTCCTTGGCTTGATTCTGAACTTTTCCTTGGATTGATTCTGAACTTTTCCTTGGCTTGATTCTGAACTTTTCCTTGGATTGATTCTGAACTTTTCCTTGGATTGATTCTGAACTTTTCGGTGTTGATCCGGAACTTACCTGGGAAAGATCAGAAACAGAAACAAACACCCCCGAAGAACAGGGAAATGCAATATACACGAATCTAATAACAATTTAGCCAAAATCAAACATAAGATTAAACTAAACTAATAACAAAACATCCAATAATCATAAACAAACTATCCAAATCAATAAAACTAACAAAACTAACCACGATAATCAAAACCCACTTTGATCAAAATAAGAACATGAACATAAACATAAACATAGAAATCAAAGATTCAGAAAGGTAGATAGGAGATTAACAAGATAAAATAACGATTGACAAGAATTAAATGGAAACTTACTTGAAATTAAAGGAATTTAAGGTGCAAGACAAGGTATTTAAATTTGACAAGTAATCAAATTGACATGAATTTAAATGTGCAAGGTAAATAAATGGAAGAACTAATTGTCACTATTAGCCAACAAAGAAAAATGATTAACTAGCCTAATCTATATATAGGGGAGGATGAGGAAGCTTCCTCCCCTCTTTCCTTTTCTCTTAATTGCATCATTAGGCCCTTCCTTCTTAATCTTTTTGTTAACTGCACCATTAGTCCTTAAGCCTTTAAATCTTCTTTAATCTTGGACTTATATGACTTTTGGCTCGGGATTTCTTTGAACTCGTCTTTTAATTCTTCAATAAAATAGACTTGAGTTCTTCGGCTTTAAGTAAACTTCCGTCTTTTGACTTTTTCTTCGATAAATCTTCAGAATTGGTCTTGGACTTCCGTTCTTTTTGCACTCTTGACTTCTTGACTTCGTCTTTCATCTTTTTCTTCAATAAAGGCCTGTGAATGCCCGTGTTTTATCCACTTTGCACCTTTTCGTCCTAAATCACAACAAAAACACAAACCACGCATAATTCCGACATAAAAGACATAAAATACACGTTTTGGCTCGGATATTATTGTAATTAAGTGGTAAAGAGGATGGGTGTTTACACACCTATCAATGGCCAACTCTCACATGTGTACAAGACTCATAGATTATTGTATATTAATTTATTCAAGCCATTTTATCAATTTATCATAAGATTCTTTACCGTTTCATACAACCATCATTTTATGCATGATTTCAACCTTGTTACCTATGGTTTTTCATCTCTTTAATTATATTTATCAACACTTGATCCCCACATAATATTTTTATCATCATATATTCATCATATACATATACAATAAGAAAGAAAATACATGATTACATAATCAAAATAACAAGAGGATGGGGAGAACAATCTTTATACCACCAAGATTATGTAGGTATTCATCAAGGCTTAGATTTTTGATGGAGAAACTTGTGATAGATCAACACCAATCTTCAAGACCACCAATACTTGTAAACTTCTTGTAAAAATCAGCCCTTGAACATCACCAAATCACCTCCTTGGATGTTAGAATCACCACCAATCAATAGAGCTTGAAAAGGGCTTCATCATATGTAGAGATAACATAGGATTTGTGGTTAAATTTGATCAAAATGGGGTGTTTAATGGTGAAGGTTGGACGGCAATGGTGGAGAGGGTGAGAGGTTTTTTGAGTGGTTTGCATGAGATGAGTGTGAGAAATGGTTTAGTGCTAGTGGTTTTGTTGGTGTGTAGTTAGCTTGCAAAGTTAAGCAAGACTTGTGTCTTGCTTACTTTGTAAGCTTGACACCTAAGGGTGTAAGTAGCTAGTTTTGCCGTCCCATATTGGGGGTGGGGCAAAAGTGGTTTTGTCTCATCTCCAATTATTTACGGGTACTCCTCGATTCTAGTTTCCTCGATTTACGTGCCCTCGGGTCGTTTTACGAAAAACGTTTTTATAATTTATGAATCAACGGCACAAAAAGAATCTAATAGAAATTGTCTCATCAAAAACGGAGTTCGAAAACGTAAATACGTAATCCTAAGGTTTTCGGTTTAGTCGTAAAGGACGTTAAATTATAATCGTAAGTCCTAATCTCTTCTCGTAAATTTGTGAGTTTATGAACCAACTCAAAATTAAAATCCCAAAATAATATTCACGGATAAATTTATTTTCTGAAATGTCGGACTGTCACCAAAAACGGTGTATGTAAACGTAAGCACGTAACGTAGAATCCTCCGGTTTAGACGTAGTCGATGCTACTTCAAGACGTAAACCCAAATTTCTTCCCAAAAATAAGTGAGTTCATATTATAACATTAAAATAATGTATTCAAATAAATATTTAGAATAAAATATAAACCATAAATTGACGGATTGTCACAGCATTTACCCCTAAACAGGATCTTTGTCCTCAAAGATCATCTTATCTTACTACTCGCTTCTTATAGAGTTAAAGCCATGTGGGTATTTCCTCCACATTCGGTCTTTTCTCACAAGTGTATTTCATTACAATACGCGAGTTTCATCAAACATAACTACGGGAATAAGATTAGGCTTAATGTTGACTTACTTTCTCTATCCATGATGTTCACGGGTTTTTGATGAATGCAACTTTTCGCCGATCTAAACTTTATCAAGAAGTGATCAGATTCTCACTTGATAGACATTTTATCAAGTTCAATATACGAAACATAATTCACGCAGCTCTTGAAGTCCTAGGGTAGATCCGACTTATATGACTTTCAAACCAACTTTTACATCATCTCAATGGTCCTATACAACAGGGACTTATATCCCATGATCTTTCAGATCATCAATTCATTTTTCCAAGGTGAAATTTTTTGGCATAACTTCGCTACCCATCCGGCACTTCAAGATCTACATTTCATATTCACATAACCTCCTGCCCACTACCGGCAGTCAATAATCAGATCCTAATTTCAACAATCATTTTAGATCTCGCGGGTCGGGTATTTTGTAAGGTTAGGTTTGTCATCATAGGCAACCTTAAAACCTAAAAGACATGTCCAACTCACAATGGGTGTATGTCGGGTGTCTTCATCCCAACTCCTGCTTACAGATGCTCTAATATATATCCTCACAAGATTCGATCTCGATCCTAATACGATAGTTTTCAATGATAATCTCTCCAAAGGAAAAAGATTATACGGTTCATTACCAAAGGTCAATTATTCAAACATAAAACAAGACTTATAGTATTTTGTATCGTTACTTTACCTCGTCCCTTCGATTGGGGTGGTACACAGTACTCTCATCAAGATTCGTTCTCAATGACTTCTGAGCAAATCTCTAGAAATTCGATGCGAAGCGAGGATCTTGATAGAGATGATCGAAACAGGCACACTATGTTTACACAACTCCTTTAAATACAAAGAGTCGATTTCTTCATCGAGAATCTATCATTAATAGGAATGATATTAGCAGATTTGGTCAGTCTGTCGACGATGCCCCAAATCGAATCAAATTCAGATGATGACCTTTGCATTAGTTTAGACGTTTACTAATGTATGAGGCGATGTATGCCTTCATAATTTGTCATTAGTACAACCTCTTTAGACAAAGATACATTTAATCAGAAACGACAGGAATAGAATACTTAATCTTATGAGATTCCAACATGACTAAATCTCTAAATCTCCATATTTAGGCAACCACAAGTGGCTTTTAAGACATTTAACGCCATCGGCTTCTCAATTCTTAATGGTTCATATTAGCCGCGAACCCCTTTTTATTATCTATATTATCCTTCTTACAAGCATTGTTTACTTTTATATTGTTTGGCAATTTATTTTGCACCTTCATTATTAAGGAACATGTCCTAATTGGTTCTTTATCTTTTCTACATAATGTGTCAGTAATTACGTTCACTTTCCTGGATGGAATAAATATCATGACCGTATTTATTCGAAAATTCTTTCTTCACATTTTCTAAGTCTTAGTTCTATCTCAACTATTGTTTTTATCAGTTTTGCTCAATCCGATGTTTAAAGCGTCGGTAATTACTACAAGTAATTAAATAATAAATATTTTTTTTTTGAAACGTAAACGCAAAAAGTTTTTAAATTTTCTCAGTTTGTCCAATTATATAAAAATGTTCAAAATAAATTTGAATTTAATTAACACAATTTTTGTTGATTTATCGGAAATAATTAGTAAGATCCGTAAATGTTCGAAAAACCTTCGTTTATTCTTTGGTAAAAAATTTCTTAGTTAAAAAGCAAAAATTGTCGTTTCAAATTTTAAGTCATGGTTTAACGGTTTCCTCAATCCCTCTTAGGTTGTCTTGAGGTATACACAAACATTTACCCCTAAACAGGAGTTTAGTTAAATGATTTGCGTATAAGGGAACAATTTCTTAAAAATCCTTTAATAAATTATTTGTCAAAACATATTTCCACTTTCTTTTTGGTAAAACCCAAAATCTTAAATGGCTCAAATTATTGAAGAGTCAATATATATATATATATATATATATATATATATATATATATATATATATATATATATATATATATATATATATATATATATATATATATATATATATATATATATATATATATATATATATATATATATATATATATATATATATATATATATATATATATATATATATATATATATATATATATATATATATATATATATATATATATATATATATATATATATATATATATATCTTACTATCATTAATCAAACGGTCATTTTATGTAAAGGATCAAGCCTTAAATCACACGTTAAATATTCAAGGTACAGGTTTTCATTGTTCGGACAACTCCGGGCAGTCTATAAATAATTATTAACTCATTCTTATTCTTATAAACAAACAGATGGTTCTTAATGATCACAAGCATGAATTTATCAAATTACAGCCTACACACGTGATTCACCAAATTTATGAATGCTACATGTGCATTGATCAATCCCAACAACATAACATGAAACTCATAATGTTCATTACAAGTTCTGGATGTAGTAATTGGAATAGATAATCTTTTTTGCGGATGCGAAATTGATGATAACCATGCCGTGGATCGAATTTTTAAAACATACGCTAGAACCTTGTAAATGATCGAACAATCTATCCTCTTGGGTAGTGGATATAGATTTTAATCGTCAATTTACCTAGTTCACGGTAATCAATAAATATAAGAAATAATAACACCATAGCTCTTCATGATGACGAGCTTGGTAGAATAAAAGCTTTTCCCGACAACTCTCTCAGTTGTATGGTAATTCTTTTAATTCAGATGGTGCTGAAGTACAGTGCTCACGCCACATGTGCAGCACCAGGAATATAATCAATACCAAATTCAACTTGTCTTAATGGCGAAAGTCTAGGTAATTCACCAACAAATACCTCCTAAAGTTTCAGATAACGGAAACATATTTTAATAAATTCATATTAAGTTCTTTCTAGATTATAATATCTATGACTAATTCACAACCATTCATGGTATAATTTCAAGTCTAAATGCAGGATATGGTCATCCATCAAGAATTATTTAGATCACTTTTGATAATCAACATCTTATCATTTAGGGGAATTCTACTCGAGTTCCCATCAATTAAGACAATGTCGTCATGTCATAATCAATCAATCCGTTCTACTGGCACTATCAACTTTTCAGTTTTATTGCCGTCGATAAGATGTGAACTTCTCAAAAGACTAATAATAACTCATATTCCTTCATAATTCAAGGATATCCAGAGACACAACTACCATTAAAAGAGTAAGGTCAACGCATAATCTACGCGAGAGAATTTCAAATTATATACATACGAAAACATTAACGAATATGAGTATATCCCATGTTTTCATAAGTTGAGTACGCATTCGAAAGCTCCTCGGATCGTTACCAAGGTCAATCAAATGAAATCAATTCAAAAGAAATGATAGGAACGTCGATACATCCAGTCGGGTATCAACACTCGGTAATCAAATACTTTTCCTAAGAATCTCGCCACGGGAGAATTGGACAAGAAGGGAATATCAATTGTCAAATAAGACAAATTCCACAGATGAGTAAATTTCGACTCAGAAGAATAGATGCTGCAGGCACATATGTAGGTGTCCCTAACACTATGTCCCTAATTTACACTTCTTGCAGATCTCATAAAATTTAATCTTTCACAATCTTTAAAGAAAATGTAGTGTTTATTAATCAGTTTTATGGTGACTAGTAATCAGCCTTGCATGGTCCATTCCAAATTGTATGTAGGCGCGCAACTATATACAATTTCAAGATTAACGATGCAATACTCAGTTCATCAAAATTTTATCATCATGTTTATAATAAAAATATTTTCATGCTTAATTCTTAAATAAGAATCAAGAATAAATTTACAAAGATTTTCTTTGTTATGAAAACAATTAAGTTTTACAAGGTGTTTTATAAACAACCTCATTTCAATAACAATCACTTATAAATCTTACTTTGAATAATCCTTATAGTGATGAAAATTCAATTTTTCTCAAGGGATACTGTTTTATCTTATAAAAACAATGAGTGATCTGCAAAACAGTGATGAAAGCTTGTTCACCAAGAACTAACTACAATATGATAGGAAATGAGCTTTAGCCAAATAATCATGAGGTTCATGACTTCGATGGCACTCAGGAATACAAAGAGAATAATCCACAACGTAACTCAAATCGAGATGAGTACTTGTTCAATGGTTGCATCACTAATGCGAGCATTAGGAAGAAGCAAGAAAAGATAGATAACATCGATACATGTAGGATCTAGAAATCAATGGTAGTCTTTTTATTAATCACAAACAAGTCGAAATTGTACCATAACACATTACGTGTCACTATGTCATACAATTCCAAGAACTCATCCTACCAACTGATGTCTCAGTTAAGTTAGGGATTTTTAAAAGATACCACCATGAACACTAATCTACAAGAGTCGTTAGGTGTTCCACATGTCCCGAAAGATCCATCAGTCCCAATTCAGAAGAAGATTTCTTCAATTTATTTATTGGACACTGGGCATCCTCGTTATTGGACAATGGTTTAGGAACAACCCTTAACACAAACTAAAAATCATTAAAAACCTTATAATTCAATCACAGAACTCAACAACTTCCTCTTAACAATTTCTTATTCCATACAAGTTAAATTTTAACTTTATTCAAGTTTCAACCAACTTATACTCAATTCGATATCCTACCTCATTCTCCAATACTTTCAACCTTATTCTCAGACCTTAAAAGGGCAATAAAAGCTCGATATGATCAACACTTAATTTCCAATCCTATAGCTCTTACAACAACAATGATCATATGAGTCACTAGTATAAGATGACTCACACGTTCAATTAGACTTCTCGGAAAGGTACTAGTGGCATGAGGCTTTTGGGTAATGGTTCCATTGACAGCCTCTAGTGCAACATTCACCCTCTCGATTCTTAAATTTAAGAATTGGGTGACAACGAATCAGATGACACCTTTCCAGGTGGTAACGTTTTGTCAAACTCCACTCTATAAGGAAAGATCGTCATGACATCGATATCAGTTTTAATCTCGCCAGTTCTTCTTTAATATCGTAATCAACTAATATCAACATTTCTACGAATATCAACCATTTGTTTGGATCATAAATATCCACAACTTGGTTTAGATCTAGGATAGCTAGAATTCCTACGGAAATAGCTTAGATTAATTTCCTAGGGGATTTAGGGTTCCTTGTGACAATCTGCGTCGTATAAATACCTCGTATAAATATTAAAATAATCATCAAACAATCACGTAATCAAATTACATCATATATATATATATAATCTAAGTTATATATATATATATATATATATATATATATATATATATATATATATATATATATATATATATATATATATATATATATATATATATATATATATATATATATATTAAAATAACACTTCTCAGTCTGGCCTTGTCGGTAACTCGTGAATTCTTCGGCACAGTTATAGTCAAAAGATTTTGACATTTTTAGAAAAATGTTTATAGTTAAAAGATTTTGAAATCTTTTATTCAAAACCTTGGTTTTTAAAAATCTTTCGTTCTCTATAACGAGAGCTCTGATACCAAATTGTAACACCCCCAAATTTATACAATTCAATACAGCGGAAGACTCGTTGGTGTTACGGGATAGCACATTACTCACATCATAGACAAATCTTAAAAATCACGTCGTTTAATAATAAAGCATTTCCATTCATAAATATCAAATTTACATAGGTCCCAAGTCATTGTATTTCATACAGGTTTTACAAAGCATTTGAATGGAAATTTTTATTTAAGTGCGGGCCATGAATTCTTGTTGTCTTCCCGAGAATTATCTTCAAGTACCTGAGATAAAACATGTTAAAAGAAAAGTTCAGTGATAACGCCGAGTGAATTCATAGAGTTTAATGAAAACTATTAATATATCATCGGTATATATTTATTACCGAAAATCATTTTGTACAAATCTTTGTAATAAGCCATAAAATAGCCAAAGTCATTTTATACAAATCCTTATCAAAAATCATAGTATAGGCTTTCGCCTTCAAAATAATTATACGAACCATTGTCGTTAAAAACATCATACAATACGTTTTATAACGTTGTATAGAGTTGAATAAAAACCTTTATATGAAAATGGTTATGTAAAACCAAAACACAAACATAATATCAATAATAAGACCCCGTATTGCTAGTCAGGCAATATATCGTAATTCAGTGCGTATAGCAATATTTCGTTATTTTTGGATTATTATAAGCTGCATGACATTGTTACCTTACTACAACAAACAACGGGTAGCTAACCCGAAACTCATTTGCCCATCTAAATTAGCGTGTCGTCACAATAATCACGCTGGTGTAAATCTTCTCATACATAAATTCGCTTACCAATCAATGTGGCACGGCGGGGATCAACCGTCAAGGCGCGAACTGGGATGATCGTCCCCAAATAGTACTATTATATGCATAAGCATCTACCAAATCCCGGTAGTTCACAATTCATGCTAATGGGACTTTTAGTGACAAAACCTAACTTTAATAATCCCTTCCATTTCATCTATCGGGTCATATATTCATTCATCGGGTCATACAATCATTCGGGTCCAAATAAATAAACAAACAATCGGGACAAATGGTGTCCTATTTTATAAAAACTAACATGTTATCTCCCTCGCGGGTTTATAAAACATTTCATAAAAACATTTAAAAGAGTGCGAGGCTATGAACTCACGTTGATGTGGGAAAGCGGGTTATCGGCAATTCGGATGTACGGTACGTGCTTCAATCACGGAAACCTAGACAAATAATACTCGTCTTAGACTTTTGTCCAATGACTTTATCAAAATAACAAATATGTATACGTATGATGATTTTATATATATGATGATGATCAAGTGGGTTTATATATTCTCATTTACTTATTTTAGTGTTATGTGTTGGAAATTTTCAAGACTAGTTATACTAGTTCAACTTGTTTACCTTTTGAAGCCCAATGGGCCTATTACAAGCCCAATATATTATATTAGCCCAATTATACTTTTATTATCAGTATTATACTTTTCATGTTGGGCCCAAGTGGGTTAAGCCCAATGAGTAAGTTTATAAGTGTTTAGCCCATTTAGTTGTATTATTAGTCCAATAACGCTAACTTAGCCCGTTAATGTCCGTATGTTATATAGTTCGGGTTTTATCGGTTTTTACTTGTATTAAGTACTTATATATCAGTATATGACTTTTAAAAAGTTTACATTATACGGGTCCGATCGTCTAAGTTTTAATTGACAAAAAACGTTAATTTTACCGTACTAGCCGAAAAGACGTAAAACTTAGTATATAGTTTTATAACTTGGAAAAACATTTATACTTGTAAATTGTATAACATATCCCATTTTAATATCAATATTTATATAACTCTTTTATTATAATTATTATCCACTAGTGGGTTTTATATATTTATATATTTTATATAAATTTTGAGTGCTTATATTATATATTATTTATACAAAATTAGTCCTAAAAATCTAATTTACTAAAATGGTCATATCTAGAGTTCTACATGGAGATAGAACCCCAAATTTTTATCACAGAAACTACATGATATGTGCTTCATTTTATTCCTATAGCTACTGATGAATCAACGTCTAAGTATTTTATAAAATTCGTCCAAAACAGTGTAGTCAGATTTGCACTCTAAACTTGTTTTGATCATATCTCACTCATTATAATGATTACATTGTATGGCCAACTCTCACATGTGTACAAGACTCATAGCTTACTGTATATTAATTTATTCAAGCCATTTTATCAGTTTATCATAAGATTCTTTACTGTTTCATACAACCATCATTTTAAGCATGATTTTAACCTTGTTACCTATGGTTTTTCATCTCTTTAATCATATTTATAAACACTTGATCCCCACACAACATTTTTATCATCATATATTCATCATATACATATACAATAAGAAAGAAAATACATGATTACATAATCAAAATAACAAGAGGATGGGGAGAAAAATCTTTATACCACCAAGATTATGTAGGTATTCATCAAGGCTTGGATTTTTGATGGAGAAACTTGTGATAGATCAACACCAATCTTCAAGACCACCAATACTTGTAAACTTCTTGTAGAAATCAGCCATTGAACATCACCAAATCACCTCCTTGGATGTTAGAATCACCACCAATCAATAGAGCTTGAAAAGGGCTTCTTCATATGTAGAGATAACATAGGATTTGTGGTTAAATTTGATCAAAATGGGGTGTTTAAGGGTGAAGGTTGGACCGTAATGGTGGAGAGGGTGAGAGGATTTTTGAGTGGTTTGCATGAGATGAGTGTGAGAAATGGTTTAGTGCTAGTGGTTTTGTTGGTGTGTAGTTAGCTTGCAAAGTTAAGCAAGACATGTGTCTTGCTTACTTTGTAAGCTTGATACCTAAGGGTGTAAGTAGCTAGTTTTGCCGTCCCATATTGGGGGTGGGGCAAAAGTGGTTTTGTCTCATCTATAATTATTTACGAGTACTCCTCGATTCTAGTTTACTCGATTTGCGTGCCCTCGGGTCGTTTTACAAAAAACGTTTTTATAAATTATGAATCAGCGGCACAAAACGAATCTAAAAAAAATTGTCTCATCAAAAACAGAGTTCGAAAACGTAAATACGTAATCCTAAGGTTTCCGGTTTAGTCGTAAAGGACGTTAAATTATAATCGTAAGTCCTAATCTCTTCTCGTAAATTTGTGAGTTTATGAACCAACTCAAAATTAAAATCCCAAAATAATATTCACGGATAAATTTATTTTCTGAAATGTCGGACTGTCACCAAAAACGGTGTATGTAAACGTAAGCACGTAACGTAGAATCCTCCGGTTTAGACGTAGTTGATGCTACTTCAAGACGTAAACCCAAATTTCTTCCCAAAAATAAGTGAGTTCATATTATAACATTAAAATAATGTTTTCAAATAAATATTGAGAATAAAATATAAACCATAAATTGACGGATTGTCACACAACATCTAACATTTTGAAGATTCCAAGTGGCATGATATTAACATTTAAACCGGTGTCTACCAAAGTATTGTATGTAGTTTTACCTTCCAACCTTATAGGTAGGACAAAATAACCCGGATCTTCTTTTTCTTTCATTACTTTGTTTTCACGGAGCATTTGGATTGCCACATCCTCATATTCCGAGGTTAATCCATCTTCAATCTTCAACTTATCAAGTAAGACCCCATCCACAATCATTTTATACTTATCACTATATTTTAAAGTTTCAATGATTGGTCGATTCATGTTTAACAACATTACTCTTTCTTCAACGTCTTCCCTTAATTCTTGTATTGTTAGTTCTTCTCTAGTTAAGGGTTTTATTAATGGTGAGAGAAGGTCCGTCACCATTATATTTCAATTTGTAAGCATGAGCGGGCTGTTTTCCTTTATTTCTTTTGCCTTTCCCCATATTACAAATAAATCTAGGAGTATCAACTCCCTCGTTTTCAATAGGTGCTAATTCATCAAAGTCGAGATTATCAAGTATCTCGTCAATTTCTTCTAAGTCCATGCTTTCATTCACTTTTGGCCATAAGGAGTGTATGCCACAAGTGATGTCAATTTGTGCTTGGATTGCTTTAGGAAAGATCTTGTAACACCCCCAAATTTATACAACTCAATACAGCGGAAGACTAGTTGGTGTTACGGGTTAGCACATTACTCACATCATAGACAACGCATAAAAATCGCGTTGTTTATTAATAAAGCATTTTCATTCATAAATATCAAAGTTACAAAGGTCCCAAGTCATTACATTTCATACAAAGTTTTACAAAGTATTTGAATCGAAAATATTGTTTAAGTGCGGGCCATGAATTCTTGTTGTCTTCCCAAGAATTACCTTCAAGTACCTGAGATAAAACATGTTAAAAGAAAAGGTCAGCGATAACGCCGAGTGAATTCATAGAGTTTAATAAAATCCATCAATATAATATCAGTATAAAATTATTACTGAAAATCATTTTGTACGAATTATTTTAATAGGCCATAAAATAGCCAAAGTCATTCTATACAAATCTTTATCGAAAATCATAATGTAGGCATTTGCCTTAAAAATCATTATACGAGCCAATATCGTAAAAAAAATCATACAATGCGTCTTATGACGTTGTATGAAAATAAAAACCGTTATATGAATATGGTTATGAAAAACAAAACACGAACATAATATCAATAGTATGACCCTGTATTGCTAGTCAGGCAATACATCGTAATTCGGAGCGTCTATTAGTATTTCGTTAGTTTGGATTATTATAAGCCGCATGACATTGTTACCTTACTAAACCAACAACGGGTAGCTAACCCGATACCAAATTTGCCCATCTAAAGTAGTGTGTCGTCACAAAGGTCATGCTATGGAAATCTTCTCATACATAAATTCGCTTACCAATCAATGTGGCACGACGGGGATCAACCGTCAAGGCGCGAATTGGGGTGATCGTCCCCAAATAGT
The DNA here is from genome assembly GCA_025667525.1 of Glebionis coronaria. Taxonomy (NCBI): domain Eukaryota; kingdom Viridiplantae; phylum Streptophyta; class Magnoliopsida; order Asterales; family Asteraceae; genus Glebionis; species Glebionis coronaria. Next base: position 346,030 of record JANFOE010001993.1, read on the forward strand.
ACTATTATATGCACAAGCGTCTACCAATTCCCGGTAGTTCACAATTCATGCTAATGGGACTTTTAGTGTCATAACCTAACTTTAATAATCCATTTAATTTCATCTATCGGGTCCTTTAATCATTTATCGGGTCATACAATCGGGTCATACAATCATTCGGGTCCAAATCAATAAACAAGCAATCGGGACAAATGGTGTCCTATTTTATAAAAACTAACATGTTATCTCCCTCGCGGGTTTCTAAAACATTTCATAAAACATTTAAAAGAGTGTGAGGCTATGAACTCACGTTGATGTGGGAAGGCGGGTTATCGGCAATTCAGACGTACGGTACGAGCTTCAATCACGGAAACCTATATAAATAATAATCGGTCTTAGACGTTGTCCAATGTGTAACACCCCCAAATCTATACAACTCAATACAGCGGAAGACTAGTTGGTGTTACGGGATAGCACATTACTCACGTCATAGACAACGCATAAAAATCACGTCGTTTAATAATAAAAGCATTTCCATTCATAAATATCAAAGTTACATCGGTCCCAAGTCATATTATTTCATACAAAGTTTTACAAAATATTTGAATGGAAAATATTGTTTAAGTGCGGGCCATGAATTCTTGTCGTCTTCCCGAGAATTACCTTCATGTACCTGAGATAAAACATGTTAAAAGAAAAGGTCAGCGATAACGCCGAGTGAATTCATAGAGTTTAATATAATCCATCAATATAATATCAGTATAAAATTATTACTGAAAATCATTTTGTACAAATCATTTTAATAGGCCATAAAATAGCCAAAGTCGTTTTATACAAATCCTTATCGAAAATCATAATATAGGCATTTGCCTTAAAAATCATTATACGAGCCAATGTCGCAAAAATATCATACAATACGTCAAACCGTTATATGAATATGGTTATGAAAACCAAAACACGAACATAATATCAATAGTATGACCCTGTATTGCTAGTCATGCAATACTTCGTAATTCGGTGCGTCTAATAGTATTTCGTTAGTTTTGGATTATTATAAGCCGCATGACATTGTTACCTTACTAAACCAACAACGGGTAGCTAACCCGATACTCAATTTTCCCATCTAAAGTAGCGTGTCGTCACAAAGGTCACGCTATGGAAATCTTCTCATACATAAATTCGCTTACCAATCAATGTGGCACGACGGGATCAACCGTCAAGGCGCGAACTGGGGTGATCGTCCCCAAATAGTACTATTATATGCATAAGCGTCTACCAAATCTCGGTAGTTCACAATTCATGCTAATGGGACTTTTAGTGACATAACCTGACTTTAATAATCCATTTCATTTCATCTATCGGGTCATTTAATCATTCATCAGGTCATACAATCATCCGGGTCCAAATCAATAAACAAACAATCGGGACAAATGTGTCCTATTTTATAAAAACTAACATGTTATCTCCCTCGCGGGTTTATAAAATATTTCATAAAAACATTTAAAAGAGTGCGAGGCTATTAACTCACGTTGATGTGGGAAGGCGGGTTATCGGCAATTCGGACGTACGGTACGTGCTTCAATCACGGAAACCTAGACAAATAGTACTCGTCTTAGACTCATGTCCAATGACTTTTTAAAAATAACAATTATGTATACATATGATGATTTTATATATATGATGATCAAGTGGGTTTACATATTCTCATTTTTGTGTTATGTGTCGATAACTTTTTACTAGTTTACTAGTTTTACATTTTGGGCCTAAATGGGTTAAGCCCAATAAGTACTTTTTATAAGTGTTTATCTTATTTAGTCCAATTATTAGTCCAATATGCTTAGTTAGCTCGTTAATGTCCGTATGTCCTATGGTTCGGGTTTTATCGGTTTTTACTTGTTATATATGTTTATATATCAGTATATGAGTTTTATTAAATTTTACATTAGACGGGTCCAACCGTCTAAGTTTTATTTAACAAAAACGTTAATTTTTACGGTAATAGCCGAAAAAGTCGTAAAAATCATGTTTATAGTTTTATAACTTATAAAACATAACAAGTTACCATTTTTATAAAATGTCCACTTATTTATCATTGTACATATTTATATAAATAAAATTCATGAGTTAGTGGGTTTTAACTTTACATTTTATACAATATAATTTTGAGTGCTTATATAATAGTATTATACTTTAATTTCCAAAATCTGATTTTTATTTTCATCTTCACCAAAACTGCCATATCTAGAGTTCTATATGGAGATAGAAGCTCAAATTTTTATCACATAAACTACATGATATATGCTCCATTTAACTCTTCTATAGATACTGTTTATTCATCCTCTAAGTGTTTTCTAAAAATCGTCCAAAACAGTGAACTCAGATTTGTACTTTAAACTTGTTTTGATCATATCTCACTCATTACAATGATTCCATTGCATGGCCAACTCTCACATGTGTACAAGACCCATATCTTACTGTATATTAATTCTACTTCATCATTTTATCAGTTCATGACATGTTTCTTTACTGTTTTATACAGCCAACAAATTTAAACAAGATTTTAGCCTTGTTTCTTATAGTTTTTCACCTTTTAAAGCATGTTTATCAACACCAAATCCCTACATAACATTTTTATCATCATATAATCATCATATACATATACAATAGGAAATAAAATACATGATTACATAATCAAAATAACAAGAAGATGGGGAGAACAATCTTTATACCACCATGATGATGTAGGTTGTGATCAAAACATGGATTTTGATGGAGAAACTTGTGAATCACCAAGACCATCTTCAAGACCACCATGCTTCATGAACACCTTGTGGAAAATCAGCCCTAATACTCCATATAAACTCCTCCTTGGATGTTAAAACTTGCACCAATCTTCCTCTTTTTGAATGGAGATTAACATATGTTAATTATAACATATGTTTGTGGTTAAAATTTGTATGGATGGGGTGTTCTTGGTTGGATATGGGACGGCACATAAGGAAGAGGAAGAGAGAATTGTAGCTAGTTTTGCATGTTGTGAATGAGAAGGATGGTTTAGGTAGTGGTTTTTAGTGTAGTTGAAGCTTACAAAGTAAGCTTTTAGCAACAAGTGTTGCTAGTTAACTTAAGAACTTGACACCTCATGTGTTGAGGCAAAAGTTGGCCGTCCCATGTGTGCTAGTGGGGTGGGACAATGTATTTTGTCCTATCTTACTAGTTTACGGGTATTCCTCGATTCTAGTTTTCTCGATTTGCGTGCCCTCGGGTCGTTTTACGAAAAACGTTTTTATAAATTATGAATCAACGTCACAAAACGAATCCAATAAAAATTGTCTCATCAAAAACAGAGTTTGAAAACGTAAATACGTAATCCTAGGATTTCCGGTTTAGTCGTAAAGGACGTTAAAATAAAATCGTAAGTCCTAATCTCTTCTCGTAAATTTGTGAGTTTATGAACCAACACAAATTTAAAACTCCAAAACAATATTCACGGATAAATTTATTTTCTGAATTGTCAGACTGTCACCAAATACGGTGTATGTAAACGTAAGCACGTAACGTTGAATTCTCCGGTTTAGACGTAGTCGACGCTACTTCAAGACGTAAATCCAAATTTCTTCCCAAAAATAAGTGAGTTCATATTGTAACATTAAAATAATGTTTTTAAATAATACTCGAGAATAAAATATCAACCATAAATTGACGGATTGTCTCAGCATTTACCCTTAAACAAGATCTTTGTCCTCAAAGATCATCTTACTACTCGCTTCTTATAAAGTTAAAGCCATGTGGGTATTTCCTCCACATTCGGTCTTTTCTCACAAGTGTAATCCATTATAATACGCGAGTTTCATCAAACATAACTACGGGAATAAGATCAGGCTAAATGTTGACTTACTTTCTCTATCCATGATGTTCACGGGTTTCTGATGAATGCAACTTTTCGCCGATCTAAACTCTACTAAGAAACAAGATTCTCACTTGATAGATATTCCATCAAGTTCGATATACGAAACATAATTCACACAACCTTTGAAGTCCTAGGGTAGATCCAGCTTATATGCCTTTCAAACCAATCTTTTTCATCATCTCAATGGTCCCATACAACGGGGACTTATATCCCATGATTTGTCAGATCATGAATTCATTTTTACAAGGTTAAAAATTTTGGCATAACTTCGCTATCCATCTGGCACTTCAAGATCTACATTTCATATTCACATAACCTCCTGCTCACTATCGGCGATCAATAATCAGATCCTAATTTCAACAATCATTTCAGATCTCGCTGGTCGGGTATTTTGTAAGGTTAGGTTCGCCATCATAGGAAACCTTAAACCTAAAAGACATGTCCAACTCACAATGGGTGTATGTCGGGTGTCTTTATTGTTGGAAATACGTTTTACGTATTAGGAAGGATCGGTCACTCCAACATTAGTTCGTGTAATAGCTCGTAGTTTAGTCATTTGCATTTACTTAAACAAAGCCCAAAACCGAGCCCATGAAATGTATGGGCCGGCGGCCAAATGTAAGCCCAAGCCCATGACAAGGGCTTGAGTATATAAACCCTCTCCTTTGATGGAGAGGGTGTGGTTTCATAATTTACACATAGTTCCTTTTAACTTTCTCTCTCTAAAGTGTGAAATCCACCATCTTTCTATCTCTTTCTCTCTCTAAAAACATAAGCATAGATTTACAAATCTACAAATGGTATCAAGAGCTTGGGATGAAATATAGGTTTGTTTTTGTGTTGAGTATTGTCTTCTAAACAATTCGTAGAGTAAAAATTGGTTTTTGCCGAAATCTTCAAAATTTTTTGGTTTAATCGTAGTATTAAGTAGTGTAACATAAGGATTTGTGCTTAAACGTGTTCTTGGTATCTTGGTTTTCATTAAAACATCAGTTTTCTTGGATCAAAAGTGCAAAAAAGGTTGTGTTCTTCATTCCGAAATTCTAGCAGAAACATCCATCGGAAAGTACAAATTATACTTGGGCTTCCATCGCAATAACCTTACCATCGGAAAGGGTTTGGTTCTACATTGCGATCGTTGGATTTTATTACTTATTCCGATCTGGCATTCCGATCGTACTTTGCGATCTGAGATTCCGACGGGTATAAGGAAGGTTTTTAAGTCGTTACTCTGCTTGAATTTTGTCAGCTACTTTGTGATCTGAGCATTGCGATCTGAGTATTCCGATAGGTTTTGCGATCTGAGTATTACGATAGTTCTTTGCGATCTGAACATTTCGACCGCTTCGCATTGCGATCTAGGCATTCCGATACCGTCATCATTCCGACAGTGTTACATTACGATCTGGACATCCCGATCTGACATTCCGATCTGGTATTCCGATCTGGTATTCCGATCAACATTCCGATCAACATTCTTGTGTAATTTTGTCTTGGAATTTTTGGTTTATCGAGAATATATTTTAGGGGATTTTAACATTGTTTCTTGACTACAACACAAAAGCACTTAACCTTATTTCATTCTTCGATCAACTTTGTAAATCTTAACTTATTGAAATGGAGTACACATCTCTTACGGATAAGTCCATCCTCTCGGGTACGGATAATCGTCCACCAATGTTGGTGAAGACTATGTATGAGGAATGGGCTTCTCGAATGGAACTTTATATGTTGAACAAGGAGAATGGACATCTAATTTGGGCATCGGTGCTCAATGGACCATTAGATTATGATACTGTGACGGAAGGTACGACCACTCGTCCTCGCACAACGGGTGAGTTGACTGGAGATATGAAGATTCAAGATAAATGTGATAAGTATGCTACAAACATCATTCTCCAAGCCCTTCCTCCAGATGTCTACAAACTCGTCAGCAAACATAAAGTTGCCAAAGAGTTATGGGATAGAATTCGGGTTCTAATGCAAGGCACCTCGTTAACTAAACAAGAACGAGAGTGTAAGCTTTATGATACTTTTGATAAGTTTGCCTATGTGCCAGGGGAGACTCTCAATGATTACTATCTGAGATTTAACCTATTGTTGAATGAGCTTAATATCTACGGCATGGCAATCCCTACCTTTCAATTGAACACCAAGTATTTGAACACTCTTCCTCCAGAATGGAAAAAATACGTGACGGATGTTAAATTGGCTAAGGACTTGCATAACACCAATGTGGATCAACTTCAAGCTTTTCTTCGACAACACGAATGCCATGTGATCGAGGCTCGGTTGTCTACACCTCAAGTTCATGATCCACTTGCAATGTATGCTTCTCAACAAAACATGGCTTATACTTATCAACAACCATCATACTTGCAGCAGCCACCACCACACATCTATCAGCAACCACAGCAACCATCTTATCAACCACCAATGATGCCACAGCAAGAATATCAACAAAGTGTTCATCAACAATATTTTCCACAGCAACCACCATATCAGACATCACCATCACAAGCCAACACTTCTCCATTGGGCTATACTCCTCAGCAAGGATATTTTCCAATAGAAGCACAACCAGCACAAGCTTTCTACTCTAATGAACTTCCACCAATCCAAGCACCGGTCTTTACTCCAAATGATACGCCAGCTGATGTACTAAACCATCTCACTGCCTACTTGTCGAAACTTGTTGCAACTAGAGGATTTCCACCAACAAACAATCAGCTCCACACCTCATCAAATCCTCGACAACAAGCCACTATTCAAGATGGTCAAGTGACGGTGCAACCTATTCAGGGAAGGCAAAATTCATATGGACCTCCTACAAGGACTGGGAACAATCAAGCTGTGAATTCTCAAGCTAGTGGAAATGGGAGTCCTGTTGGTCCTAAGAAGGTTGTGACTTGCTACAATTGCCGAGGACAAGGTCATATGGCTAGGGAATGCAATCAGCCGAAAAGGAGAAGGGATGATGCATGGTTTCGTGAGAAGATGTATTTGGTTGATGCTCAGTCTAAGGGGAAGATTTTGGATTCAGAGGAGTTAGCATTTCTTGCAGACCCAGGGGCAGCAGATACTGAAGGCATTGCAGTCGTTTCTACTTCTAATGCAACTTATCAAGCGGACGATCTTGATGCATACGATTCGGATTGTGATGACATTCACTCTGCCCAAGCTGCTCTCGTTGCTAATCTCTCTCACTACGGTTCTGATGTCATCAGTGAGGTACCAACCACATCTAATAATATTGATGATAACCAACATCAAGTTGGGCATGAAAATGACAACCTCGAACAACATTCGGGAACTAGTAACTCAAATGATGTGGTACCCAATTCTACACATTTGAGTGAACCTCAACCAAATGCTACGACGGGTATGGAATCTTATGCTCAACATGATTTGGTAATGGTGCCTAAACATATTATTGATCAAATGCATATGGCCCTCAGACAATCCGTAGATACCAATTCCACCCTAACTACTGAGCTTGTGTTGCATAAAGAAAAGGTCAAAGCTTTTGAAATGGTCCCTCAAGAAGAGAAAATAACATGTTCTGAATTTGACCAATTTCGTTTTGAAAAGATTGAACACTTGAAAGAAATAGAATTATTAAAAGCTAATCTTTCCAATGAATTAAAAGAAAAAGAGTCGGTTGTCAATGATTTTCAGAAACTTAAAATGGATTTCGAAACTCTCGAGTCTAAAAAGGTTGAATCGGAAATTAATGCTACCAAACTTCTTAAATTTAAAGAACAACAGCTTTTAAAACAATACGCTTCTATAGAAAAAGTTCATCTTTTAACTAAATCATTTAAAGAATTCGAACTTAAGCGTCTTCAAGATTTACCACCTAATCCCGGTTATGCAAAACAAGCTCAGGAATATATTCCCGGTCTTTATGATATGACCATAATTGGAAAATCGAAAGAAGCACCTTTTGTTCGTAGTACTGAGGAGACATAATCACTTGGGGATGAAGCTCATTCTAAAATGCTTTCAAAATTCCATACAATTGATTATGATCAACATAACAAAGATCAATTTTCGAAAAAGACACGCATTCGCTTACAAAAGGAATTAGCAGAATTAACAGTTCTTGTGCCCCAAAGTTTGTCAAATGAAAACCTTCCTAGTACGTCTCCTACACTCGTCAAAAAGGATTTAACGAAGTTAATTCCACCGGTAAGTAAGGCGTCCGTTAACTTAAATACGGTTCACCAACACTTAGCCGATTTTGACAAGGTCATTTTGGAACGTACGACGGCCACGGCCATAACGGAAGGTGAATGGAACTTTGAGCACACTAGAGCTGCGTTTCGAGATGAAATTGTTCCGTTTGTAAACAATGTTAAAACTTGTCTTCGTAATATTGATCAAGATTTGTTTTTGGAAATAGAAGAAGTTAGACGTGTTTTTAATGAAATGGAAGATGCTTATGAAAACAGTTTACTTGAAATAGAACGGGTTTCACGCCATAATGATCTGCTTCTGAATCAAGTGATGTCTCATGATATAGTTTCTGTCTGTGTGAATACAAGTGTTGATAATGATTCTATTGTGCATAATGTTGAATCTGTGGATACTGTGGTAGATAGTACTTGTCACGAATCTGACGCTGAATTTTTAAAGCTTCAAGATTCATATTCTTCGCTTTCAAAACGTTTTGATGAGATTCAAACACATTGTATTTCGCTTGAATGCAAGCAACAATTTATTCAAGAAATCTTTGAAACGTCATTCGAAGGTGTTAATATCGATGATGCAAATTTTGAAAATAATTTTCGATTGAATTTACAATCAAAACAACGTCAGCCAAGTGACAAGGTTGCTCAATCTTTGCCGATAGACATAGAGAAATCTAAGGAGCTTAACTGTGTGAACGTACTTGAGGCTGCTGAGAATCTTAAACTTGATCTAGATAATCGAGTTTCCAAGATTTTGTCCAAAGTTGATAACTTAAAACAGAAAAATACACGACTCTTCGATTCAGTAAAGCCCGCATGTGTTGATACTACTGCACAGAATCAATCATTGATTGAACAATTGAATCGAAAGTCGGTGGAAATATCTGATTTGAGGGAACAAATTTGTGATAAGAATCTGGTCTTGGCTGAGTTAAAGGAAACACTTCGTACTCTAAAAGGTAAGAATGTTGTGGATTACGCAGCCACTGTCTCAGCATCGGCCTCTAGTGCAATCAAAAGGAACCTTATAGCCGTCACACCACTTAACAAGGGCCCCTAGGACTAAACCATCTCAAACTTTGGTCACTAAAGATAAGGCGGAATCAAAACCACCTTCTAATATTCCCGTGTTGCCTTCTACAAGAGTAAGCACCACTACTAAGGCTCAAAGATCTAAGCTTAAGTGAAACAAGAAGAATGATAGGATCTTGCCCCCATCTAGTAGTCAAGTGAAGAAGAAAGTAGAAGCCCATCCTAGGAATGTTATTTATGTTTTGAATAAAAAGAATCATGTAGCTAAACCTAAAGGCTCTGCGGTTGTGCAGCGTTCTAAGCCTGCTGTGAATTCTAATTTGAAATGTTGGAATTGCAATGAATGTATGTTTTCTAGTCGTCATGATTCTTGCCTTATTGACCATGTGAATGAGATGTATTCCCGGAAAAATGGATTAGAATGGAAACCGACTGGGAAAGTGTTAACCCAGGTTGGTTGGATGTGGCGCCCCACTGGTAGAACTTTCACTATAGCAGGAAATATGTGCCCTTTAACTAGGATCACTCCCACTGAAGTGAAGAAAGCGTGCCCTTTAACTAGGAGTACCAAGGCTACCAAAACACAAGCGTGTCCTTTAACTAGGAACACTGACACTACTGTAGGAACCAAGTGCCCTTTAAATAGGTCTACTCCCACTGTAGTGCCCGCAAATAATCCAAAACCTAAGAAAGTTGGAACAGTAAAACCTGTTAGTGCTAAAACTATCATTAGAAAACGCAGGAAATCTAAGGGTCTCAAAAATGTTAGCAATTCTGATAATTCTATATCTATATCTGCTAACACTCAGGAACCAATAGTTTCCAATGCATTGTCTACTGTTGTTACTGAAAACAGGTGGTCCAAATTGTTCTCTGGTATTTGGACTCTGGTTGCTCCAAGCATATGACCGGAGATCGCTCTCAGCTCAGAAATTTCGTCAGCAAGTTTCTTGGTACGGTTCGATTTGGAAATGATCATATTGCAAAGATAATGGGTTATGGTGAATATCATATTGGGAATGTTATAATTTCAAGAGTGTATTACGTGGAAGGTCTCGGTCACAACTTATTTTCTGTGGGACAATTTTGTGATGCAAACCTAGAAGTTGCTTTTCGAGAGCATACCTGCTTCATTTGTAATTTGGAAGGGGTTGATTTATTGAAAGGTACTCGAGGGAATAATTTGTATACTTTGTCTCTACAAGACATGATGGCCGCTTCTCCCGTATGTCTTCTCTCCAAAGCATCAAAGACTAAGTCATGGTTATGGCATCGACGGTTATCTCATCTTAACTTTGACGCTATTAATCACTTGGCGAAAAACGAACTTGTTCGTGGTCTTCCTAAACTATCATTTCACAAGGATCATTTGTGTTCCGCGTGTACAATGGGGAAAAGCACTAAGAAGTCTTACAAACCCAAGACGGAAGACACCAACCAAGAGAAACTTTATCTTTTGCATATGGATCTTTGTGGGCCAATGCGTGTTGAAAGTCTTAGTGGCAAAAAGTACATCCTCGTCATTGTCGATGATTACTCTCGGTTTACATGGGTGAAATTTCTTAAAGCAAAAAATGAGGCACCTAAATTCATCATCAGATTTCTCAAGATGATTCAAGTGCGTCTCAACACTACTGTCCGACGCATTCGTACAGATAATGGAACCGAATTTGTGAATCAAATTTTGCGTGATTATTATGAAGACGTTGGCATATCTCATGAAACATCCGTTGCACGCACTCCACAACAAAACGGTGTCGTTGAAAGGCAAAATCGCACACTTATGGAAGCTGCTCGAACGATGTTAATTTACGCAAAGGCTCCATTGTTTTTATGGGCAGAAGCAGTATCCACAGCAGTGTACACCCAAAACCGGTCACTAATTCGTAAACGCCATGGTAAAACACCTTATGAGCTTCTCCATGGAAAAGTACCAGATTTATCATATCTTCATGTATTTGGTTCTTTTTGCTATCCAAATAATGATGGTGACAATTTGGGAAAACTTCAACCAAAGGCTGATATTGGTATTTTCATTGGTTACGCACCCGCAAAGAAGGCATTTCGAATCTACAACCGTAACTCTCGCAAAATCCTTGAAACTATGAATGTTGATTTTGATGAGCTGACAGCAATGGCTTCTGAGCAAAGCACCTCTGAACCCGCACTTCATGAAATGGGACCCAGTAATATTAGTTCTGGTCTTGTCCCAAACAACCCTACTTCATCATTTATACCACCTACTAGGAATGAATGGGATACGTTGTTTCAACCGTTCTTTGATGAATTCTTTACTCCTTCAACTATTGTTGCTCCAGAACCTGAGGTAATAGCTCCGGTAACCGAAGTTGTCGCTTCAGCAAACGAAGCACAATCAGATACATCTGCACCTACAATTGGTCAAGATATACCATCCACAAGTAATTCTCAACCAACACATGTAACAACTACCCACGTCATGCCTATTGATGATGAAGAGGATGATGATGATCACGATTTGGAATTCGCTCAAATGCGTGACCTTCCATTCTTTGGTGTACCTATTCCCGACCCTAATCAAGTCGGGTCGTCCACCACAGAGGAAGCTCCTTCTACAGTTTACTCCAATCCACGGATTCATGAACATGACAGCAAGTGGACAAAGGATCATCCTATAGATTCTATTATTGGTGACCCTAATCGTCCTGTATCCACACGAAGTCAGTTACAAGAAAGTGCAATGTTTTGTCACTTTGATGCTTTTCTCACTGAAGTTGAACCTAAGACATGGAAAGAAGCTTTTACTCAATCCTGTTGGATAGAAGCTATGCAAGAAGAACTTAATGAGTTTATACGTCTTGAAGTATGGGAACTTGTCCCATGCCCGGATCAAGTGCAGTTACTCACTTTGAAATGGGTTTACAAGGTGAAACTCGATGAGTTAGGCGGAATATTGAAAAACAAAGCTCGACTAGTAGCCCGTGGATACAAGCAATTATTGGGTGTCGACTGTATGGAATCCTTTGCACCTGTTGCCCGTTTGGAAGCTATTAGACTATTCCTCGCTTATGCAGCCCATATGAATATGATCGTCTATCAGATGGATGTGAAGACGGCATTTCTTAATGGTGAAATCAAGGAAGAAGTCTATGTTCAACAGCCGGATGGTTTTGTGAATCCTAATTATCCCAATCATGTGTACAAGCTAAAGAAGGCTCTTTATGGGTTGAAGCAAGCTCCACGCGCATGGTATGATCTATTGTCACAATTCCTCATTACTCAAGGCTTCGCAAAAGGCAAGGTGGATCCCACGCTGTTCATTCAGAAACGAGGTAAAGATATGATTATGGTACAAATATATGTTGATGATATTATATTTGCAGCCTCGACCCAAACCTTATCGGATGAGTTTGGGACACTCATGTCTTCCAAGTTTAAGATGTCAATGATGGGCAAGGTATCATTCTTCTTAGGTCTTCAGATATCTCAGAGTCCCAGAGGCATCTTTATTAATCAATCCAAATATGCCCTTGAATCGCTTAAGAAATATAAGATGGAATCTTGCGACCCCGTGGACACTCCAATGGTGGAGAAATCTAAGCTTGATGCAGATCCACATGGAGTTGCCGTTGATCCGACACTTTATCGTGGAATGATCGGTACTCTTCTGTATATCACAGCCAGTTGCCCTGATCTTCAGTTTGCTATATGTATGTGTGCCAGGTATCAAACTAGGCCTACTGAGTTACACTTAGCTACTGTTAAAAGGATCTTTCGATATCTTAAAGGAACCATTAATCGGGGACTTTGGTATTCGAAGGACTCTTCTATTGCACTAATGGCATATGCAGATGCGGATCACGCGGGTTGTCAAGATACAAGGCGTAGCACGAGTGGAACTTTGCAACTACTAGGAGATCGACTAATCAGTTGGGCATCGAAAAGGCAAAAAAGCGCTGCAATTTCAAGTACGGAAGCAGAATACATAGCTATGTCCGGTTGCTGTGCTCAAATTCTTTGGATGAGATCGCAATTAACCGACTATGGTCTAGGTTTCAACAAGATTCCGATGTATTGTGACAACAAGAGTGCAATTGCCTTATGCTGCAACAACGTTCAATTCTCCCGGTCGAAGCATATTGACATTCGCTACCACTTCATTAAGGAGCAAGTGGAAAATGGAGTAATCGAGCTTTACTTTGTCCGATCTGAGTATCAATTGGCGGATATTTTCACGAAGTCTTTAGATCGCGCTCGAATTGAATTTTTGGCCGACAAGCTAGGAATGAGAACCTTCTCGCCTGAGACTCTTAAGGAACTAGCAGATGAAGCGAAAGAATAGTCTTGGTAAAACTATTCTCCGTATCCTTGGTGATCATCTGTATATATTGTTTATATTTTTATCCACAAAAGCAAAATACAAAAATATAAAACCATATAAAAACCATAAAAATTGAAAAATTCATTAAAATCCAAAAATATTTTTACTTTATTTTTCAAAGGCATGTCTTTTGGTACGATAATATTTACGGCTTTAGAAATGTTGATTAATATTGACACGGCGCCATAAATAGAGTTCGTACAAAAGTTGTAAATATTTCATAAAACATGCCTAAATGGCTTGTAGTTATTTCAGACTGCAACCCGGTTTTCACATTAAAGTCAGGTATTTCTTATGAAAGCTTTGGCTCTCAACGGGAATTAATTTTCTCGGGCAAGGTTTACTTTAAAACCTTGTAAGGGATCAAGTTTACTTTATAACTTGGTCTAACACAAATCTATGTACGTTTCAGTGCATTTATTTGTTAAAACAAGAGAAGTCTTGTTTTTATGAAGCTATCATCTCTACAACCATGCTATCTACAATTGGTATCTACATACTCGACGATGCGACTACTCAACCGACGACTACAGCTCTTTTAATAGAACACGGGTCAACAATTGAGGGGGAGAAATTGTCAAGCATTCAGAATCTTCGATGCCGAACGTGCCAAGCTCACTAACTGGTGTCAAGACAACAATACCAATCGTACATGTGGTGTCAAGAGATGACTTCAGACGTGACGAGGCGACCAACATATGCTGACAAGAACCATTTGATCTTATCATATGATGTTCTCATCTATCAGGTCCAACCTTGTCAATTCTTTTTTAATATGGTGAATATGTGACCAGGCTACAAATCGATATCATATCTCATACGTTTGATATCATGAAGACAAAATGGACTTGCATTTTTCTTCCCAAAACCTTTGTTAAAACTTAATTAAATCAATTGATATTAAAAACATCGATTGGGTTAATATTTTTAATATGGGGGAGAAAATGTGATTTAATATGGGATATTATCACAAATGGTTTGACTTAATGTGCTGGCTCATCCCGACATGTGCGAAATGTTTTCGAATATCGTGGCATATGTTAAGGGGGAGCAAAATGGTTTTGCAATATCAAAATGGATTTTCATGGTGACATATACTTACCCGAAACCCATTTATTTCACGACGATGAAGATTGTGGTGACATAAGGATGGTAGGATAGGTTAAGTCCTATGATTCTTCCAGAACCGGAGGAATCTTCCCAAGGACATTCCATAGCTAGAAATAGTAGTCCTTAGGAAAGATGGAGAAAGATTGTGAACGTAGCTGAATGCCGACCAAGTACTTAAGTTAGCACTGGAACAATCACAACAAGGTGCTAGTTATGACGTATTGGTAAGCATTGAAGGGGTTGAAGAATGAAAAAGAATTATAAAGATAAAGGGTGTAAAGAAAGAAGCCCTCCTTACAACTTAGGCAGAAACCAGGTCAAAACATATGCTATTGAGATCATTTTAATGATTCTTGATATTGAAGACAGACATCATGGACCCAGTGATGCAATGCACAACCCATCCCAGCTAACTCAGATATCTCTCAAAAGGTATTTGTTCACACGGAGACAACACGTTATCTATCGATTTATTCACTCCGAATAAATTAGTACTGAAATGGTGGCACTCCTCTCCAGCCTCCGATCACTAAAATCCAAAGTGCACGATCGAGTCTAGAGCCATTTGAGATTATCAAATATCTCATTAGGACACACTTTCATATTTCCTTGCTTACTCACACACTGTGAAAAGTAAGAAAGATTGTAAGAGTCCTACGCAAAATCTTCATGATCTTGCCTGAACATCCGAGTAATACGAAAGTATTTACAATGAAGATGGAAATCCTTCTTGAGCGAACATCAAAAAGCTCATGGTAGGTGACTTGTGCGATTCTTTATGAATCAAACTTGTGATAACTAGAAAGCAACAGCTGTTTAATTCGTAACTGAATTTAAACACGTTCCAGGCCTCTACGCAATGTCATAATGATCTTGCCAGAACACTCAGAGTGATACCTTAGTGTTCACAGTGATGAGTGGAAATCCTTCTAGTGTTAACCTCAAACAGCACTTGGTAGGTAACTTGCAAGATTCTATACGAATCAAGCTCGTGACAACTGGAAAGCAACGATGGTGCGGTTCTTAATTGAATTTCACTTGTTCCAGGAACATGAATTGACGGCTTCAAATCATGCGGATAATTTTATCCAAATGATTCACTCTTTATGCTCGCAGTCAGCTTTGGACGGTCGAATAAAGAGAACGGGATTTACCCGCGAAATCCTGTCAGGAAGTTACTTAATTGAAACTATCCGTCACGGGTACGATATCTAATATCGTCCAACGGTCTTCACCGACCGGAGGTAAAATGCTACCGAATTAGAATGAAATGTTCAAAGCCATTTCGTTCGTGTCTACTTATGTTGCAGCATTTGAAGACGGTGGCGTTGCGGGATCCAAGAAGAAGTCGTCCCCGCATGCTTATACTTTATGCACTTAATATCTCATCTAATTCAAGAAAGCCTAAAAGTTAAGTCTTCCGCTGTTTCAAACTCTGAAGCTTTCAAGAATTACGAAGGTATAAGTATGTGGGACGTGAGGTCACGAAGAGGCGAAGATCAAGTGATGGATGCACAAGATCAAGGCAAGAGATTGCTGCTCAAGATTGATATCAAAGATCACATCAGCATGTTCACCAGAAAAGAAAAAGAAAAAGAAAGACGAAGACTACGAGTTCAAGACAAGCATAGTATGCTAGGTTTATTTTATTATTGTAACTTGGGTAACGCCCTTGTTTGGAGTGACCTCCCTTAGGGGGAGATTGTTGGAAATACGTTTTACGTATTAGGAAGGATCGGTCACTCCAACATTAGTTCGTGTAATAGCTCATAGTTTAGTCATTTGCATTTACTTAAACGAAGCCCAAAACCGAGCCCATGAAATGTATGGGCCGGCGGCCAAATGTAAGCCCAAGCCCATGACAAGGGCTTGGGTATATAAACCCTCTCCTTTGATGGAGAGGGTGTGGTTTCATAATTTACACATAGTTCCTTTTAACTTTCTCTCTCTAAAGTGTGAAATCCACCATCTTTCTATCTCTTTCTCTCTCTAAAAACATAAGCATAGATTTACAAATCATCATTTATCTCAATTCCTGCTTACAAATGCTCTAATATAGATCCTAACAAGATTAGATCTCGATCCTAATACGATAATTATCAATGATAATCTCTCCAAAGGAAAACGATTATATGGTTCATTACCAAAGGTCATTCATTCAAACATAAAACAGCACTTATATTACTTTGTATCGTTACTTTACCTCGTCCCTTTGATTGGGTGGTACATAGTACTCTTATCAAGGTTCGTTATCAATGATTTCTGAGCAAATCTCTAGAAATTCGATGCGAAGCGAGGATCTTGATAAAGATGTTCGATACAGGCACACTATGTTTACATAACTCTTTTGCATTTATCATTAACGGGAATGATATTAGCAGATTTGGTCAGCCTGTCGACGATGATCCAAATCGAATCAAATTCAGATGATGACCTTTGCAATAGCTAGACGTTTACTAATGTATGAGGCGATGTCTGCCTTCATAATTGCCATTAGTACAACTTCTTCAGACAAAGATACTTTTAGTCAAAAATGACATACATATAATACTTATACTTATAAATTCCATCATAACTATATCTCACAATCCTCCATATTTAGACAATCACATGTGGTCTTTAAAACATTTAACGCTATCGGCTTCTCAACTCTAATGGTTCATACTAGCCGTGAAACCTTTCACTATTTATATTATCCTTTTTACAAACATTGTTTATTTTTATATCGTTCAGCAATTTATTTTGCACCTTCATTATTAAGGAACACATCCTAATTGGTTCTTTATATTTTCTACATAATGCGCCAGTATTTATATTCATTTTTCCTGATGATATAATTATCATGTCCATATTTATTCAAAAATTATTTCTTCACATTTTCTGAGTTTTAGTTTCTCTTCAACTATCATCTTTATCCGTTTTACTCAATCTGTCGTTTAAAGCATCGATAATTATTATAATTAATTAAATAATTATTCGTTAATTTTTATGAAGCGTAAACGTAAAAGTTTTAAATTTCTTAGTTCGACCAATTATATAAAATGTTCAAAAATAAATTTGAATTTAACTAACACGATTTTTGTTGATTTATCGAAAATAATTAATAGGATTCGTAAATGTTCGAAAAATCTTTGGTTATATTGTGGTCAAAATTTTCTTAGTTTGAAAAGCGTAAATTATCGTTTCAAATTTCAAGTCATGGTTCAAATGGTTTCCTCAATCCCTTTTAGGTTATCTTGGGGTATACACAAACATTTACCCCTAAACAGAAGTTTAGTTAAATGGTTTGTGTATAAGGGAATAATCCCTTAAAAATCCTTTGTTAAAACGTTTGTCAAAATATATTTGCACTTTCTTTTTAGTATAACCCAAAGTCTTAAATGACTTCTAATTTTTGAAGAGTCAATTTATATTTCATTATCTATTAATCACACGGTTAAATCATGTAAAGTATTAAGTCTTAAGCCTTATGTTAAGTATTCAAGGTAAAAAATTTTAATTGTTCGGCCAATTCAGGGCAATCTATAATTAATTATTAACTCATTCTTATTCTTATAAACAAACAAATGGTCCTTAATGATCACGAGCATAAATTTATCAAATTACAGCCCACACACGTGATTCACCAAATTTATGAATGCTACATGTGTATTAGTCAATCCAAACGACATAACATGAAACTCGTAATGTTCATTACAAGTACAGGATGTAGTGATTGGAATACATAATCCTTTTTCGCAGATGCGAAGTTGATGATAACTATGCCATGGATCAAAAACCTTGTAAATGATCGAACAATTCTTCCATTTCGAGTTATGGATATCGCTTTCGATTGTCAATTTACTCAGTCACAATAATCTATAAATATAAGGAATGATAACACCATAGCTCTTCATGATGACAGGCTTGGTATAATAAAATCTTTCTCCGACAACTCTCTCAGTTGTACGGTAATTCCTTTAATTCAGATGGTGCTGACATACATTGCACAAGCCACAGGTGCATCACCGGGAATAAAATCAATACCAAATTCAATCTTGCCTTAATGGCAAAAGTCTAGGTAATTCATCAACAAATACTTCCTAAAATTTCAGATAACATTATCATCTTTTAATACATTTATTTTAAGTTCTTTCTAGATTATAATATCTATGACTAATTCAAATCATTCATGGTATAATTTTAAGTCTGAATACAGGATATCGTCATCCACCAAGAATTATTTAGATCACTTTTGATAATCAACATCTTATCTTTTAGGGGAATTCTACTCGAGTTCCCATCAATTAAGACAATGTCGTCGATAAGATGTGAACTTCTCAAAAGACTAATAATAACTCATAATCCTTCACAAATTCAAGGATATTAGGATACACAACTACTATTAAAAGAGTAAGGTCAACGCATAATCTACGCGAGAGAATTTCCAATCAGATACAGACGAAAACATTTAATGAATATGAATATATCTCATGTTTTCATAATTTGAGTACGCATTCGAAAGCTCCTCGGATCGTTACCCAGGTCATTCAAATGAAACCAAATCAAAAGAAATGATAGGAACGTCGATACATCCAGTCGGGTATCAACACTCGGTAATCAGATACTTTTCCTAAGAATCTCACTACGGGATAATTTGGACAAGAAAGAATTGTCAATTGTCAAATAAGACAATTCCCACAGATGAGTAAATTCGACTCAGAAGAATAGATGCTACAGGCACATATGTAAGTGTCCCTAACATTATGTCCCTATTTTTCACTTCTTGCAGATCTCATAAATTTTAATCTTTCACAATCTTCAAAGAAAAATTAGTGTTTATTAATCAGTTTTATAGTGACTACTAATCAGCCTTGCATGGTTACTTCCAAATTGTATGTAGGCGCACAACTATATACAATTTCAAGATTAACGATGCAATACTCAGTTCGTCAAAATTTTATCATTATGTTTATAATAAAAACATTTTCATGCTTAATTCTTAAATAAGAATCAAGAATAAATTTACAAAGATTTTCTTTGTTATGGAAACAATTATGTTTTCCAAGGTGTTTTATAAACAATTTCATTTCAATAATGATTACTTTTAAATCCCACTTTAAATAATCCTTTCAGTGATGAAAATTCAATCTTTATCAACGGATACCGTTTTATCTTATAAAAACAATTAGTGATCTGCAAAAGAGGGATGAAGAGTTGTTCACAAAGAACTGACTACAATATGATAGGAAATGAGCTTTAGCCAAATAATCATGAGGGTCATGATCTCGATGGCACTCATGAAGAATGATTCTCAACGTAGCTCAAATCAAGATGAGTACTTGTTTAATGGTTGCATCACTAATGCGAACATTAGGATGAAGCAATAAGAGATAGATAACATCGTTACATGTAGAATTTAGCAATCAAAGGTAGTCTTTTTCATTAATCACAAACAAGTCAAAATTGTACCGTAATACATTACGTGTCACTATGTCATACAGTTCTCAGAACTCATCCTACCAACTGATATCTCAGTTAAGTTATGGATATTTAAAAGATACCACAATGAATACTAATCTACAAGAGTCATTCGGTGTCATGCCTGTCCTGGAAGATCCATCGGTCCCAATTCAGAAGAAGATTTCTTCAATTTATTTCTTGGACACTGGGCATCCTCGTTAGTGGACAATGGCCTAGGAACAACCCTTAACACGAACTACCAATCAATCAAAACCTTATGATTTAATCACAGAACTTAACGACTTCCTCTTAACAATCTCATATTCCATACAAGTTAAATTTTACTTTATTCAAGTTTTAAACAATTTTATACTCAATTCGATATCCTACCTCAGATTCCAATACTTTCAGCCTTATTTATAAACCTTAAAAGGGCAATAAAATCTTGATATGAATCAACACTTAATTTTCAATCCTATATCTCTTACAACAACAATTATCAAATGAGTCACTAGTATGAAATGACTTGATCATTCAACTAGACTTCTCGGAAAGGTACTAGTGCCATGAGGTTTTTGGGTAATGGTTCCAATGACAGCCTCAAGTGCAACATTTACCCTTTCGATTTCAATTTAAGAATTTGATGACAACGAATCAGATGACATCTTTCTAGGTGGTAACGTTTTGTCAAACTCCACTCTATAAGGAAAGATCGTCATGACATCGATATCAGATTTAATCTCGCCAATTCTTTTTCAATATCACAATCAACTAATATCTACATTTCTACGAATATCAACCATTTGTTGGGATCATAAATATCCACAACTTGGTTTAGATCTAGGATAGCTAGAATTCCTACGAGAATAGCTTCGATTAATTTACTAGGGGATTTAGGGTTCCTTGTGACAATCTACGTCGTATAAATACCTCGTATAAAAATCAAGATAATCATCAAACAATCATATAGTAAAATTACATCATATATATATAATCTAAGTTATATATATATATTAAAATAACACTTCTCAGTCTGGCCTTGTCGGTAACTCGGGAATTCTTCGGCACCGTTATAGTCAAAAGATTTTTAGACATTTTTTTTTAGAAAAATGTTTGTAGTTAAAAGATTTTGAAATGTTTTATTCAAAACTTTGGTTTTAAAAATCTTTCGTTCTCTATAACGAGAGCTCTGGTACCAAACTGTAACACCCCCAAATTTATACAACTCAATAAAGCGGAAGACTAGTTGGTGTTACGGGATAGCACATTACTCACATCATAGACAACGCATAAAAATCGCGTCGTTTAATAATAAAAGCATTTCCATTCATAAATATCAAAGTTACATCGGTCCCAAGTCATATTATTTCATACAAAGTTTTACAAAATATTTGAATGGATAATATTGTTTAAGTGCGGGCCATGAATTCTTGTCGTCTTCCCGAGAATTACCTTCAAGTACCTGAGATAAAACATGTTAAAAGAAAAGGTCAGCGATAACGCCGAGTGAATTCATAGAGTTTAATATAATCCATCAATATAATATCAGTATAAAATTATTACTGAAAATCATTTTGTACAAATCATTTTAATAGGCCATAAAATAGCCAAATTCGTTTTATACAAATCCTTATCGAAAGTCATAATATAGGCATTTGCCTTAAAAATCATTATGCGAGCCAATGTCGCAAAAATATCATACAATACGTCTTATAACGTTGTATGAAAATAAAAACCGTTATATGAATATGGTTATGAAAACCAAAACACGAACATAATATCAATAGTATGACCCCGTATTGCTAGTCAGGCAATACTTCATAATTCGGTGCGTCTAATAGTATTTCGTTAGTTTTGGATTATTATAAGCCGCATGACATTGTTACCTTACTAAACCAACAACGGGTAGCTAACCCGATACTCAATTTGCCCATCTAAAGTAGCGTGTCGTCACAAAGGTCACGCTATGGAAATCTTCTCATACATAAATTCGCTTACCAATCAATGTGGCACGACGGGGATCAACCGTCAAGGCGCGAACTGGGGTGATCGTCCCCAAATAGTACTATTATATGCATAAGCGTCTACCAAATCCCGGTAGTTCACAATTCATGCTAATGGGACTTTTAGTGACATAACCTAACTTTAATAATTCATTTCATTTCATCTATTGGGTCATTTAATCATTCATCAGGTCATACAATCATCAGGGTACAAATCAATAAACAAACAATCGGAACAAATGTGTCCTATTTTATAAAAACTAACATGTTATCTCCCTCGCGGGTTTATAAAATATTTCATAAAAACATTTAAAAGAGTGCGAGGCTATGAACTCACGTTGATGTGGGAAGGCGGGTTATCGGCAATTCGGACGTACGGTACGTGCTTCAATCACGGAAACCTAGACAAATAATACTCGTCTTAGACTCATGTCCAATGACTTTATAAAAATAACAATTATGTATACATATGATGATTTTATATATATGATGATCAAGTGGGTTTACATATTCTCATTTTTGTGTTATGTGTCGATAACTTTTTACTAGTTTACTAGTTTTACCTATTTATCTATTTTAAGTCCAATAAGCTTATTATAAGTTCTTTAACTTGTTTTAATCCATTCTATACTTATATTATCATTATCTATACTTTCCATGTTGGGCCTAAATGGGTTAAGCCCAATAAGTACTTTTTATAAGTGTTTATCTTATTTAGTCCAATTATTAGTCCAATATGCTTAGTTAGCTCGTTAATGTCCGTATGTCCTATGGTTCGGGTTTTATCGGTTTTTACTTGTTATATATGTTTATATATCAGTATACGAGTTTTATAAAAGTTTACATTAGACGTGTCCAACCGTCTAAGTTTTATTTAACAAAAACGTTAATTTTTACGGTAATAGCCGAAAAAGTCGTAAAAATCATGTTTATAGTTTTATAACTTATAAAACATAACAAGTTACCATTTTTATAAAATGTCCACTTATTTATCATTGTACATATTTATATAAATAAAATTCATGAGTTAGTGGGTTTTAACTTTACATTTTATACAATATAATTTTGAGTGCTTATATAATAGTATTATACTTTAATTTCCAAAATCTGATTTTTATTTTCATCTTCACCAAAACTGCCATATCTAGAGTTCTATATAGAGATAGAAGCTCAAATTTTTATCACATAAACTACATGATATATGCTCCATTTAACTCTTCTATAGCTACTATTGAATCATCCTCTAAGTATTTTCTAAAAATCGTCCAAAACAGTGAACTCAGATTTGTACTTTAAACTTGTTTAGATCATATCTCACTCATTACAATGATTCCATTGCATGGTCAACTCTCACATGTGTAAAAGACCCATAGCTTACTGTATATTAATTCTACTTAATCATTTTATCAGTTCATGACATGTTTCTTTACTGTTTTATACAGCCAACAAATTTAAACAAGATTTTAGCCTTGTTTCTTATAGTTTTTCACCTTTTCAAGCATGTTTATCAACACCAAATCCCCACATAACATTTTTATCATCATATAATCATCATATACATATAAAATAGGAATTAAAATACATGATTACATAATCAAAATAACAAGAAGATGGGGAGAACAATCTTTATACCACCATGATGATGTAGGTTGTGATCAAAACATGGATTTTGATGGAGAAACTTGTGAATCACCAAGACCATCTTCAAGACCACCATGCTTCATGAACACCTTGTGGAAAATCAGCCCTAATACTCCATATAAACTCCTCCTTGGATGTTAAAACTTGCACCAATCTTGCTCTTTTTGAATGGAGATTAACATATGTTAATTATAACATATGTTTGTGGTTAAAATTTGTATGGATGGGGTGTTCTTGGTTGGATATGGGACGAAACATAAGGAGGAGGAAGAGAGAATTGTAGCTAGTTTTGCATGTTGTGAATGAGAAGGATGGTTTAGGTAGTGGTTTTTAGTGTAGTGGAAGCTTACAAAGTAAGCTTTTAGCAACAAGTGTTGCTAGTTAACTTAAGAACTTGACACCTCATGTGTTGAGGCAAAAGTTGGCCGTCCCATGTGTGCTAGTGGGGTGGGACAATGTATTTTGTCCCATCTCACTAGTTTACGGGTATTCCTCGATTCTAGTTTTCTCGATTTGCGTGCCCTCGGGTCGTTTTACGAAATACGTTTTTATAAATTATGAATCAACGTCACAAAACGAATCTAATAAAAATTGTCTCATCAAAAACGGAGTTCGAAAACGTAAATACGTAATCCTAGGGTTTCCGGTTTAGTCGTAAAGGACGTTAAAATAAAATCGTAAGTCCTAATCTCTTCTCGTAAATTTGTGAGTTTATGAACCAACACAAATTTAAAACTCCAAAATAATATTCACGGATAAATTTATTTTCTGAATTGTCAGACTGTCACCAAAGACGGTGTATGTAAACGTAAGCACGTAACGTTGAATCCTCCGGTTTAGACGTAGTCGACGCTACTTCAAGACGTAAATCCAAATTTCTTCCCAAAAATAAGTGAGTTCATATTGTAACATTAAAATAATGTTTTTAAATAATATTCGAGAATAAAATATCGACCATAAATTGACGGATTGTCACAAAATGACTTTATAAAAATAGCGATTATGTATACATATGATGATTTTATATATATGATGATCAAGTGGGTTTACATATTCTCGTTTGCTCATTTTAGTGTTATGTGTCGGTAACGTGTATACTAGTTTACTAGTTTTACCTATTTACGTGTTTTAAGTCCAATAAACTTATTATAAGTTCTTTAACTTGTATTAATTCATGTTATACTTATATTATCAGTATATATACTTTCCATGTTGGGCCCAAATGGGTTAAGCCCAATAAGTTCTTTTTATAAGTGGTTAACTTATTTAGTTCAATTATTAGTCCAAGTATTAGTCCAATATGTTTAGTTAGCTCGTTGATGTCCGTATGTCTTATAGTTCGGGTTTTATCGGTTTTTACTTGTATTAGATACTTATATATCAATATATGACTTTTAAAAACTTTACATTAGACGGGTTTGATCGTCTAAGTTTTATTTGGCGAAAAACGTTAATTTTTCGGTAATAGCCGAAAAAGTCGTAAAAATCAAGTTTATAGTTTTTATAACTTATAAAACTTAACAAGTTACCATTTTTACAAAATGTCCACTTATTTACCATTGTACATATTTATATAAATGTATTATATAAGTTAGTGGGTTTTAATTTATATTTTATACTATTAAATTTTGAGTGCTTATAAATTAATATTATACTTTAATTTCCAAAATCTGATTTTTATTTTCATCTTCACCAAAACTGCCATATCTAGAGTTCTATATGGAGATAGAAGCTAAAATTTTTATCACATAAACTACATGATATGTGCTCCATTTAACTCTTCTATAGCTACTATTGAATCATCCTCTAAGTATTTTCTAAAAATCGTCCAAAACAGTGAACTCAGATTTGTATCTTAAACTTGTTTTGATCATATCTTACTCATTACAATGATTCCATTGCATGGCCAACTCTCACATATGTACAAGACCCATAGCTTACTGTAAATCCATTAATCTATGCCATTTTTATCAGTTCACCACTTGATTCTTTACTGTTTTATACAGCCAACATATTTAAACAAGATTTTAGCCTTGTTTCTTATAATTATTAACCTTTTTAAGCATATCTATCAACATTTGATCCCCACACAACATTTTTATCATCATATATACCTCATATACATATACAAAATGAAAGAAAATACATTTGTTCTTTACAAAATAACAAGAGAAAAATAGAGAGGATGATCTTCTTTACCAACCAAGTGTATTTCTTGTTTTTGGAAGACAAGAACTTGATGAACACCACAAGTAACTCCAAGATCATCAAACACCAAGAATATAAGTTGAGAAATCAGCCCTAGGACACAATCAAATCACCTCCAATGTTGTTAATATGGCCACCAAATGATCAAGGCTTCAAGATAACTCCATGATAGAGCTAGTAAACATGTATTTCATGGCTAGAAAAGATCAGAAGGGGTGTTTGTAACTTGAAAGTGGACGGCAATGGTGGAAGGTTTTGAGAGGATTTGTGTTGTTTTGCATGTAAGTAAATGGTGGTATGAGAGTTGCTAGTGGTTTTGACTAAACAAAGCTTAAAGTGTAAGCTTTGTATTACACCTGTAATAAACTAGCTAACATGATGCCACATCCTAAGATGTGGTGTCATGTGTGTCGTCCCATATAAGCTAGTGGGGTGGGACATTGTATTTTGTCCCATCTCACTAGTTTACGGGTATTTCTCGATTCTAGTTTTCTCGATTTGCGTGCCCTCGGGTCGTTTTACGAAAAACGTTTTTATAAATTATGAATCATCGTCACAAAACGAATCCAATAAAAATTGTTTCATCAAAAACGGAGTTCGAAAACGTAAATACGTAATCCTAGGGTTTCCGGTTTAGTCGTAAAGGACGTTAAAATAAAATCG
Source organism: Glebionis coronaria (assembly GCA_025667525.1). NCBI lineage: Eukaryota > Viridiplantae > Streptophyta > Magnoliopsida > Asterales > Asteraceae > Glebionis > Glebionis coronaria. The sequence continues at coordinate 372,571 of JANFOE010001993.1, forward strand.
TAAGTCCTAATCTCTTCTCGTAAATTTGTGAGTTTATTAACCAACTCAAATTTAAAACTCCAAAATAATATTCACGGATAAATTTATTTTCTGAAATGTCGGACTGTCACCAAAGACGGTGTATGTAAACGTAAGCACGTAACGTAGTCTCCTCCGGTTTAGACGTAGTCGACGGTACTTCAAGATGTAAATCCAAATTACTTCCCAAAAATAAGTGAGTTCATATAATAATATTTTCAAATAAATATTGAGAATAAAATATTGACCATAAATTGATGGATTGTCACAGCATTTACCCCTAAACAGTATCTTTGTCCTCAAAGATCATCTTACCTTACTACTCGCTTCTTATAGAGTTAAAGCCATGTGGGTATTTCCTCCACATTCGGTCCTTTCTCACAAGTGCAATTCATTACAATACGGGAGTTTCATCAAACATAACTACGGGAATAAGATCAGGCTTAATGTTGACTTACTTTCTCTATCCATGATGTTCACGGGTTTTTGATGAATGCAACTTTTCGCCGATCTAAGCTCTACTAAGAATAATCAGATTCTCACTTGATAGATATTCCATCAAGTTCGATATTCGAAAAATAATTCACGCAGTCTTTGAAGTCCTAGGGTAGATCCAGCTTATATGCCTTTCAAACCAATCTTTTATATCATCTCAATGGTCCCATATAACGGGGACTTATATCCTATGATTTGTCAGATCATGAATTCATTTTCCCAAGGTTAAAAATTTTGGCATAACTTCGCTACCCATTTGGCACTTCAAGATCTACATTTCATATTCACATAACCTCCTGCCCACTATCGGCAGTTAATAATCAAATCCTAATTTCAACAATCATTTCAGATCTCGCGGGTCGGGTATTTTGCAAGGATAGGTTCGCCATCATAGGAAACCTTAAACCTAAGAGACATGTCCAACCCATAATGGGTGTATGTCAGGTGCCTTCATCTCAACTCCTGCTCACAGATGCTCTAATTTCTAAATCTTAACAAGATTCGATCTCGATCCTAATATGATGATCATCAATGATAATCTTTCCAAAGGAAAACGATTATACAGTCTATCACCAAAGGTCAATCATTCAAACATAAAGTAGCACTTATAATATTTTGTATCGTTACTTTACCTCGTCCCTTCGATTGGGGTGGTACATAGTACTCTCATCAAGGTTCGTTCTCAATGATTTCTGAGCAAATCTCTAGAAATTCGGTGCGAAGCGAGGATCTTGATATAGATGTTCGATACAGGCACACTATGTTTACATAACTCTTTTGCATTTATCATTAACGGGAATGATATTAGCAGATTTGGTCAGTCTGTCGATGATGACCCAAATCGAATCAAATTCAGATGATGACCTTTGCAATAGCTAGACGTTTACTAATGTATGAGGCGATGTCTGCCTTCATAATTTGTCATTAGTACAACTTCTTCAGACAAAAATACTTTTAGTCAAAAATGACATACATAGAATACTTATACTTACAAATTCCAACATAACTATATCTCAAAATCTCCACATTTATACAAACCACAAGTGGCCTTTTAATCATTTAACGCTATCGGCCTCTCAATTCTAATGGTTCACATTAGCCGCGAACCTCCTTTTATTATTTATATTATCCTTTTTACAAACATCGTCTATTTTATATTGTTCAACAATTTATTTTTGCACCTTCATTATTAAGGAACATGTCCTAATTGGTTCTTTATCTTTTCTACATAATGTGTCAATAATTACGTTCACCTTTCGTCATACTTTCTAAGTTTTTGTTTCTTCTCAACTATCATTTTTATCCGTTTTACTCAATCCGACGTCTAAAGCGTCGACAATTATTACAACTAATTAAATATTCAATTTTTATGAAGCGTAAACGTAAAGATTTTTAAATTTCTTAGTCCGTCCAATTATATGAAAACGTTCAAAATAATTTTAATTTTGATTTATCGAAAATATTAATAAGATTCGTAAATATTTGAAAAATCTTTGTTTATATTTTGGTCAAAGTTTTCTTAGTTGAAAAGCGTATCGTTTCAAATTTCAAGTCATGGTTTTAAATGGGTTTCCTCAATCCCTTTTAGGTTATCTTGAGGTATACACAATCATTTACCCCTAAACAGGAGTTTAGTTAAATGATTGGTGTATAAGGGAATAATCCCTTAAAAATCCTTTGTTAAAACATTTGTCAAAATATATTTGCACTTTCTTTTTAGTATAACTCAAAGTCTTAAAAGGGTTCTTAATTTTGAAGAGTCAATATAAATTCCATTATCTTTTAATCTCACGATCAAATAATGTAAAAGATTAAGTCTTAAATCTCATGTTAAATATTCAAGGTACCAGTTTTCATTGTTCGGCCAATTTAAGGCAGTCTATAAATAATTATTAACTCATTCTTATCCTTATAAACAAACAAATGGTCCTTAATGATCACAAGCATGAATTTATCAAATTACAGCCTACACACGTGATTCACCAAGTTTATGAATGCTACATGTGCATTGGTCAATCCAAACGACATCACGTGAAACTCATAATGTTCATTATAAGTACCGGATGTGGTGATTGGAATAGATAATCTTTTTCGCAGATGCGAAGTTGATGATAACCATGCCGTGGATCAAATTGCTAGAACCTTGTAAATGATCGAACAAATCTTCCATTTCGAGTTATGGATATCGTTTTCGATTGTCAATTTACTCAGTTCACAGTAATCTATAAATATAAGGAATGATAATACCATAGCTCTTCATGATGACGAGCTAGGTAGAATAAAATCTTTCTCCGACAACTCTCTCAGTTGTACGGTAATTCCTTTAATTCAGATGGTGCTGACGTACAGTGCACAAGCTACAGGTGCAACACCGGGAATATAATCACTACCAATTTCAACTTGCCTTTATGGCGAAAGTCTAGGTAATTCATCAACAAATACTTCCTAAAGTTTCAAATAACAAAAACATCTCTTAATAATTTCATATTACGTTCTTCTAGATTACAATATCTATGACTAATTCACAACCATTCACAATATAATTTCAAGTCATCCTTCAAGAATTATTTAGATCACTTTTGATAATCAACATCTTATCATTTAGGGGAATTCTACTCGAGTTCCCATCGATTAAGACAATGTCGTCATGTCATAATCAATCAATCCATTCTACTGGCACTATCAACTTTCCAGTTTCATTGCCGTCGATAAGATGTGAACTTCTCAAAAGACTAATAATAACTCATGATCCTTCACAAGTTCAAGGATATCCAGATACATAACTAACCTTAAAAGAGTAAGGTCAACGCATGATTTACGCGATAGAATTTCAAATCAAATACAGACGAAAATATTTAACGAATATGAATATATCACATGTTTTCATAATTTGAGTACGCATTCGAAAGCTCCTCGGATCGTTACCCAGGTCATTCAAATGAAATCAAATCAAAAGAAATAATAGTAACGTCGATACATCCAGTCGGATATCAACACTCGGTAATCAGATACTTTTCCTAAGAATCTCACTACGGGATAATTTGGACAAGAAAGAATTGTCAATTGTCAAATAAGACAATTTCCACAGATGAGTAAATTCGACTCAGAAGAATAGATGCTACAGGCACATATGTAGGTGTCCCTAACACTATGTCCCTATTTTTCACTTCTTGCAGATCTCATAAAATTTAATCTTTCACAATCTTCAAAGAAAATGTAGTGTTGATTCATTAGTTTTATGGTGACTACTAATCAGTCTTGCATGGTCCATTCCAAATTGTATGTAGGCGCGCAACTATATACAATTTCAAGATTAACGATGCAATACTCAGTTCGTCAAAATTTTTATGATCATGTTTATAATAAAAACATTTTCATGCTTAATTCTTAAATAAGAATCAAAATAAATTTACAAAGATTTTCTTTGTTATGAAAATAATTAAGTTTTCCAAAGTATTTCATAATCAACTTTATTCCAATAATGGTCACTTATAAATCTCACTTGAATAATCCTTATATTAATGAAAATTCAATTTTTCTCAAAGGATACTGTTTTATCTTATAAAAACAATGAGTGATTTGCAGAAGAGTGATGAAAGCTTGTTCACCAAGAATTAACTACGATATGATAGGAAATGAGCCTTAGCCAATTAATCATGAGGTTCATGATCTCGATGGCACTCAAAGAATAATCTACAACGTAACTCAATTCTAGATGAGTACTTGTTCAATGGTTGCATCACTAATGCGAACATTAGGATGAAGCAAGAAAAGATAGATAACATCGATACATGTAGAATTTAGCAATCAAAGGTAGTCTTTTTATTAATCACAAACAAGTCAAAATTGTACCGTAACACATTACGTGTCACTATATCATACAATTCTCAGAACTCATCCTACCAATTGATATCACAGTTAAGTTAGGGATTATTTTTAAAAGATACCACAATGAATACTAATCTACAAGAGTCATTAGGTGTTCCACATGTCCCGGAAGATCCATCGGTCCCAATTCAGAAGAAGATTTCTTCAATTTATTTCTTGGACACTGGGCATCCTCATTAGTGGACAATGGCCTAGGAACAACCCTTTAACACGAACTTACAATCATTTAAAACCTCATAATTCAATCAAAGAACTTAACGAATTCTTCTTAACAATCTCATATTCCATATGTGTTAAACTTTACTTTATTCAAGTTTTAACAAATTTTATACTTAATTCGATATCCTACTTCATTCTCCAATACTTTCAACCTTATTCTTAGGCCTTAATAGGGCAATAAAAGCTCGATATGAACAACACTTAATTTCCAATCCTATATCTCTTACAACAACAATTATCAAATGAGTCACTAGTACGAAATGACTTGATCATTCATCTAGACTTCTCGGAAAGGTATTAGTGGCATGAGGCTTTTGGGTAATGGTTCCAATGACAGCCTCACGTGCAACATTCACCCTTTCGATTTCAAATTTAAGAATTGGATGACAACGAGTCAGATGACATCTTTCTAGGTGGTAACGTTTTGTCAAACTCCACTCTATAAGGAAAGATCGTCATGACATCGATATCAGATTTAATCTCGCCAATTCTTTTTCAATATCACAATCAACTAATATCTACATTTCTACGAATATCAACCATTTGTTGGGATCATAAATATCCACAACTTGGTTTAGATCTAGGATAGCTAGAATTCCTACGAGAATAGTTTCGATTAATTTACTAGGGGATTTAGGGTACATTGTGACAATCTACGTCGTATAAATACCTCGTATAAATATCAAAATAATCATCAAACAATCATGTAATAAAATTACATCATATATATATATAATCCAAGTTATATATATATTAAAATAACACTTCTCAGTCTGGCCTTGTCGGTAACTCGGGAATTCTTCGGCACCGTTATAGTCAAAAGATTTTTAGACATTTTGGGAAAAATGTTTATAGTTAAAAGATTTTGAAATGTTTTATTCAAAACCTTGGTTTTAAAAATCTTTCGTTCTCTATAACGAGAGCTCTGGTACCAAACTGTAACACCCCTAAATTTATTCAACTCAATACAGCGGAAGACTAGTTGGTGTTACGGGTTAGCACATTACTCACATCATAGACAACGTATAAAAATCGCGTCGTTTATTAATAAAGCATTTCCATTCTTAAATATCAAAGTTACATAGGTCCCAAGTCATTACATTTGAAAGAGAATAAACTAGTTCTGATCTGAGTAGACAAAGTTTTACAAAGTATTTGAATGGAAAATATTGTTTAAGTGCGGGCCATGAATTCTTGTTGTCTTCCCGAGAATTACCTTCAAGTACCTGAGATAAAACATGTTAAAAGAAAAGGTCAGCGATAACGCCGAGTGAATTCATAGAGTTTAATAAAATCCATCAATATAATATCAGTATAAAATTATTACTGAAAATCATTTTGTACGAATTATTTTAATAGGCCATAAAATAGCCAAAGTCATTCTATACAAATCTTTATCGAAAATCATAATGTAGGCATTTGCCTTAAAAATCATTATACGAGCCAATGTCGTAAAAACAATCATACAATGCGTCTTATGACGTTGTATGAAAATAAAAACCGTTATATGAATATGGTTATGAAAACCAAAACACGAACATAATATCAATAGTATGACCATGTATTGCTAGTCAGGCAATACATCGTAATTCAGAGCGTCTATTAGTATTTCGTTAGTTTGGATTATTATAAGCAGCATGACATTGTTACCTTACTAAACCAACAACGGGTAGCTAACCCGATACCAAATTTGCCCATCTAAAGTAGCGTGTCGTCACAAAGGTCATGCTATGGAAATCTTCTCATACATAAATTCGCTTACCAATCAATGTGGCACGACGGGGATCAACCGTCAAGGCGCGAACTGGGGTGATCGTCCCCAAATAGTACTATTATATGCACAAGCGTCTATCAAATCCCGGTAGTTCACAATTCATGATAATGGGACTTTTAGTGACAAAACCTAGCTTTAATAATCCATTTAATTTCATCTATCGGGTCCTTTAATCATTTATCGGGTCATACAATCGGGTCATACAATCATTCGGGTCCAAATCAATAAACAAGCAATCGGGACAAATGGTGTCCTATTTTATAAAAACTAACATGTTATCTCCCTCGCGGGTTTCTAAAACATTTCTAAAACATTTAAAAGAGTGTGAGGCTATGAACCCACGTTGATGTGGGAAGGCGGGTTATCGGCAATTCGGACGTACGGTACGTGCTTCAATCACGGAAACCTATATAAATAATAATCGGTCTTAGACGTTTGTCCAATGACTTTATAAAAATAACGATTATGTATACATATGATGATTTTATATATATGATGATCAAGTGGGTTTACATATTCTCGTTTGCTCATTTTAGTGTTATGTGTCGGTAACGTGTATACTAGTTTACTAGTTTTACCTATTTACGTGTTTTAAGTCCAATAAACTTATTATAAGTTCTTTAACTTGTATTAATTCATGTTATACTTATATTATCAGTATATATACTTTCCATGTTGGGCCCAAATGGGTTAAGCCCAATAAGTTCTTTTTATAAGTGGTTAACTTATTTAGTCCAATTATTAGTCCAAGTATTAGTCCAATATGTTTAGTTAGCTCGTTAATGTCCGTATGTCTTATAGTTCGGGTTTTATCAGTTTTTACTTGTATTAGATACTTATATATCAGTATATGACTTTTAAAAACATTACATTAGACGGGTTTGATCGTCTAAGTTTTATTTGGCGAAAAACGTTAATTTTTCGGTAATAGCCGAAAAAGTCGTAAAAATCAAGTTTATAGATTTTATAACTTATAAAACTTAACAAGTTAACATTTTTACAAAATGTCCACTTATTTACCATTGTACATATTTATATAAATGTATTATATAAGTTAGTGGGTTTTAATTTATATTTTATACTATTAAATTTTGAGTGCTTATAAATTAATATTATACTTTAATTTCCAAAATCTGATTTTTATTTTCATCTTCACCAAAACTGTCATATCTAGAGTTCTATATAGAGATAGAAGCTCAAATTTGTATCACATAAACTACATGATATGTGCTCCATTTAACTCTTCTATAGCTACTGTTGAATCATCCTATAAGTATTTTCTAAAAATCGTCCAAAACAATGAACTCAGATTTGTATCTTAAACTTGTTTTGATCATATCTTACTCATTACAATGATTCCATTGCATGGCCAACTCTCACATATGTACAAGACCCATAGCTTACTGTAAATCCATTAATCTATGCCATTTTTATCAGTTCACCACTTGATTCTTTACTGTTTTATACAGCCAACATATTTAAACAAGATTTTAGCCTTGTTTCTTATAATTATGGGAAAAGTGAAGGTATGGCTGTTATGTACCAAAGCTTAGGTATATAATTGTCAAAACTACGTAGTTTTGATAAAGAATACTAAACACTTATCTTTTTCCCCAAATGAAAAGTTAAACAAATTAACCGAATCTTTAGTTCTACAGTTTTTCTCCATCAATTTGCTTGATCAAACATCAATCTTTCTCCATCAATTTGCTTGATCATTAATCCTTCACGTGAGTAAGTTATTGCTAAACTACCAAATACAAGTATTAGATTATCTTTAAAATTAATTTAAAAAGAACACCATAGCTAATTGTAAAAATATACAGTAATTAAGAATCACGATCATGTTATATATGATGAATCTTTATTTTATATTTCTAATTGATAATTCACTTTTTATTGCCTTTTAGTTTTGTTGTGATTGCTAATTTCCTCTATAAAACAAACGTGTACAGGGGGGGTTGTCACACAATGCATTTGGAGAACCAACCAATAAGTGATCTTTTGAAAACTCATTCAATTGAAGATATTGACACAAATGGATATTTGGTTGACCATAATAATACAGAATATGATTGTGAGATACCATATTCTGATGAAGTTAACGAAGATGATATTTTGGAGAAACCGAATGAAGACCGAGAAAATATTGGATGTCATGAAATTGAAGTTAATGATGACATTCTGGGAAAGATGTTTAACACACCTGATGATGCATATACGTTTTATAATCAATATGCTTTCCTACACGGGTTCGGCATACGTATACATTGGGATTATAAGAATAAGACGACAAACGAGGTTTATAGAAAGTTATATGTTTGCAACAAGGAAGGTTTTAAAAGACGAAAGGATGATAGTTCTATCGAGGTAACTAAGAAACGTCGAAGAGATGTAAGGACCGGTTGTAAAGCGGAGCTCCGAATATCTAAAACAAAAGATGGTAAATGGTGTGTGGATATCTTTAACGATACACACAATCATGATTTGACCCCTACACCAACGAAAGTAATGAAACATCGTTCTCACAATAAGTTTCACCGGTCTATGGCTTGCAAGTCTCTTATGGTGGAACTTGGTAAGTCCGGTTTAAAACCTTGTCAAGTTAGAAAAGCTGTAAATGCAATGAAGTCTCCAAATCAACCAAATGTTACCTCAAAGCAATGTGCTGACATATTAGCCGAGGAAAGAAAACAATACAAAGGTAAGGAGTTTTATTCTCTTATCAAGCATTTCCGAGAAAAGGTTGCAGTAGATAGTAACCAGTACTTTAAAATAGACTTGTTTGACGATGGGTCTCCTAGAAACATATTTTGGGCGGATGGAAGATCAAGAGATGTCTATCTAAAATTTGGTGACGTCGTTGTGTTTGATGTTACATATTTGACGAATAAATTTAAATTTCCATTTGCCCCGTTTGTTGGGGTGAATCATCATGGCCAATCTATAATTTTTGGTGGTGCTTTGCTAGAAAATGAAAAGGAGGAGACTTTCAAATGGATATTTGAGCAATTTTTGAAGTGCATGTTTGACAAGTTTCCTGGTGCGATTATAACTGACCAAGATAAAGCAATTTGTAATGCAGTTAAGCATGTTTTTCCAAACACTCGGCATCGCTATTGTGCATGGCACATAAAAAAGCATGTGTTGGAACATCTTCAGCCGTTCAGAGTCCGTTATGATGATTTTCAAGAATCTTTTAAACAGTGGGTAAGAAGTGATACCATCGAAGAGTTTGAAACCCAATGGGAAGTTTTAGGTCCTAAGTATAATCTCGAGAGTAGTAGTTGGATGATAGAGATGTATAACCAACGCAAATTTTGGGTTACAACATTCTTTAAAGATGTTTTTCTTGCTGGAATGACAACAAGTGGAAGAAGTGAAAGTATTCATTCTTTTTTTGACGGATTCATGAATTCGAAGACTATGTTGAATGAATTTGTTATCCAATTTGATAAAGCCGTCGACACTCGAAGAGCCGCTGAAGAAGATGAAGACTTCAAGACTATGAACTCGAGGCCAATTCTTTCATCTGTCCACCCGATAGAAGTAAAAGCAGGTAAATAGTTAATGTTCGCCATTTTTTCTCATTAGACAATATAATTTTTTACTTTATTCTTGTAGGTAAATGTTATACTAAAAAGATATTTGAGATATTCCAAAAAGAGTGGATACAAGCGACCAACAATTTAATCATTCAACTAAAAGCAAGAATTCGGAGCAAACTAGTTATTGGGTCGGGCAAGTGAATGTTGATAAAAAATATTGGAGGGTCGTTAACTTTCTCTTCTTGGAAAACATGGAGGTCACGTGTTCATGCGCAATGTTCGAGACATATGGGGTATTATGCAAACATATCTTATATGTAATGAAGAAAAAACATGTCGAGACCCTACCGGATCATTATATTTTACCTCGGTGGACACTTGATTGTAGGTACAAAGCTAGTAATGCTAGTAGCGGAATTGAGGAAACAAATTGTGAAAATGGTGTTAGTGCGCTAGCATTATGGTATGTTCAAGCTAATTGGAACAAGGCAATTGAACAAGCAAGAGATGCGCCTTTGGAAATAAAGAGACTCAATAATTTTTTGGTAGAATTTTTAGACGACCAAATTATAAGAAAAAGGCCTACGGAGCTTGCGAATGCAAATAAAGACACTCGTGTTGAAACTTCGCAAGTAGATTTGATGCCTCAAATATCAGTTCGAGATCCTATTGTGCTTACTAAGATTAAAGGACGTCCAAGAGAAGCAACAAGAGCCAAACATCCTTTAGAGGTGAAGCAAAAAAAGACAGTAACATGTTCTTTTTGTAAGAAACAAGGCCACAACATCAATGGATGTAAGGAAAAGGAGGCTCTTAGCATGCAAGATAAATAAGTGTTAAAAAGACAGTAACATGTTCTTTTTGTGATAGACTGATAATGATGTGTTTCTGTGATTTACTTTATTTTGTTAAAAATTTTATGAGAAACATATATGTTCACAATTTCCAGTCATCAATATACACATTATCCCCTTTAGCATCTGTTATTTTTGTTATCATTTAGAAGTTTTTGTTTTAGTTTGATTGGAATGTGATTTCTGTAATATTGCAGTATATATGTAGAGGTTAAATGGGTAATGACACAAGTAAAGTAATAGTATTGTAGTACTTTGGTGTCATATTGGATAGTAAAAGAGGAGTGAACCACTGTTAAAAAGAGGAATGCAAATATTTTGCAATAGTAAAAGAGAAGTGGACGAGTGATCAAAAGAAAGAATGCAAATATTGTGGTTGAGATGTTTTTATATGAAACTACGTAGTTTTTAGTAGTTCTATACCTAAGCTTAAGTACATGACAGCCATACCTTCACTTTTCCCTATAATTATTAACCTTTTTAAGCATATCTATCAACACTTGATCCCCACACAATATTTTTATCATCATATATACCTCATATACATATACAAAATGAAAGAAAATACATTTGTTCTTTACAAAATAACAAGAGAAAAATGGAGAGGATGATCTTCTTTACCAACCAAGTGTATTTCTTGTTTTTGGAAGACAAGAACTTGATGAACACCACAAGTAACTCCAAGATCATCAAACACCAAGAACATAAGTTGGGAAATCAGCCCTAGGACACAAGCAAATCACCTCCAATGTTGTTAATATGGCCACCAAATGATCAAGGCTTCAAGATAACTCCATGATAGAGCTAGTAAACATGTACTTCATGGCTAGAAAAGATCAAAAGGGGTGTTTGTAGCTTGAAAGTGGACGGCAATGGTGGAAGGTTTTGAGAGGATTTGTGTTGGTTTGCATGTAAGTAAATGGTGGTATGAGAGTTGCTAGTGGTTTTGACTAAACAAAGCTTAAAGTGTAAGCTTTGTATTACACTTGTATTAAACTAGCTAAAATGATGCCACATCCTAAGATGTGGTGTCATGTGTGCCGTCCCATATAAGCTAGTGGGGTGGGACAATGTATTTTGTCTCATCTCACTAGTTTACGGGTATTTCTTGATTCTAGTTTTCTCGATTTGCGTGCCCTCGGGTCGTTTTACGAAAAACATTTTTATAAATTATGAATCATCGTCACAAAACGAATCCAATAAAAATTGTCTCATCAAAAACGTAGTTCGAAAACGTAAATACGTAATCCTAGGGTTTCCGGTTTAGTCGTAAAGGACGTTAAAATAAAATCGTAAGTCCTAATCTCTTCTCGTAAATTTGTGAGTTTATGAACCAACTCAAATTTAAAACTCCAAAATAATATTCACGGATAAATTTATTTTCTGAAATGTCGGACTGTCACCAAAGACGGTGTATGTAAACGTAAGCACGTAACGTAGAATCTTCCGGTTTAGACGTAGTCGACGCTACTTCAAGATGTAAATCCAAATTACTTCCCAAAAATAAGTGAGTTCATATAATAATATTTTCAAATAAATATTGAGAATAAAATATTGACCATAAATTGACGGATTGTCACAGATCTCCCAAATATTGCACACGATTCACAATCATCATCTTCCGGATTGACAAAGAAGTCGACGAAAAACAATTCGTCCTTGATCATAACAATGAGCTTCTTATCTATTTCTTTGTCCCTATTACGATACGTTTTGTAGGTTAAGCCAAGCTCCACTACAAGTTCATTGCTAACAAAACTCTTCTCCATTTCCAAGTCAACTTGTCCATCATATGCAATTTTACCTTCCACATGACAAGGCATCGGGTACTTTTCGCTAGGTGTCAAGTCTTCCAAACGATAGAAAGTTAGGACCTTTTGAATCCCATTATCGGCTGTGTCCCTATACTCAGATCCTGTCCATTCTCCATCCGATTAAATCTTATCATTTAGGCTAATTTGGTCATCCTCTCCCAAGCATAGTCTACCCAAGCTAGTGTTTGGATCCATCTTAAAACAACAACACATCAAGAGAAACATTAGTATGTTAGTACCATAAAATCCAATTGACATTTCATATCATGTAGTCTTAAGGCAACTCATTACTTTTGATGAAAATCTCTTTTTAATGGTGTTATAAGCAAATTTTGTGTACTGTTTTTCCTATTGTGCAACGCACTTTTGAGATGTGCGGCGCACTTTTGCCCGATACAGAAAAGCCGGCGCACAATTTGGAATGTGCGGCGCACTTTCTGCAAAAAAAGTTTTGTTCATAACTGTATGATCTATATACAAATCAAACAACGTTATAAGACTTTTTTCATAATACTTCCTTAGCAAGTAGTTAAAATAAGAAATAGTGACCAAATTTTGTAAGATGTTCCCAAGTATTTTGCAAGAAATATCTATTTTTTCATTTCTGCTTGTTTTCACATTTTCTTGTATTTTAAAGTTGTTAAAAATTCCAGAAAAATTACAACAAATCATGATAAATATCAAATAAGACATAACAAAGCCAATTATTCTACCAAAGAGTAAATTCAAGAGAAAATAAAATTTTGAAAAAAAATATTTTCGGTTTTTCTTGAAATGCAATATTAACAAACACATAAGTTCAAAAAGCATAAGCACACATAAAGCAATTCTCATATTTTCAGCAGTAAGTGTTGAGAGTAAAAGGTTTTGGTGGTGTTTTGGGATTGTTTCTACCAACATATTGCAAATTTGTATCAAATGTGCGGCGCACTTTTGGAAATGTGCGACGCACTTTCTAACTTTTTCGTTAAAAACTTTTTCAGATTGCCAGAAATCTGTACGGCGGTTTATAATTTTTGTTTTACCAAATATTTCAGAATGTTTCAAAATAAATAACTAATCAATCCCCGGCAGCGGCGCCAAAAACTTGATGTTCGTTTGCAAGTCTTAATTTTTTATTCAAGATATTACCACACAAATGACTAGAAACATAAACACGGGCAAGTATACCCTTTCATGTATAGCATAGCTTAATGGTAAAGTCCAGTTCGTTCCACGGGATTGTTGTTATCACAATATTAAAACAATTACCTCTAGAGTGTCACAAGTTCTAAAGATATACTTAACAATTGGTATTAGGGTTCGTTTGGCTAAGGTTATAACCATATGATAGATAGGTAGCAAAGATGAAATATAAGCACATAAACAATGTAAGACAACATACCGATTCTTAGTCGTGCATGCTACATCTAATTGATATGACAAGAATACGGTTAAAGACTTTGTCATACCAACAACATTAAGATAAGTTTATGCTTGATTTCGATAACTAAGGTAGTACATGAGATTATGCAAGAGTTGGTATATGTTTTAATACCCTAATCGTTACAAAAGTGATTAACAAGATTCATTTATTAGATGACATGAAACTCATCCATTCACATGAGTATTAGTCGATGATCATGGATGAATCCAACATATAACAATGGTCTTACATAGTAACACATAATACATGAGTATCCAAACCACACTTATATTCAAGAACCCAGGAAAAAAGTGCGCCGCACAAAACTAATTGTGCGCCGCACTTTGCCCCAGCAAAGCTAATATTAATATCTAATCATAGGGTTATTAAACCTTAACCAAGTGAACATCACACTACTCCATAATAACAGTAAATAAGATCATTTCAAACATATGAAAATCAAAGTAAAAGATTGACATAATTGAAATAAGAATTATACCACAAGATTATTCAATAATTGCTTCCAAAGGATTTATAAGTATTTGAACTTATTACAAATGGCTAGCAACGCTTCTAATTTTTCTTGTTCCAGCACCAATACCATAAACCAACTAAGGTTTACTAACTCTAGTGACTATGATCAAGGATTTGGAGAAATCCTTGATTATTGTTTCCCCTAAACAATGGAGAAGGTTTTGAAATGAGATATGATTATGCCTGGCAAAGGGCTCTATTTATACTTGAATTTTCGTAGGTTAGAAGCCCTGGAAGTATATCAAAGGTTCACCATTATAGCCATGCATAACTGCATTTAATTGTGTAACTGCAGTAAAATGTGCGTCGCACTTAGTCATTTGTGCGTCGCACTTCCTTAGGTATAAATGTGCGCTGCACTTGCCAAATTGTGTGACGCACTTCTTGTTATTCTCCACATTCGGGGTACTTTGAAAGTACGCCGCACAAAACAGAATGTGCGCCGTACTTCTGCTCCTTTTCAGCATAATTTCTTCTTTAGCCCTTTATTCTTTATTTCTTCATTCTTTTCCTTTATGGTTTCTTTCTTAGCTACAATACAAACAATACCTTTTATTAGTATCAATTTAATACATAATTTATTTATTTACATAGCAAATAAGGACAAATGCATCATTACAAACATGTATAAATGAGGCGTTATCAAGGTCTTAAGGTTAAGACGAATGAACTTAGCTAACTAGTTGGTTAACTAAGCCTTGTTTTGGCAAAAAAGGCTAATAAGCCAGTTGGCTTATCAATCTATCAAATAAGCAGACAAGGCAAGATATAGCACCACAAGCAGCCAACAAACAAGTAACAATCACCAAAATAGCATGGCATACACTAGGTAACTCAATGCAATAAAAAACATATAGGGTCTTTTGTTGATGCAATTGACCACCACAAAGAACTTCAATAAGATATAAGTTCTTCAATAAGCCACCAAATCAAATAACTAGATATTGCATAGATGCACAACAACCTAAACTAATATCAAACCAAATTTCAGACCTTAGTTCCAACAAACAACGATTTAGGAGCTGTTGATGTGTTTGCCACTTCCATGAACACTTAGAACTAGTTTTTACCAAAACTTGCAAAACCTTTTCCACACATTGTGAAACTTAACCAGGTATCAAAACTTACTTAGCAACATTAGTTTAACAAATTACAACCCCAAGAACCAAGGGCACAAGGCCACAAGGCCTTTTGATCCCAAATTTCCCAAACAGTCCCTTTTAAGCCACTTTTCAGACAAACTTGTTACTTTTATGAACAACCTATTGTTTTTATGATTCAAATATCTTACCTAGGTGACAATAAACAGATGTAATCAAAAAACTTAACAACACAAACAATAGAACACAAAATCACATAGTAAATCACATATGCAATATTTTTTATAGAAAAATTAAAAAGAGGGTTTAAGAGAGTGAACATCTCTCCCTTATCTTCCAAGGGAGAGTCATCTAAGCTCCTTAGAACTTGTTCAACCACTGGAACAGGACTAAGGTACCTTGAACAGGAGTGAATGTCTGTTGATGGTTCAACAGCTGAACCAGGACCCTTTTAGGATGAGATCTTCAACATAAAGCAACAAACAAGCATTCCAAAGCTCAAAAACTGTTAATAAGCTTGCTATGAACAAGCTTATCAAGAGCTTATGGACTCTACAAGGGGTTACTATACAGAAAAATAAGCAAACATGAAAACTCCTTGAAACCTTTTTGAAACTTGAAAAACTTTTTGAAAACAATCCGTGGCCAACACAAACCACACAAACACTTTGATATGATACTGGAACTCAGATTCTAGCCAAGCTTTACCAACTTCAATAATGAAAAAGGAATTACAATTGCATAAAGCAAAACACTAATCTTTTCATTAAATTTGAAAGGAATTACAAGATGAAAGCTATAAAATGGAACAAAGGCCTCACCACGGGTTAGGGGTCCTTTTATACTATTGAATGGAAGAAACTAGAAGCTAAAAATACATAAACCCTAGGTCTAAATTCCCATAAATGCCCTTGATGTCTTCTAGATGCGTTTGAGGTGTGTGAGCTGTCAAATATGATGTCTTCTCCACCTTGACTTTAGCTCCTAAGTATCATCATACTTCAACTCTGGTCGAAACTTCAAACAAAAACGAATCATTCATCTTCAAATTAAGATTTCCAACTTCCAAGATCTAGAGATATTAGTAAAATTCAAACAAACGATCGAATCCGAAAAACAATTCAAAACTAATCCAAATGATCGAATTTGAAAACGATCCAAAGCAAATTAAACCAAACAAAGGCCGATGACTTCAAACGAACAATCAAACATTAACCGGAAAAATTCAATGTCGTCTAACTAAACAACCAAACCGGCCCAACCGATCTTCACCAAACAAAATCGGACAACCAAAATAAAACGTCCGACAAACGAAGATCCAAATTTCCAAATTCCAAACGACCGAACAATTTTCAAATGACATAATGACAATCAAGTCTTCAAACAACAAATCGATCTTCAAATTCCAAATACCAAATTCAAATTCCAATTCCAACGATCCACTTATACAATAAGAATTACGACCCAAATTCAAACTTATTATCCGTACCAAACAAATTCTAATAAATAAATAATTTGACGAACGGACTCAAGTTCAAACGCCCCAAATATGATCCGGATAATAATACTAACGACCCACTTATTCAATAAGGATTACGGTCCAAACTTTAAATTCCAAACTAATAGCCCACGTATATGATACGAATTACGGATCAAACCCAAACAAATAAAATCCAAATTCGAATACTAAAAAAACTGACTCCAAGAAACCAATACTAGCAATCGATGATCTCATATTTCCAGATCGTTACTAATAGCCAAATTCCAACTTCAAACACTAATCTCAAATTCAAACAAAATCAAAAGTGTAACCCGGAGAACATATCAAACAACGAATAAATCACTCCACTATACCAAAAGGAAGTACCTAGCCCTATATTTGCTATGTAGGGAACAAGCCGGGTTTACTATGTAAAAAACAACTTCCTTATCAACTCCTAAAGCAACCAACCAAAACTAATTCACAAAACTTAAACCTAATTATGATTACTACCAAATACTAATCAACAAAACCTCTTTTAAACAAGCCCCTTCAATCTATCAAACAAGTAGAAGCAACAAAAGGATTGAACAAAACAAGATAGCAAACCTGATTTGTTTCTAATCAAATTATTAAGCCACCAAATCAAGAAAGTGATTCTTAAAAGTAACCAAAAGATAAATCCAATTAACAATTAAGAAACCCAAAACGAATTCCAAAAACCCCAAGCAAATTCAACTTGATTCAATTTGATCGAATGGCTCTTGATACCAATTTGTTAGGATTATTGGGTACATAATCATAGGCAAAAGCAAAAGTTCAGCAAACAACAACATATATTGGAACATTAATAAGATCAGAAGGTGGGGTGTTTGAGAGCAAAATGTATTATCAGGTTACATTTCACTAGGTAGAAAAGAAATTATGTCTGTTATTGTTATATAAGAGTACAAACTGTCACACAATACTTAAGCCCGAAGAAACTAATACTTAAGCTACTATCAAAATGACCAAAATGTCCGGGCTATCCAAAAGGGTAGTCACCCTGGGATTAGTCGGCTCGCAATATCGAGTCGGAAACCTAGGTATACTAAAAATTGACCAAATTACGCTTAGGAGGTAAAATCAAATATCCAACAAGTTCTTATGTTTTTTCACGCTCCTCTGAGACCCCAAAAAATGGATAAATTCCTTTTCTTAGGAAAAGCACTAAACCTAAACAATGATTTAAGTAATAATAATGTTATTATAATTTTAGCAGATTATATATATTTTCGTAAAAGTATTTATACGTTTAATTATTTTTTTTACATTGCTCCGTGTAAACTAATTTAAATCCAATTCAGTTATTACATTTTGAATTTCTGACTCTTTTTGCTCTCATTATTTTTATTCGTAATAGTTAAATCTTAATTATTAGTAGAAAAAAATTACATCAAGCCGTGCACGCACTGCATGCAATTTGAAAAGACACTATAACGAAATTTTGTTTTAAATTCAAATATTACAACAATTCATAAATTCATAATTTTATATTTTAATCTTTTTTATAAAATTAAATTAAAGTTTTAATCATTAAATAGTTACAACATCATGTATATACGTGTTTTACATAATTTTTCATGATGTGTTAATACTGATTCATATTTTGTATAGATCTTATTGCATGAGAGATTTGTTTTTTTTTATCTAACATTTTTGTTATCCTACTTTAGACATTATTTGTGTTTGATAGCATATAACGACATTAAAAAAATATATGTCATTATATTATGTAATATCTTGTCTATTTATTTTCTTTATAACTCGTGTTATACATTTGATATTTATAATCATGTTCATATATATTTTGTGCTTTTTAAAAGAACACATATTTTTATTGTTAGAACAATATATGTTGTATTTTTAAAATATAAATTGTATAGATTATAAAGTTTAACGACGCATGTGTTTATTTTTAAAAGTTATTTATAAATATGAAATTTACAAATTACAATTATATTCGTATAGATTATTTAAAATCTAGTTATTAAAGTTTAACTAATTACTTTTTCTATTTAAGAGTTTTTTTATCATATTTATTTCACATATATTTCGTGATGTTTTTTTATTCTACATGGATTTTTTCCAATTTTGACTAAATTGGATTTAATTTTGAATTTTTATTAGCCAATCAGGCCATATTATTTTGCCTACGTTTCATAATCAAGCATTTTAATTGGTCCAATTTTTTTATCAACATCTAGTTTTATAAAAACTTTTAAAATATCTAATTCTTTTATTATATAAAAGATGAATGATGTATGTTTAAATCCTAGTGGTCGAAATATAATTATTTCTTTTCTATGTAGTTTTAAGTAAGTTGTTCCGAAGAAATTGAGTTGATTGATTGTTAATGAATGTATACACATAAAAATCGTAAAAATCGCTATAATGTTCATGATCGTTTAGTCGTTATGATGTTCATCAGATATATATAAGCGACATTGCAATGTATCGGCTCATCAAGTTGCTAAATAAGCTTTTACATCTCATGAAAATTTTGTATGGAATGATAACTTTTCTGATGTAATTACCTCCGTCGTGAGGAGTGATATGATATAAATCTTTTTGGAGGGCTTCGGCCCTTCTCTTGTTCAAAAAATATACGGAAAAATACGTTAGAAGATAAAAATGTAATTATATTTTATTTAATCATTTATATTCCCTATGTATTAATACAATCACGTGATCAAGTCAAATGGAAAAGTACGTGTTACTATTTTACTTTACATTTCACCCATCCAATAACGGGTTGGGTCCAATGTTTTCAAACCGGTTTGACTCGGTCAGTTTATCCGTTGATTCAGTTCTGGTTTGACTCGGTCAGTTTATCCGTTGATTCAGTTCTGGTTGAAAAAATGGATTATATTAAATCGGGTTTTGTATTTTCGAAACCCGGTTAGACCTGCCGGATGTTGGGTGACTCGGGTCAACACGGTTCTTAAGACCCGGCCGGTAAATTTTACGTATTTGCGAGATAATTTTATTTTTACATATTATATTTGTTGGTAAATAGTTTATATGTTCGATATACGGAAGATTTCATGTTTTTTCTATATAATTTATGTTAGTCATTGAAGATATAAAGTTTATTTATTTATTTTGGAAAATCGGTTCGACCCGAGTTGACCCGGACCTGGTGACTTGACCGGATCGATTTAAGAACCGGTTTTCAAAACATTGGTTGGGTCTTTATGTTCCTTATGCTTCGGTGACCATTTGTTTTCCGGTAACTGTGAATCTTTGGTTTAAAAAAACTTCTTAAAAGTAGCTCATTTCCTTAACGTTCGGTTTTTATTATCACAAGATATTCATCACGTAATATCAATACATAACACCCAAAATTTGATCCCCTTGTTCGAGTAATGCCCTGTAGCCGCCCTCACCGCCTACCTCTAGGGCCGACCCTGGACAACATACATTTATCCAAATCTAGCTTGGAAGGATTTTGTTGTAGCATGTCTTATATTGAGATGGGATCACTTTAAAACACTTTAAAGAAAAGGTGATCTTAACATTTGATTTCAGTAACCAATTGAGCTAGCTCAGTTGGCCACCAAGGGTAACCTTGTGGAGGTATTCTTGGAGATGTCTCGAGTTCGAGTCTCACCAAGAACCTTCAGGGGCCCGAATTAAGAAGCAGGAGTGGGGTTTATCCCCTAAGAAGAAGGTTCGAGGCTTACATACTGCCCAATTGGATGTCACTGTAACCTCGAATCACTAACTACTAACTCGCCGTTCTTAAAAAAAACAAAAAAAAAACATTTGATTTCAGCTTTATTTAATGGCTAATATTAAAACTTCCAACCATATATTTCTTTAGTAATTTTCTAATTTGTCTCTTAAAAGAACACACCCCCGACTAATCAAATCCACCCGCCGTAAAAATTAAAATCTCGCCGGAAAACATAACGCTATTCCCACTCGATTATGTCGAATAGCTTTATTGACTGAGGTTTAAAGAAATAAAAGTTTCGAACGCGAAATTCAAAAATCACATGTGATTTCACAAAATCACATGTGATTTCACAAAATCACATGTGATTTCAGAAAATCACATATGACTTTTAAGGTAATGCCAATAATATTTTTGTCATTTAGTATATGCTCATTTTTCATATAGTTTTGACGATATTTATATTTGAAATTTCTGAAAGAAAGATCACGTGATTTGTAAAATCACTTATTATATATATTTTTAAATGCATGTGTGATTTCAAAAAATCGTCTGGGATTTAAAAAATTCATATATGATATTTAAAATAACAAATTACGTGTGATTTTAGAATTCCATAAATCGCATGTGATTATACAAATTCATGTGTTATTTAGAAGTAATAAATCACATGTGATTTTTCTAGATCACATGTGATTTTTCCAAATCACATGTGATTTTTCCAAATCACATGTGATTCGTTTGTGCGAAAATAGAAAAAAAAAGTTCGTCAAAAGTATATATAATTGTCTATTTATAGAAAGTTAATTTAATTCTCGTCGCGATAATATAATTACTTTTACGTAATGATGGACGATTTGGAGGTACTTTAAATTTTAAGAAATATGATGAAAACGAGTTTTCTAATTAATTTAAAACCAATAAATTAAACCATTAAATAAAAATATAATTAACGGTTAAGATTCAAAAATATGTTCTTTTATTAGATAGTAGTTTATGTAGAAGAAACATGAGTTGAGGTCAATGTATACCTTTAATTTAGCATGTACCTAGTCGACCAATCATATTCACTAATTTATTAAAACTAAGTTTTCACCTTTAAAAAAATATCACAAAGGGTAAATTGTCAAACGAAAAAAATACACTATTACAACCAGAACTAAATCATCTATATATAGAGGGGCATATCTATAAACTTTCACCAAACTTTTTTTTCCTAATAAAAACATATATGTATGATTTCCCAAAATCATATATAGTTTTCTAAAATCATATATGATTATATATATACTTTTACGAATCATATATGATTTTAGAAATACATATGATTCATGATATGAATCATATATGATTTTTTAAGATATAGAAGAAAGTTACAGCTATGGAGCAAACATGGTTACCCATGGTTATGGTCTCGGCTAAAAGGTAAAGTGTTAGCTACAATTTAGGTAACCATTCAAACTTTTATTTCATATAATTGGAAGGTGTACAAATATGAGGAAACGAATTAAGTTCATCAACTTCCATGTCTCATTAATAAGGTTCTCTAGTTGCCCGGTTTCTCAGTCTTCTTCTTGTATCAACCACCATTATTCCACCATGGCCACCCCCTCCATCCCCAACCAGAAGTAGGCCACCCGCCTCCAGGCCAATACCCACCGCCTGGCCAGTATCCGCTACCACCTTGCCAATATGGTAACGGGTATGATCCCCCACCATAACCGCTGCTACCATACCCTCCACGTCTACCACCCCTGCCATAACCTCCTTCACCACCATGGTCTTTTCCAAGTCTATGTCCACCCTCATCCCCACTGTGATCTTTTCCATCTCCGCCTTATTCATGATCTTTCCCGTCCCCGCCTTCTGCATGATCTTTTCTGTCCCCACCTTCTCCATGGTCTTTTCCATCCCCACCTTCTCCACGATCTTTTCCATCTTCGCCTTCTCCATGGGCTTTCCCATCTCCACCTTCGCCATGATCTTTTCCGTCCCCACCTTCTCCACCGTGGTCTTTTCCGTCCCCACCTTCTCCCCCATGGTCATTCCCATCCCCACCTTCTCCTCCATGGTCTTTCTCGTTCCCACCATGATCGTTTCCATCCCCACCTTCTTCGTCGTGTTCTTTTCCATCCGCACCTTCTCCGCCATGGTCTTTTCCATCCTCACCTTCTCCGCCATGGTCTTTTGTTAAATTCCTTGTTTAATCTGATATTTAAGTTATAGGGACTAATGTTGCCATTTTGGTTATTTTAGGGTTTGAAGTGTGAAGATGGGATTATAAAGACGTTGGTTGTTGATGGACTTGGGCTTGAAGGCCCAATGGGTTTAAGAAGACCGTTGCTTGTTTATGTATATTACCCTAACTCATTCTGAGTTAGGGTTAAGTTTGTATGTGTGTTTTTCTTGTGCAGCCATCAATTGCGACCACACATATCATTCTTCGTTTTTGGATTATTTCATCTTGTTGATTAATATTTATCTGCTTTGTAAGACTATTATCAATATAGATAATAGATCCACACCAGTTATAAACTGTGGTGGATTTGATTTATAAACTCTCTCTTTTGGTTATCAGTTTTCTATGTTAATAAAAGTACTTTGAATCATTAGATCTTGTTTTTCTTCATGGTATTAGAGCCTGGTTTACGAATCTGACTTTGTTATTGTGTAAAAAATTGTTTTATAAAACTTTTTTTATTTCTCTTTAATACTGGCTTTATAAACTGATTTCTCTTTGATTCTGCTATTGAAATAGCTTTATACTCTCTCGATTTACAAAACCCCCAATTTTTGAAAAAAATAGGGTTTGACTTTTTTGGGATCTTTCGATTCAAAGGTTCTTGTGACTCATTGTTGGTGTTTTTGAGACTCTTGTGATATTATCTGCCTCATAAGTGGAAAACCCCTAATTTTTCAAAAAAATTAGGGTTTACTGTTTGTGGGTGCATATTGAGGTTCTTGGTGATCTTTGACTACGTTGGTGGCTGATTTGCTTGCTGGTTTGATTTTTCCTATTTGTTCCCTTGAAGGAAAAAATTAGGGTTTGTCATTGGAGGTTCTGATATCATCTAGACTAAGTGAACCTAGATATATCAGTTCGATCGTGCTTTGTTAGGTATCACTGTAACACCTCTCAAACTCTCGTTCCTTGTTTGCTATTTGATCTATCTGATTTATTTGTTTTTTTTTCTTGGGTTGCTTGTCTTTTTTATTTCTGACCTATTATTACTGGATCCTCACTCATTGCTTGCCCTTGACCTACCACCCTTGAGTGGTTTGAAAGCCTGGGAACTTAGTTTGTAGTGTTGTGAGTTCTTTTAATACCTTTTTTGTCCCTTCACCATGACTGATCATGTTGATGAGTCTTTTCATGGTGATTATGAGACATTGAGTGTGACTGATCCAGTCACACTCATTAGCAAGTTGGATTTGAGTGACCCTTTACATTTGCACCCCAATGATACTGCTGTGTTGACTGTTGTGAGTGTTAAACTTAAAGGTACTGAAAATTACCAGGTTTGGGCGAATGCTATGTTGTTAGCTTTCGAAGGTAAAAACAAAATTGGTTTTATTGATGGTTCTTGTAAAAGATCCATAACTAATGAAGTTTTGGGAAAACAATGGGATAGAGTTAATGTTGTGGTTCTTGGGTGGATTTTGAACTCAATATCTGAGGAATTATTCCTTGGTCAAATTTTTTCAAAAAGAGCTAAGCATGTTTGGAATGAATTGAAAGAAACTTACCATAAAGTTGATGGGTCTGTCATTTTCAATCTTTATCACAAGATCAACACACTAAAGCAAAATGGGACTAATTTGTCTGATTATTACCACAAATTGAATGCATATTAGAAACAGTATGATGCTATGATTGACTTGCCTAATTGTGTGTGTGTTCTGATTCTGGTGAATTTAAAAAACATAATCAGTTGTTAAAACTTATACAATTCTTGATGGGTTTGGATGATTCTTACATGAGCATTAGAAGCTCTATTCTCTCTAGGGAAACCTTGCCTGATGTTAAAGGTGCATATGCAATAATTTCCAGTGAGGAATCTCACAAGTTAGCATATGGTACTCTTGCTGGTTCCTCTCAGAGGACTCAAACATCAGCTTACTTTTCTAATGGGCCTGCTAGAAACAATACTCAAAGAAATCAGACCAATAACCATGGCAGTTTCAACAGTGGTAACTTTAGACCTAACCCTGGCAACAATGGAGGTTTTAGACCTAACACTCCCACCACTGGATTTAGACCTAATGTTCCTAACAATTTTGTGTTTAGACCTTATGGTAATAGTAACTCTGAAGTGGTTTGTGAAAATTGTGGGTATAATGGCCACACTATTGATAGGTGCTTCAAAATTATTGGTTACCCTCCTGACTTTGGTAAGAAAAAGGGGGTCAAGGTAACAAGGGTAAAAATGTTTCCAACAATTCTGTTGGAACATCCTCTTCATCTGGCTTCAGTGATGAGAAACTTTCTAACTTACTCTCTATGTTTAAAGAGAACAAGGGATCCACTAGTGACTCTGGAAATGTTCATGCCAATATGGAAGGTATTTACTTTAACAATAGTAAGATTTTTAATAATAACTTTGAGAAGTTTTATTGTTCTAACACCAACATCAAGTCCAAACTTAGGTATAATGGGAAGGTTGTTGATTCTGGGGGTAATCAACACATGACCAATGATGATTCTGAATTGGAAAATGTTTATGATATTTCTCACCTTAACATTAAGGTGGCTCATCCTAATGGGACTGAAGCTATATCTCTAAAACCGGAAATCTAAAACTTTCAAATGGACTTGTGTTGTTTGATGTGCTTGTTATTCCTGATTATTGTGTCACTTTGGTGTCTGTTCACAAGTTAGCTAAGGATAACAAAATTTTAGTTGTCTTTGATGAGAACAAATGTTTCTTTGTGAATTAGGATTTCAATCTCAAAAAAATTTTGGGGACTGGTAGACAATGTGGTGGTTTATACTATTTAGATGTAGAAGGTAACAAGTATGTTAATGAATCACATGTGATTGCTTGCTCTTTGTCTAAACATGATTGGCATTATAGATTAGGTCACCCTGCTGACCCAGCTTTGAATGTACTAAAAACTCTTTGAAAATTAGTTATGTTGATCAAAATGAGTTTTGTGAAATCTGCCAAAGGTCTAAACAAACTAGAGAACCTTTTCCACTAAGTGACCACAAAACAAAAGATCTTGGTGAGTTAGTACATTTGGATCTATGGGGACCTTATAGGGTGACCAGTCATACTGGTCAGAGGTATTTCTTGACCATTGTGGATGATTACACAAGAGCTCTTTGGGTTTATTTTTTAAAAACCAAAGATGAAGTTGGCAAATCTATTGAGATTTTTTGTAACCTTTTAAAAAAACAATTTGAAAGAGAAGTTAAAATTTTCGGAAGTGACAATGGGACTGAATTTGTTAATCGTAGCTTTCAAACCTTCTGTCACACCAAAGGGATCTTACATCAAACCTCTTGTGCATATACTCCACAACAAAATGGGGTGGTTGAAAGGAAACATAGGCACCTTCTTAATGTGACAAGATGCATTATGTTTCAGGGGGGAATACCCTTAAGGTTTTGGACTGAATGCATTCTAACTGCTACTTATCTTATCAACAGATTACCCTCTTCTTTCCTAAATGGTAGATCTCCATATGAGATGATGTATAACACACCTCCTAATCTCTCTCATATTAGGACCTTTGGATGTCTTTGTTTTGCTACTATCTTGAATAGTCATGATAAACTCACCAGTAGATCTGAAAAATGTGTTATGATGGGTTTTTCTAATTTGCAAAAGGGTTACAAACTTTATAGTCTTGATAGACATCAGTTCTTTGTTTCTAGAGATGTTAAGTTTTTTGAGTCCATTTTCCCTTTTAAAGATACTGTTTTGAATAAAAAGAATAAGAATCAAGGTGTTGATGTTTTTCAAAACAATAAAGTTTTGACCTTTTTTGATTTGGAAAATCCTGAGCTTCCTGATGATGATGAGAGAGTTACAATTGATCATAATGGTGACAGTAAGTCACCAAGTGCTAGTAGCCCACACTTGGGTCTAGGTGACAGTGGACACATTGCTTCTAGCAATGATACCATAGATGCCAGTCCAAGTGACATTAAGGTTGCCACACTTGATGAATTCAAGTATCTGAAGGAAATTTGGAAATCCACCCAAGTCTTCCCGTAAATGGACAGAACTTGGGTGGTATTTCTAATACTAATGCTCAGGATGACCCGGGTTTGAGAATGTCTTCTAGACCTTCTGTTTTTCCAAAAAATTATAATTATTTTGTTGTTAATTCCAAGGTTAAGTATGGGATTGAAAAGTTTGTTAGGTATTCCAACATTAAAGGAGATGTGTTATGCTTTGTTACTCAGTTAAATAAGAGTACTGAACCTAGGAATTTTTTTGAAGCTTGTCAAAGTCCTGAGTGGATTGATGCTATGAATGTTGAATTTGCTGCTTTGCTTGAAAATGATAGTTGGGACTTAGTTGAATTGCCTGTTGGTAGGACTGCCTTAAATTCTATGTGGGTTTGGAAACTTAAGTTCAAATCCAGTTGTGAGATTGAAAGGTATAAGGCCAGGCTTGTTGCCATGGGGTGTGGTCAAAAAGAAGGGATAGATTATGAGGAAACTTTCTCCCCTATTGTGAAAATGGTGATTGTTAGATGCCTCATTAACCTTGTTGTTAATCAATATTTGCCTTTATACCAATTGGACATAACAATGCTTTCTTGTATGGTGAATTAGATGAGACTATTTACATGAACCCCCCTCAAGGATTTTACACTGATAATCCTAAACTTGTTTGTAGACTTAAGAATTCTATTTATGGATTGAAGCAGTCTCCTAGACAATGGAATGCTAAGCTCACAACTGTTTTGATTCAAAATGGTTTTGTGCAAAGCAAATCTGATTACTCTCTTTATACTAAGCATTGTAATAAATGTTTCATAGCTGTTCTTGTTTATGTGGATGAAATTATTGTTACTGGAAAAAACAAGAAAGAAATAGACAACTTCAAAATGTTTTTGAAAAGCAATTTTAGAATTAAAGATTTGGGAAAATTGCAATACTTTTTGGGAATTGAAGTTGTTGATACCAATGATGGAGTTTGTTTAAATCAAAGAAAGTATGTCCTTGACCTTTTGTCTGAATATGAAATGCTTGCTTGAAAACCTTCCAAGACACCCTTGGTGTCTAAATTGTCCATTACCAATGAACCATCTGATATTGACCCTTTGTTGGAAAATATTATGGACTATCAGAAGCTTATGGGCAAGCTTATATATCTTACCAATACCAGACCTGACATTTCCTATGATGTTCATTGTCTTAGTCAGTTCATGCACTCACCCTTAAGGTCTCATTTAAAGATTGCTTTTAAGATTCTTAGATACTTGAAGAGTTCACCTGGTCTGGGTATTCATGTTAAGAAACATCTAGGTGTGACCCTTAAAGCTTTCTCTAATGCTGATTGGGCTAAATACATTGTTACTAGAAAGTCAGTTACTGGTTATTGTATGTTCTTGAATGATAACCTTGTGTCATGGAAAAGTAAGAAACAAATCACTCTCTCTAAATCCTCAGCTGAAGCTGAGTATAGAGCTCTTGCATCTGTGATTAGTGAAGTCATTTGGATCCTAAAGATTTTAAAAGATTTGAGTTGTTGTGATCTTTTGTCTGTGGTTCTACATTGTGACAGCAATTTAGCAATTAAGATTGTTGCCAATCCTGTATTCCATGAGAGAACTAAACACCTTGAGATTGACCTTAACTTTGTGAGGGAAAAAATCTTGAATGGGGTGGTTAGAACATAAAAGGTGGAGTCTGCAAATCAAATTGCAAACATCCTTACCAAAGGGTTGGATACACCACAACATGAGTTCCTGGTTAAAAAACTTGGGATGATTGATTTATATAGAATATCAGATTAAGGGGGGATGTTAAATTCCTTGTTTAATCTGATATTTAAGTTATAGGGACTAATGTTGCCATTTTGGTTATTTTAGGGTTTGAAGTGTGAAGATGGGATTATAAAGACGTTGGCTGTTGATGGACTTGGGCTTGAAGGCCCAATGGGTTTAAGAAGACCGTTGCTTGTTTGTGTATATTACCCTAACTCATTCTGAGTTAGGGTTAAGTTTGTATGTGTGTTTTTCTTGTGCAGCCATCAATGGCGACCACACATATCATTCTTCGTTTCTGGGTTATTTCATCTTGTTGATTAATATTTATCTGCTTTGTAAGACTATTATCAATATAGATAATAGATCCACACCAGTTATAAACTGTGGTGGATTTGATTTATAAACTCTCTCTTTGGTTATCAGTTTTCTATGTTAAAGAAAGTACTTTGAATCATTAGATCTTGTTTTTCTTCATCTTTTCCATCCCCTGATCCTCCATGATCTTCTCCACCCCTAATCCTCCATGATCTTCTCCGCCCCCTGATCCTCCATGACTACCCTCGTCAGCACCTTTTCCACCATGACCTTTTCCAGGTACATTCTCCCCTCCATCGGCATGACCACCTTCATCACCACCATGATCTTTTCCAGGTCCACTTTTGCCTTCATCGCCAGACCCACCTCCACCGCCTCTGCCTCCACCACCATAACCACTTCCGCTACCAGAACTACCACCATAACCACCTCCCCCTCCACCGCCAGAACCACCACCATAACCAGGACCTTTTCCATCTCCATTTCTCGAGCCTCCACCATATCTGGAACCTCCATTATCTTTTCCAACTGACCCAACTTGTTGGTCTCTAACAGCTACCGTATTTTGATCATCATGGTCCTCTTTTTTTTTCCAAAAGTTGTCTTGAACCTTGTATTAATGTTGTCGTACTTATGAACACAACTAAAAAGATTACTAAGATTAGAAAAAAAATGATTAGCAACACTCGCCATTTGTGTTTGTGCATGTTCTAAAAACAACGTAAGGACTCCATTTATATACTACTAGAGGATTGAGATAGCAATCAATTCTTTTCACTTACATTAAATTTACATATCAATCCAATGGGTAACTTATTTACTTCTATTGGAATAATTCAACTACTTTTAGATTATCATTACTGCAACACGAATCTTGTATGCATTCAACCATTCGTCTTTTGTATTCATATATCTAAGATGTTTTTTAGTACAAAGATTTTCTTCAAGAATATGGTTATATACCTAAAAATACTAACAAAATATGAATGTGTTTGTAGCAACACACATTTTTAAATTACCAAAAACTATGATATGGCTTTTTCCGCAGCGTTTTGTGCATGAAATATGATTGTGGAAAATTAGCGAAGCATAGTTGACGTGTGATACTTTGCGATATACTCTTTGTATAGTTATGTATCTCTAAGTTAATTTACAATCATTCAACGAAATTACTTAAAAATAATTCAACTCGGTGTAGCAAGTTATTAAAATGATTAAAAGAGTCAATTTGATCAAAATATGGAAGGATTCCCATGTCGTGAAGATACCTGATTATCCTTAAATATATGCTAGATGTAGTAGATTTTAAACAAGAGGATTCTATGTTTAATAAAACCAAAATTAAATATATACATTTATTGTACTTTGATTATTTACTTAAGTATGTAATCGAAACCACTGGATATACATCACTTCTGTTCATGTTCTAAGATTTTTCTAGATTCCAAAACATAGATAAAGAATAAAAAAATCCAACTTAATAGATCTTGGCTTTAATTCTTATCCAGCCAACCCCTTCAAATGAGAATGTCAATTTTTACAAGAATACACTTCTGACACATTATTTGAAGAAAATTAAGCTCAAATCTTCCCTGAAAACTTGAGACTGCATCAACAGGACTCCTGCAACTAGAGAATAGGCACTCGAAATGGAAAAAGTGGTCCATCTGGTTCCTGGGATTTAGCTGTATTTTGGTTTGCACCAGGCAGGTAAGTAAGATAGCACAAAAAAACTATTAGATGATGAAATAAAGTGGTTGGCACAAGCCCATTTTGTTAACAATTTATGCTTCTTTTCATTTTAATACAAAGATTAAATGTCTCAAGAAAATCAATCTAATAGCATACACAAATTAGCAACACCAAAAGATTATGAAAGGGAAACATGTGTCACTATAGGAATGTATAAAACCCCCATGAGTCTTATGTTTTATTTATCAACCATTTATAATGGTGATTACATGAAACCCTAATGGACCCTAAACCCACAAACCTGGCCGGGCCATAATTATCCACTAATACTCCCTCGCAGTTCGAGCGGTGAAATCGCGAAAGCTCGGACTGAGTAATAAACTAGAAAAGAAACAAAATAAAACATTACTAAAGCCCTGCACCTCCGAATATCTTCCTAAATTCCAACCAGATCAACATAAATCCATAAAGCCATGCATAACTAACCTTTGATTCTTCTTCATAAACGTCAACTGTGGATTGTGACATTTGCACAAACATCCAACCTAATAGACAACCGTGTGGATTGTGACCTTAGCACAAATCACCAACACAAGAAGATAAAACAGACGAGTTTACTGGTTTTGTAGAGTTGAGCAGAAGATTGAAAGGTTGTTGAATCGAAGAAACAATACAAACCATCGATCAAACACAAACAATAAAAACAAAACAAATAACTTTTTTTTATTTAAAAGAAAATAAACTTAACGAAAAGAAAAACAAGATCTACCATAATCATGTCATAAATACCATTCTACCACAAATTGAGAATTCTGATAGTAAGAGATTGACAATGACGTGAGGTTTGCATTATTAATACCGAATGAGAAGTGGGGGTAAATTGATAATTACGGCAAACTGTTTTTTTTTCAATCGGTGGAGGAAGTTTTAGGGTAGGATCGAGGTATTGTTGATGGCGGAAG
Source organism: Glebionis coronaria (assembly GCA_025667525.1). Classification (NCBI taxonomy): domain Eukaryota; kingdom Viridiplantae; phylum Streptophyta; class Magnoliopsida; order Asterales; family Asteraceae; genus Glebionis; species Glebionis coronaria. Next base: position 404,337 of record JANFOE010001993.1, read on the forward strand.
CGATTTTAGGTTTTAGGACCGGGGTATGGCCTGATATGTAACACCCCCAAATTTACACAATTCTATACATCGGAAGACTCGTTGGTGTTACGGGATAGCACATTACTCACATCATAGACAACGCTTAAAAATCGCGTCGTTTAATAATAAAGCATTTACATTCATAAATATCAAATTTACATAGGTCCCAAGTCATTGTATTTTATACAGGTTTTAAAAAGCATTTGAATGGAAATTATTATTTAAGTGCGGGCCATGAATTCTTGTTGTCTTCCCGAGAATTACCTTCAAGTACCTGAGACAAAACATGTTAAAAGAAAAGGGTAAGCGATAACGCCAAGTGAATTCATAGAGTTTAATAAAACCATTAATATATCATCGGTACATAATTATTACCGAAAATCATTTTATACAAATCTTTATAATAGGCCAAAAAATAGCCAAAGTCATTTATACAAATCCTTATCAAAAATCATAATATAGGCATTTGCCTTCAAAATCATTATACGAGCCAATATCGTAAAAACATCATACAATACGTCTTATGACGTTGTATAAAGTTAAATAAAAACCGTTATATGAATATGGTTATGTAAAACCAAAACACGAACATAAAATCAATAATAAGACCCTGTATTGCTAGTCAGGCAATATATCATAATTCAATGCATAAAGCAGTATTTTTGTTATTTTTTTGTATTATTACAAGCCGCATGACATTGTTACCTTACTACAACAAACAACGGGTAGCTAACCCGAAACTCAATTTGCCCATCTAAATTAGCGTGTCGTCACAAAGATCACGCTATGGAAATCTTCTCATACATAAATTTGCTTACCAATCAATGTGGCACGACGGGGATGAACCGTCAAGGCGCGAACTGGGGTGATCGTCCCCAAATAGTACTATTATATGCATAAGCGTCTAACAAATCCCGGTAGTTCAAAATTCATGCTAATGGGACTTTTAGTAACATAACCTAACTTTAATAATCCAGTTCATTTCATCTATCGGGTCATATAATCATACATCGGGCCATACAATCATTCGGGTCCAAATCAATACACAAACAATCGGGACAACTAGTGTCCTATTTTATAAAAACTAACATGTTATCTCCCTCGCGGGTTTATAAAACATTTCATAAAAACATTTAAAAGAGTACGAGGCTATGAACTCACGTTGATGTGGGAAAGCGGGTTATCGGCAATTCGGATGTACGGTACGTGCTTCAATCACGGAAACCACCAAGATGATGTAGGTTGTGATCAAGACATGGATTTTGATTGCAAAACTTGTGATAGATCAACACCAATCTTAAAGGCCACCAATACTTGTAAAATCCATGTAGAAATCAGCCCTTGGACATCACTAAATCACCTCCTTGGTTGTTAGAATCACCTCCAATCTTCAAGGTTTCAAAGGTTCTTCACCTTATGTATGAATAACATAGGATTTGTGGAGTAAATTTTGATCAATATGGTGGTGGTGGTGGTGGTGGTGGAAGTGGACGGAAATGGTGGAGAGGGTGAGAGGATTTTTGAGTGGTTTGCATGTATGAATGAGAGAAATGGTTTAGCAAGTGGTTTTCATGTAAGTTTAGCTTACATTGTAAGCTTAAGTTACATGTGTTGCAACTTGTAACCACAAGTTGACACCTCATGGGTGGGGTGGAGATACTTTGGCCGACCCATGTGTGGGGTGAGGCAAAACTTGTTTTTGTCTCATCCCACTAATTTACGGGTATTCCTTGATTCTAGTTTCCTCGATTTGCGTGCCCTCAGGTCGTTTTTCGAAAAACGTTTTTATAAATTACGAATCAACGGCACAAAACGAATCTAATAAAAATTTTCTCATAAAAAACGGAGTTCAAAAACGTAAATACGTAATCCTAAGGTTTCCGGTTTAGTCGTAAAGGACGTTAAATTATAATCGTAAGTCCTAATCTCTTCTCGTAAATTTGTGAGTTTATGAACCAACTCAAATTTAAAATCCCAAAATAATATTTACGGATAAATTTATTTCCTAAAATGTCAGACTGTCACCAAAACGGCGTATGTAAACGTAAGCACGTAACGTAGAATCCTCCGGTTTAGACGTAGTCGATGCTACTTCAAGACGTAAATCAAAATTTCTTTCCAAAAAATAAGTGAGTTCATATTATAACATTAAAATAATGTTTTTAAATAATATTTGAGAATAAAATATCAACCATAAATTGACGGATTGTCATAGCATTTACCCCTAAACAGGATCTTTGTCCTCAAAGATCATCTTATATTACTACTCGCTTCTTATAGAGTTAAAGCCATGTGGGTATTTACTCCATATTCGGTCTTTTCTCACAAGTGTAATTCATTACAATACGCGAGTTTCATCAACCATAATTACAGGAATAAAATCAGGCTTATTGTTGACTTACTTTCTCTATCCACGATGTTCACGGGTTTTTGATGAATGCAACTTTTCGCCGATCTAACCTTCATTAAGGAATAGTTAGACTTTCACTTGATAGACATTTTATCAAGTTAGATATACGAATCATAATTCACGCAGCCCTTGAAGTTCTAGGGTACATCCAGCTTATATGCCTTTCAAACCAATCTTTTTTTACATCATCTCAATAGTCCCATACAACGGGGACTTATATCCCATGATCCTTCAGATCATCATTTCATTTTTCCATGGTTAAAACTTTTTGGCATAACTTCGCTACCCATCTGGCACTTCAAGATCTACATTTCATATTCACATGACCTCCTGCCCACTACCGGCAGTCAATAATCAGATCCTAATTTCAACAATCATTTCAGGTCTTGCGGGTTGGGTATTTTGTAAGGTTAGGTTGGTCATCCTAGGCAACCTTAAACCTAAAATACATGTCCAACTCACAATGGGTGTATGTCGGGTGTCTTCATCCCGACTCCTGCTTACAGATGCTCTAATATATATCCTCACAAGATTCGATCTTGATCCTAACACGATAATTATCAATGATAATCTCTCCAAAGGAAAACGATTATACGGTTCATTATCAAAGGTCAATCATTCAAACATAAAATAACAATTCTAGTATTTTGTATCGTTACTTTACCTCATCCCTTCGATTGGGGTGGTACACAGTACTCTCATCAAGATTCGTTCTCAATGACTTCTGAGCAAATCTCTAGAAATTCGATGCGAAGCGAGGATCTTGATAAAGATGTTCGATACAAGCACACTATGTTTAATTAACTCCTTTATATACAAAAGAGTCAATTTCTTCATCGAGAATTAATCATTAACTCGAATGATATTAGTAGATTTGGTCAGTCTGTCGACGGTGACCCAAATCGAATCAAATTCAGATGATGACCTTTGCAATAGTTAGACGTTTACTAATGTATGAGGCGTTGTATGCCTTCATAATTTGCCATCAGTAAAACTTCTTTAGATAAAGATACATTTAGTCAGAAATGTCATGAATAGAATACTTATACTTACGAGATTCCAACATGACTACATCTCAAAATCTCCATATTTAGGCAACCACAAGTGGTCTTTAAAAGCATTTAACGATATCGGCTTCTCAATTCTAATGGTTCACATTAGCCGCGAACCCCTTTTATTATCTATATTATCCTTTTTACAAGCATCGGCTTTTTTTTTAAATTGCTCGGCAATTTATTTTGCACCGTCATTACTAAGGAACACATCCTAATTGGTTCTTTATATTTTCTACATAATGTGTCAGTAAATACGTTCACCCTTCTTCATATTTTCTAAGTTTCAGTTTCGTTTTAGCTATCATTTTTATTAGTTTTTCTCAATCCGACGTTTAAAGCGTCGATAAATATTACAAGTAATCAAATAATAAATATTTAATTTTTATGAAATGTCAACGTAAAAATTTAAATTTCTTAGTTCGACCAATTATATAAAAATGTTCAAAATAAATTTGAATTTAATTAAAAAAAAATTTGTTGATTTATCAAAAATAATTAATAATATTCGTAAATGTTCGAAAAATCTTTGTTTATACTTTGGTCAAAGTTTTCTTAGTTGAAAAGCAAAAATTATCGTTTCAAATTTCAAGTCATGGTTTAAAAGGTTTCCTCAATCCCTCTTAGGTTGTCTTGAGGTATACACAAACATTTACCCCTAAAATGGAGTTTAGTTAAATGATTTGTGTATAAAGAAATAATCCCTTAAAAATCCTTTGTTAAAACATTTGTCAAAACATATTTGCACCTCCTTTTTGGTATAACCCTAAGCCTTAATGGCTCTAATTTTTTAAATGTCAATATAGATCCCGTTATCTTATTAATCACATGGTCAAATCATGTAAAGGATCAAGCCTTAAATCACATGTTAAATACTCAAGGTACAGTTTTTATTGTTCGGCCAATTCAGGGCAATCTATAAATAATTATTAACTCATTCTTATTCTTATAAACAAACAGATGGTTCTTAATGATCACGAGCATGAATTTATCAAATTACAGCCCACACACGTGATTCACCAAATTTATGGATGCTACATGTGTATTAGTCAATCCAAACGACATCACATGAAACTCATGATGTCATTACAAGTTCTGGATGTAGTGATTGGAATAGATAATCTTTTTCGCGGACGCGAAATTGATGATAACCATGCCGTGAATATTTTTCGAATATACGCTAGAACCTTGTAAATGATCGAACAATCTATCATCTTGGGTAGTGGATATAGATTTTAATCGTCAATTTACTTAGTTCACAGTAATCAATAAACATAAGGAATGATAACACCATATCTCTTCATGATGACGAGATCGGTAAAATAAAAATCTTCTCCGAAACTCTCTCAGTTGTACGGTAGTTCTTTTAATTCAGATGGTGCTGACGTACAGTGCACACGCCACAGGTGCAGCACCAGGAATATAATCAATACCAAATTCAACTTGCCTTAATGGCGAAAGTCTAGGTAATTCACCAATAAATACCTCCTAAAGTTTCAGATAACAGAAACATCTTTTAATAAGTTCATATTAGGTTCTTTCTAGATTATAATATCTATGACTAATTCACAACCATTCACGGTATAATTTCAAGTCTAAATGCAGGATATGGTCATCCATCAAGAATTATTTAGATCACTTTTGATAATCAACATCTTATCATTTAGGGGAATTCTACTCGATTTCCCATCAATTAAGACAATGTCGTCATGTCATAATCAATCAATCCATTCTACTGGCACTATCAACTTTTCAGTTTTTATTGTCGTCGATAAGATGTGAACTTCTCAAAAGACTAATAATAACTCATAATCCTTCACAATTCGAGGATATATGGAGACATAACTAACCTTAAAAGAGTAATGTCAACGCATAATCTACGCGAGAGAATTTCAAATCAGATACATACGAAAACATTAACGAATATGAGTATATCCCATGTTTTCATAATTTGAGTACGCATTCGAAAGCTCCTCGGATCGTTACCCAGGTCATTCAAATGAAATCTAATCAAAAGAAATGATAGGAATGTCGATACATCTAGTCGGGTATCAACACTCTGTAATCAGATACTTTTCCTAAGAATCTCACTACGGGAGAATTGGACAAGAAAGAATTGTCAATTGTCAGATAAGACAAATTCCACAGATGATTAAATTCGGTTCAGAAGAATAAATAGTACGGGCACATATGTAGGTGTCCCTAACACTATGTCCCTATTTTCGCACTTCTTGCAGATCTCACAAAATTTTAATCCTTCACAATTTCAAGGGAAATGTAATGTTTAGTAACAATTTTATGGTGACTACTAATCAGCCTTGCATGGTCCATTCCAAATTGTATGTAGGCGCGCAACTATATACAATTTCATGATTAACGATGCAATACTCAGTTTGTCAAAAATTTATCATCATGTTTATAATAAAAACATTTTCATGCTTAATTCTTAAATAAGAATCAAAAATAAATTTACAAAGATTATCCTTATTATGAAAACAATTAAGTTTTCTAAGGTGTTTTATAAACAACTTCATTTTGATAACGATTATTTATAAGTCTCACTTTAAATAAACCATATAGTGATGAAAATTCAATTTTCTCAAAGGATATTGTTTTATCTTATAAAAACAATGAGTGATTTGTAAAAGAGTGATGAAAAGTTGTTCACCAAGAACTAACTACAATATGCTAGGAAATGAGCTTTAGCCAAATAATCATGAGGTTCATGACCTCGATGGCACTCAAAAAGAATAATCCACAACGTAACTCAAACCGAGATGAGTACTTGTTCAATGGTTGCATCACTAATGCGAGCATTAGGATGAAGCAATAAAAGATAGATAACATTGATACATGTAGAATTTAGCAATCAAAGGTAGTCTTTTCATTAATCACAAACAAGTCAAAAATTGTACCGTAACACATTATGTGTCACTATGTCATACAACTCCAAGAACTCATCCTACCAACTGATGTCTCAGTTAAGTTAGGGATTTTTAAAAGATACCACAATGAATACTAATCTACAAGAGTCATTAGGTGTTCCACCTGTCCCAAGAGATCCATCGGTCCCAATTCAGAAGAAGATTTCTTCAATTTATTTCTTGGACACTGAGCATCCTCATTAGTGGACAATGGCCTAGGAACAACCCTTAACACGAATCAACAATAAATTAAAACGTTATAATCCTATCACAAAACTTAACAACTTCCTCTTAACAATTTCTTATTCCATACAAGTTAAATTTTACTTTATTCATGTTTCAACCAAATCATACTTAATGCGATATCCTACCTCATTCTCCAATACTTTCAACCTTATTCTTAGACCTTAATAGGGCAATAAAAGCTCGATATGAACAACACTTAATTTCTAATCCTATAGCTCTTACAACCATAGTTATCAAATGAGTCACTAGTATGAAATGACTCACACATTCAATTAGACTTCTCGGAAAGGTACTAGTGGCATGAGGCTTTTGGGTAATGGTTCCAATGACAGCCTCAAGTGCAACATTCACCCTTTCGATTTCAATTTAAGAATTGGATGACAACGAATCAGATGACATCTTCCTAGGTGGTAACGTTTTGTCAAACTCCACTCTATAAAGAAAGATCGTCATGACATCGATATCAGATTTAATCATGCCAATTCTTCTTCAATATCACAATCAACTAATATCTACATTTCTACGAATATTAACCATTTTGATGGGATCATAAATATCCACAACTTAGTTTAGATCTGGAATAGCTAGAATTCCTATAGAAATAGCTTCAATTGATTTGCTAGGGGAGTTAGGGTTCCTTGTGACAATCTACGTCGTATAAATACCTCGTATAAATATCAAAATAATAATCAAACAATCATGTAATCAAATTACATCATATATATATAATACAAGTTATATATATATTAAAATAACACTTCTCAGTCTGGCCTTGTCGGTAACTCGGGAATTCTTCGGCACCGTTATAGTCAAAAGATTTTTAGACAGTTTTAGAAAAATGTTTATAGTTAAAAGATTTTGAAATGTTTTATTCAAAACCTTGGTTTTAAAAATCTTTTGTTCTCTATAACGAGAGCTCTGGTACCAAACTGTAACACCCCCAAATTTACACAATTCAATACAGCGGAAGACTCGTTGGTGTTAAAGGATAACACATTACTCACATCATAGACAATGCTTAAAAATTACGTCTTTTAATAATAAAGCATTTCCATTCATAAATATCAAATTTACATAGGTCCCAAGTCATTGTATTTTATACAGGTTTTACAAAGCATTTGAATGGAAATTATTATTTAAGTGCGGGCCATGAATTCTTGTTGTCTTTCCGAGAATTACCTTCAAGTACCTGAGACAAAACATGTTAAAAGAAAAGGGTCAGCGATAACGCCGAGTGAAATCATAGAGTTTAATATACCATTAATATATCATCGGTACATAATTATTACCGAAAATCATTTTATACAAATCTTTATAATAGGCCATAAAATAGCCAAAGTCATTTTATACAAATCCTTATCAAAAATCATAATATAGGCATTTGCCTTGAAAATCATTATACGAGCCAATGTCGTAAAAACATCATACAATACGTCTTATGACGTTGTATAAAGTTAAATAAAAACCGTTATATGAATATGGTTATGTAAAACCAAAACACGAACATAAAATCAATAATAAGACCCTGTATTGCTAGTCAGGCAATATATCGTAATTCAATGCATAAAGCAGTATTTTTGTTATTTTTTTTGGATTATTACAAGCCGCATGACATTGTTACCTTACTACAACAAACAACGGATAGCTAACCCGAAACTCAATTTGCCCATCTAAATTAACGTGTCGTCACAAAGATCACGCTATGGAAATCTTCTGATACATAAATTTGCTTACCAATCAATGTGGCACGACGGGGATCAACCGTCAAGGTGCGAACTGGGGTGATCGTCCCCAAATAGTACTATTATATGCATAAGCGTCTACCAAATCCTGGTAGTTCACAATTCATGCTAATGGGACTTTTAGTGACATAACCTAACTTTAATAATCCATTTCATTTCATCTATCGGGTCGTATAATCATACATCAGGTCATACAATCATTCGGGTCCAAATCAATACACAAACAATCGGGACAACTAGTGTCCTATATTATAAAAACTAACATGTTATCTCCCTCGCGGGTTTATAAAACATTTCATAAAAACATTTAAAAGAGTGTGAGGCTATGAACTCACGTTGATGTGGGAAAGCGGGTTATCGGCAATTCGGATGTACGGTACGTGCTTCAATCACGGAAACCACCAAGATGATGTAGGTTGTGATCAAGACATGGATTTTGATGGCAAAACTTGTGATAGATCATCACCAATCTTCAAGGCCACCGATACTTGTAAACTCCATGTAGAAATCAGCCCTTGGACCTCACTAAATCACCTCCTTGGTTGTTAGAATCACCTCCAATCTTTAAGGTTTCAAAGGTTCTTCACCTTATGTATGAATAACATAGGATTTGTGGTGTAAATTTTGATCAATATGGTGGTGGTGGTGGTGGTAGTGGACGGCAATGGTGGAGAGGGTGAGAGGATTTTTGAGTGGTTTGCATGTATGAATGAGAGAAATGGTTTAGCAAGTGGTTTTGGTGTAAGTTTAGCTTACATTGTAAGCTTAAGTTACATGTGTTGCAACTTGTAACCACAAGTTGACACCTCATGGGTGGGGTGGAAATACTTTGGCCATCCCATGTGTGGGGTGAGGCAAAACTTGTTTTTGTCTCAACCCACTAATTTACGGGTATTCCTCGATTCTAGTTTCCTCGATTTGCGTGCCCTCGGGTCGTTTTACGAAAAACGTTTTTATAAATTATGAATCAACGGCACAAAACGAATCTAATAAAAACGGTCTCATCAAAAACGTAAATACGAAATCCTAAGGTTTCCGGTTTAGTCGTAAATGACGTTAAATTATAATCGTAAGTCCTAATCTCTTCTCGTAAATTTGTGAGTTTATGAACCAACTCAAATTTAAAATCCCAAAATAATATTTACGGATAAATTTATTTCCTGAAATGTCGGACTGTCACCAAAACGGTGTATGTAAACGTAAGCACGTAACGTAGAATCCTCCGGTTTAGACGTAGTCGATGCTATTTCAAGACGTAAATCCAAATTTCTTCCCAAAAAATAAGTGAGTTCATATTATAACATTAAAATAATGTTTTTAAATAATATTTGAGAATAAAATATCAACCATAAATTGACGGATTGTCACATGATACCATGTAGGAATGTATAAAATCCTCATGAGTCTTATGTTTTATTGATCAACCATTTATAATGGTGATTACATGAAACCCTAATGGACCCTAAACCCACAAACCGGGTCGGGCCATACTTACCCACTAATACTCACGTGGTATATTTAACCAGAAGATGGATGTGTTGTTATTTATCTTGTCTCGGCAATTTTTGCCAATCAGTGAGGCGTCTGGTTTTTTCAAGACCGCCGCTAGATGATCTCAGTAAATGCAAAAATCTACTAAATTTGTTTTCATCTTATTTGAAAGCAATAGATCCGTTTCTTGGAACATTAAGTGGTTCTGGAGATGTTAGAGAATCGACTATATCATCATGCTGGCATTCACACTTAAGGTCTACAGTTATACTTTGCAGTTCATGAGTGTCTACGACTTCTTGTGGGACGCTCTGTTGAAAAACAGTATATGAGAATGTCAAAAGGACAGTGGCGGATCCAGCATTTTAAAATGGGTGTGGCACAATTTTTTTATGATAAACACGCTAACAAATTTACATCAATCATCGTATAACAATTATCTTTTAACGGATTTAGCCCCATAATTTGTTCTTCGTAGTACAACTAAAAAGGGTTAAATTATAAATAGTGTTAAAGCTTTAAAAATGAGTAATGTTGTTAGATTAAAATATCAATGTTTATAAAAGCCAATAGAATTATTTAATTTTTTAAAAATCTTTTACTCGTTCGTAACGATGAAAGGTGCATATAGGTGCGAAGAAAGTGAAACTAAAAACGCCAAGGAAAGTACTATATTACGTATAATCTTACTCTTTATTGAAAGCACTAAATTATAATTTTAAGAAAACAAACAATGAAAAGCAAATTATAGGGATAATGCTCTACTTTCTATACGAAAAGCAAATCTCATTAACTAAGTAAAAATAATATTTCTCATTCTAATGAGCCTAGCGAATTGGGCTTTATAATTTACTTATTACTTTTAGGTTTTCAGTTGTCTCCTACATCTAACATCGCTAAAAAATACATAATCTATAAATTAAGAACCTACAACTCTATTAAAAAAACATGGCTGTCAATTTTTTATGTGTGGCACGTGCCACATGTGGCCAAGCATTAGATCCGCCCCTGCAAAAGGACAACCCTCCTAGCGTTTAAAAAGACGGAAAACTCTTTAAACATTAAAAAGTTTGACCAACCTCAAGTGCCCATCCAATGAGGGTAACATTGTTGACATGCTTGTTCATATCCAAGTCAACTCTTCTTGGCTATATATTGTACATAAGCAATTAATGTTAATTTAATGGTTATATCGAGAATTAGAGCTTGACAAGGTAAAAAATGTGGCCACACCATAAGTCCTAGCCTCGAATATGCAGCTGCATCTTCCAGTTTGGCTATTTTCTTTAGGCTGTTATTATTATCCTCAGGAAACGGTAATCTAAAACCACAATGTAACCAATCTTCAATAAACAAATAAAAGTTCCATGAATGAAATATTTCCGATATACAAAACTACCTCAATGCCTTTGGACAAAATGCCAAGTATTCGTTTATGACATCATCGTTGTCTTTTTGGAGTCTTCTAGTATCTACGTTCATCATCACCCACTTGCTGTAGTTTCAACAGGAAATTGTCAATCCATGAATCTGGTGCAACATTAACCTTAGCGTGTTCAAAAATACCACATTTATAGGGTTTAAGTAAAATTTGTGATGCAACATCTACTTCTAAAACCTCATGAATTATAATATAATCAGACCAAGTAACTGAAGAAATAATGTTGTAATGCACCTTGTAGCCCTTCCAAGGACCTCGCCATTGGCATAGTCATTTATAATCCAATCGTGTCTTATACCAATCCTTCCTTCATGCTGGCACCATGTCTCAATTGCAACCACATCACCCCTGATACAGACGTCAACGTGTTGAATAAAATGGGTTTTATAATGCAATACTCCATGCCTAAAGCTTTTATAGTTTTTAATGTAATTACCAAGAGGGTTATCTCTTAATTTCGATATGCATCCGTGTAGTCACCCATGTGAGATGAAATTCTCTCATTGTGGCTGTTCTGGTAACCACATTACTTGGGAATCCACTAGACTTACCATTAACCTCCTACAATATGTAGGTGCGAAATAGCAATAAAGGCTTTGAACATTAACATTCAATTGAGATGGAAGATTTGAATGAATGCGGCCCTAAAGAAAGGCTGGGTTTAAGAGATAAAGGTATGCATAATTATTTCAACTTAGCAATCATACTGACATGGTTAGCAGGCTAACATACAATATTTCATACACGCCTTTATTTCTTAAACACAGCCCTTAATTACGACTATGCGCGCGTTGGACAGTTGATCAGTTATCCATACTCACTTTTCAAAATCATGTAAAAAATATGAGAAAAACAATACAATTTGTGGAATATAACAAACCTGCAAGAGGTCAGCAATGGTTTCTATAGTGGTAGTTTTGTTAAACCCTACTTCATGACACCTTATAGTAAACCTCTCTTTATATGATGATCCATCATCCCTCAACATCTCCAACTGGACCATCTCGTTCTCTTAGGCTTCAATTTAACCAACCGTAACACCATTTTGATGCTTACCTATCACTACCACCATTACTGGCGCAACTTTTTGGGACGTTGGACTTTGTAACATGTTATTATTATTTTGTTGGTTTATTGAAAAGGAAATCATAGATTGAGACTGATTTAAGTCACGAATACAGTCTCTAGTGACGGTATTGCAGCCATGGATAGCCGGAGTTAACGTTGATCTGGTTGATATCATGGTTTTGTTAGGTTATTTTCTCAACATTCCTAAAACAATCAAGATATTGTTAAATTATGTGATGGATCATTTGGGCCGTGTAGGGAGGACTATATAGGCTTTTGTTGAATTAATTAAAGCAAAGCCTTGTTTACTGAATTATCGTCTCATAAATGTTACCTTAACTTAAAGTGTATGTAAGTAATGATTCTATGTAGTTAGATATGTTTGACTTCTAGTTCTAAGGGTGTTTTGGTCATTTCGGGACTAAGGGCATATTGGTCATTTTGTTTATGTTTCTTAAGAAGTAGGAAAAAACTTATATGTCGGTCTAACACTCTTATAAAAAGTGTAAAGTCTCTATCTGTAATAGAACTTAGAACTGGTGAAAATGTAAAATTTGTAGCCCTTTTTGCTCTAATACCAATTTGTTAGGATTTATAGGGGCCAATAAGTAGTCACAAAGAAGACTACGTTTGTAAGCTACAAAAATCACTCTGGCCCAAAGGACTTGTTAAGGGTAGTAGCAAAGCAGAAGTTAACGGTATTAAGCTTATATTAATTGACATGCTTTTCAATCTCATACTTATGCTTACTATCTAGCATAAAGTCATTAAGTTTGGCAGGAAACTTGGTAGGTGTGACAACCCTGGTTTTGAGGTTCGTCACTTACTTTCATTTTGTGCTAGTTACGTGTCTTTACGTGTTTATGTGCTTATTGGTGTGTATAGATTGTGGTTGGATATCGTTTCCGGTACGGGGTACCTTGTGAATGAAACGATGTGTGATGATTTCATGTTCATGAGTTCACATGGTAGTGACTATGAAGTGAGATGGTGTTATTTGGTTGTTTTAAGTATACGTATATGTATTATAGAAAATCGTATTTTTTACGATTTACGGTTTAGCATTTGGAGGTCTCGGATAAGGTAATTAGTCCTATGGATATTTTTCGGGATGGTTTTAAGTCATTTAAGACTTAGTTATAAAGTTTATTTCAAAATTTGAGATTTTTTTAAAAGTGTATATTTTACGTCTTTTACGGTAAAACGCGTAAATTTGACTAGTTTTACGGTTTTATGATTTTGGAAGCTTTAGGAGCTGAAATAAATTAAGGAAAATTAAGGTAATATTAATAACATAATATTAAATAAAAAAAAAACGAATTTGAGGGGTGTTTGGGTCGGTTTAGACGTACCAAAGAAGAAAAGAAAGGAAAAAAAAGAAAATAAGGAAACAAGACTTTTGGGTTGGGCTAGAATTTGTCCAACTTAATTATATAAGGTTATATACAACAAAACACTTCATAATTCCCTGAAGGAATAGAAATCGATGGTTAAACATGGGGTTTTAGTGTTCTTCATCAAAATTTAAGGGTTTTCATAAATCAAAGGTAAACTTTCATAATCCCTTTTTAATTTAATTGTTTTTAATGTTTACAAATAATCATCTTATGATGGATTTAGGTTAGGGTTTTAATAAAAATCTGTATTTTAATGAGTTCATAATGATTACATAAATTAGGGCTTGTAATTAGTGGGATTAGGGTTAATTAATGAGGTTAATTTGATTAAACCCGTTTTTAAAAACTGGGCAGAATTTTGAGTCAATTGTTTTGATCATATTGGGAGTTCTACAAAATCTTATTTTTCGATCGAAGTATCCCTGAAAAGGTAATTGAAGTGGCTTTCCAATGCAAGAAACGAGAACTAAATTGGAGGTCGGGAAGTGGGTCAAAAACAGGTTACAACAGTCGGAGGTCAAAACAGTTTTGTAATCAGCCTGTTTTCTTTTTAAGTTTTGGGTTGTTTGGGGTACTTAGGGTTGCATTGGGATCTTCTCACGAACATGAGAGATGGTTTATATATTGTATTAAGTATCTGCACTTGGGCTAAGGTTGTGGTTTAGGGTAAGACCCCTTAATTGTAACAAACTTTTAGTATGTTTAAAATCAGGAAATCTAGAATGACAAAAGTATATATATATATATATATATATATATATATATATATATATATATATATATATATATATATATATATATATATATATATATATATATATATATATATATATATATATATATATATATATATATCGGGGCCTTAACAGTAGCTTTAAGGTTAGGACAAGTGGGAGTTGTTATCTAACATATGTAACGGTATGAATATTCCTTTTACAGAAACCATGGGTATGTTTAAGTGGGCGTTTGACTTAAAGTTTTGAGACCTAAAAACTGGGACTGTTTTGTGTAAAATGTGAACGGGATAGTTATTAAACTTAACCAAGTTAAGGACTTGTTAGGGAAGGATAATGGGGTGTTTAGAGCTTATCAATGAGGTATTTATATGGGAATAGGATAGATGTCCATCATAGGTTGATGAGCCATCTTAGTGATTGGTTCATGTATTGATTGCGTGTTTTTGGTTTGTTAGCTTGTTGATAGTGCGAGGACTTGTGAAGAAGCAATCAGGTGAGTTTCATAGTCCCATGTCTACTAATGATTTTGACTTCTAGATGGGATGGAAGAGACACTGTGTTATGTTGTTTATAAATTGATGTTGTGAATGTTTTTAAGGTTTGAGGTAGACTTGTGTGTACATTATGTGATTAACTGCTATGTGATTCTTGTTCGCGTATGATTTGGATGGGAAAGGTACATAGGTGTATGGGCGCCTATGGTACCATGGTTGTTGGTAAGGCGTGATGCGTTGAAAATTATGGTTGTTGGTAAGGCGTGATGCCTTGGAAATTATGGTTGTTGGTAAGGCGTGATGCCTTAGTAATTGTGGTTGTTGGTAAGGCGTGATGCCTTGGAATTGTGATGATTGATTGAAATTGAATGCTAGTGTTAATACATAATTGTAGCGCATGGTCCATATGTTATTGTGTTGATGGTTGTTATTCACAGCTTATAACTGATTTAGCGTTGGAGTCTAAACCTATGACTCTCACCAACTTTATGTTGACGTGTTTTAGTGTCTCTTTCAGGTGATGTTATGGGTAGGCATGAGAACTTAAGTGGCTAGGATTTGGAGAGCGTAGGAATGCATATAGAAGGATATCCCCGTTTCCTTCTTAGTTTTTATTTGTTCATTTAATAAGTGATAAAGTGGCACATATATGTTTGTTTTGGTTATGTTACTTGTTTGTCTTGGGTAAGAGGTAGGACTGTTACCTACTTACCTAGACTCCTGCATTTGATGAGATATTGTCATGACTTTTGTGTCACCTTTTATGACATTTCTTATTTCATATAGTTATCTCTATAGACACGCCATGTTGTGATGATATCCATACGTCGTGCCCCATATTCCGCCATGGTGGGGTGTGACAGAATGGTATCAGAGACAATGATTATAGAGTATTAGGTTGCCTAGTCGTGTAGCCTAGTCTATAGCTTAAGGGTCCCTGCATATAGGCGTCATAGGAGTATGTGTGCATTTTATAATAATTGATGTGTTTGGATGTTATTTATTGCGATGTTTTGACTAGTATGAATTGAATCGTAGTATGTTCATACTTAGTCACATGTTATTTTCTTTTCGGGTTTGTGACTAGTGCGGGTTGAACCATAATCGTCCACGCCTTTCACTGTTGTATTTTGCTTAAATTGTACATTATAGTACATAATTTAGTACAAGGTAGTTTCTATCTTTTATCGAGTTATTTTACATACCTGAGGTATGTTATTTTTCTTTTGATGTTTAAGTCATGTTCCCTAAGAATCGTGTGGTGGTTCGAGTTACTAGGAGTAGGTGGATAGGAAGGATTTTAAGTTGTTTCCACTCTTATGGGCGACATGACTTATAACTGATTATGTTTTCGTTTTGGATTTAGTCTATGTTGGTTTAGCTAGACTATGGATTTCGGTATTCCAAGAGTTTTATTATGTTATTTTTATAAGTTGGAGTTTTGTACCTTATTGGTTATGTGGTTATGAGCTTATGTGAGTAGATGGATTTATGTGTTATATGTTGTGCTGATTCTTATAAGTGTCATCATAGGAGGGAGTGCATTGAGGAAAGGGTAATTGTATAAGTATGGTGGCCAACATAGTTATACAAGTACCACAACTTCAATGGGTTCCTAAGTATGATTGCATGAAAGAGGGTTAGTACATGCTTGTATATGATGAGGTGTGGATTTTGGGTATATTTATAATTATGGGTTTATGTAATGGCTGCCTATGATATGGCTATTATTCTTTTTGGTGTTATATGTTTTGTGTTATAGTTGTGCTGTGTGATTTTGGGGTCACACGATATGGTTTGGTTTTGGAGGTGGGCTTTATGCCTTGTTGTGGCACGGTGAGATGGTGATTAGTCGTATGAAAAAACGAGCGTATAAAGCGAATGATTGACTTGACAAGTATGATAACGAGTATGTTTGGAGATTCGATAGGTATACATATGCGGATGTATATATACTAATAGATGTTATGTTATGATTTACGGTCGTTCAGTAGTTATTATAACTTGAACATACCTAGTACTCTCTTGCGTTTAAACAATTTATTAGAGCTCGAGTTTGGTGGAGTTTCAACGAAGTTTTGAATCTTTTGAAGTGTGTCTTGTAGCGTATTCTTTGAGTTTCGTATTTCACGTGTACGTTTTAAAATGGTGTTCTTGGTTTAAGTCTGTTGGAATAACTTGAGATTCCTTTTGAAATAATGAAATCTCTTGGTGTTGGGTCTTACATTTCTTTTGGTCGGTATATATTGAGAAAAAGGGAGACTTGGAAATCTATTATAGGGTTAGATAGTTGGTTGTATTCGGTAAAATAAGGGTAAGGTGTTGGAGTCGTGTTTGAAACAAGATGTAACATAAGATTTCTTTTAATCAACACTTATTTATTTCAAATTTTAAAAGACTTTCTTTAAAATAAAGCGAAGTAAAATTTCTTTCTACTTACATAGTTTATATAATTGGGTTTAACTGATTCACGTCATTTATAATTATTAATACAAGGTTAAATTGAGTTTATGAAGATTTCACATACAATTTTATCTTTCATTAATATAAAACTGTTTTGGTCATAACTTGTTCGTTTTTAGAGCTTTTTGAGTGATTCAAAAGCTAAAAATTATGTACTTGGAACGTACTTTTCAAATATTCAGGAAGTATAGTCATGGGAGGTCAGTGGACTGGTCGGAATTGTTGTACAAGTGTCGGGTTCAAGGTTGAGTTTTGAATAATAGTTTATTTTTATTTGGGGTGCACGGGATACCTAGTCTTTGGGTTGAGTTTTGAGATCGCCTAGAAGGTTGTTTGTAGATGGTTTGAGTCACATAGATGTGGGGAGGTAAAAAAAATAATAAATAAAAGTATATTCTTTTGGAAAGGTCGGTCTTATGCACGGTTTAAATAATATGTCGCGGGGCGTAATATGTTTTGGTTGCCATTGGGTGTTTCTTAGATTATTTTTCGTTGTCATGGGTCATTTTGAATTGATACATGTTTTGGGTTTGAGTTTTCTCTTGAGTCTCGTGGTTTTTGACTGGTTCTAATTGGTGCACGTGAAATGTCGTTAGTTATCCGTTGGTTTGATTCGTTGATCGTATCTGTTGGATTCAGGATGTAGTTTTGGTTTCGTATTGTTCGGGAGCGTTGAGGTAGTCATATGAAAGACTTGGTCGCGCCTACACGCTTAAGTAGGTGACCATGAGAGAACGGTCGGAATACCCTTAGTGGGGAGGAAAGAAGTTCGTAGACAAACTAATGTGGTCATGAGGTCTCTTTGGAGTACCAAGGAGATGAATAGAGATTTGTGAAATACTAGCACAAGTAACGCGCCATAGAGAGTGTTGGAAGGGGATACAATACCTCAAAGGTATTTATGATTGTTCGTAAGGCATGTAAGTTTTCTAAAAATTTCCTGAAATTTAGTAGGTTTGCCTATTACTGTGAGGTAGAACCATAAATAGAGCAAGTAGGGGAGGTGAGAGGAGTTGCAGTTAGTGCCTTCCCAAGGAAATTGTTGATGGGATGATTTCGAGAACAAGAGTTGATGGAAATTGCAACGGATGCAAGGTAAAAGTTGAGTTGCTTAGTAGTAGATTGGATGTGGAAAGAGGTTGAGTGGTCTGATGAGAGGAAGTATTGGTCTATTAAAATGCGTGTAGAATTTCGTAAGTAGAACGAGGTAGGAAATTTAGTCGTATTGCTTCTAGGAGAGGGTGCAAGGAGGACGTAGTTGAAACTGCTAAGGATGTTGTATGAACGCTTTGGGTTTACGGTTATGCATTTTGCTTCGCCAAAGCACTAGCGGATTTCATGGAGTCAATGAAGCGAGTGTGCATGAACGCATATAAACGAGTTGTCATAGGGAGCATCGACGACGTCTTGATCTACTCAAATTTGAGAAGAAGAGTGAGGAGAATTATGTGTTGGTATTGGAGTGGAGTTATACGCGAGATTTTCGAGTGTGAGTTTTAGTATTAAGTTTACTACGATGAGTAGTTAGAGATGATGGCATATCATGGAACCAGCAAGGGGTGAAGTGAAGAAGGATGAGGAAGCATTTTAGAGGCTGAAGAAGTGGATTGGATAATGAGCCGATCTTGGCATTATCAGAAGGACTAGATGAATTCGTGAAGCATGACGATACGTGGAGCAAGGATTTGGACGCGGACGAGGACGACAAAGAAAGGCGATCGCTTATACGTTGCAGGAACTGAAGATTTGGAAGAACTGGACAGACTAAGTTAGTGGAGCTGGATTGTTATATCTGCCTAGAATGCTAGAGGCATTTGGTGTACGAGACGTAGAGAATGATCTATATGGATCATGAACGTCTCCAACACATATTCAATCATCTTGATTGAACATTTGGCAAAGGTGATGGGTGGAGTTAATTGATGAAAGAAAATTGCAAGGCCAAGTACCATCTGGGAAAGGCAAGCATGGTCGATGAGACATGGAATAAGAAGGATGAGGTGAAGCTGAGACGAACTTGAACTATAGGGATGACGTATTAGGGCGGTTTGGATAAAGGATATAGGTTGCACGAGTTGAGTTGTTTAAAGCAGAGAACGCGTCAACGTGTATGTTGCGTGGCTTGGACAATCGTATGGAGAAAAGGGACGTAGACTATACTTTCTACTTAGATAGGAGTAACTTAGAAAGAGCGATGTAAGGACGAAGTTGGTGAAAGGGATACATAATGGGGTGCAGGAATAAGTACGACGAGAGTTGGGTGATAGTCGATAGACTGACTAATTCATCTCGTGATTCAAGAGGAATGGGAAGTCACATAGTTGAGAAGTTGGAAGGATTGCGTACGGACTAAATGGGGTTGATGAACATGATTGGATATGAGTATATCTAGCTTACTGGAAAAGGAGGGACAAGTGAGATATTTATACAACCTTAGGGGTTACACTGAGGGCATGAGTGATTGATTTAGAGGGAGTTAGGAAACTCATTAGCGATGGTTGAGTTTTCATATAATGATGATTATCATACTAGAAGTCGATAAATGCCATTTGAGGCACTATATGAAAGGATAGGATGAGTTGTCCCCATTGTGGACTAGAATTGGTAAAAGAGGCTACTAATATGGTAATGGTGTTTGTGGACAGAATGAGAGCAACAAGGGATGCTATATAGAAAAGGACGAAACCACTAGAGTTAGTGACAAAGTTATGTAGGGAAGTTTCACCCATAGTTAACGGGTGGTATGTCTTGGTAAAATGGAAGACTGATGTAGAGTTTTGTAGGTCCATTTATGATCTTTGGAAAGATCGGACCATTAGCTTATGAGCATACAATTACCTGGGGGGAAATGAGTTGTATACATGATACATTTCATGTATTGGGATTGGTAAAGGTTGTTTGAGAATGCATTTTGCATGTACGGTTATTCGGGACTTGTGTTAATAAGAGTCTTTGTTTTATCAAAGAGTCGTCTGTGAGATTTATTGACTGTGAGGTCAAGAGTTTGGCAATGAGTTTAATTATTTTTGGTTTGTATATGTGGTATTTTGAAACTTGAACTAAGGTTCACGTGGAAATGAGGGGAGTTCGTTTAGAACAAGTATCCTCATGTGATTTGTTGTTTGTGTGTTTGATCCTAAGGAGTAAATCTCGGGACGAGATTTCTATTAGGAGGGCTTGATGTGACAACCCTGGTTTTGAGGTTCGTCACTTAGTTTCATTTTGTGCTAGTTACGTGTCTTTACGTGTTTATGTGCTTATTGGTGTGTATAGATTGTGGTTGGATATCATTTCCGGTACGGGGTACCTTGTGAATGAAACGATGTGTGATGATTTCATGTTCATGAGTTCACATGTTAGTGACTATGAAGTGGAGATGGTGTTATTTCGTGGTTTTAAGTATACGTATATGTATTATAGAAAATCGTATTTTTTACGATTTACGGTTTAGCATTTGGAGGTCTCGGATGAGGTAATTAGTCATATGGATATTTTTCTGGATGGTTTTAAGTCATTTAGGACTTTGTTATAAAGTTTATTTCAAAATTTGAGATTTTTTTTAAAAGTGTATATTTTACGTCTTTTACGGTAAAACGCGTAAATTTGACTAGTTTTACGGTTTTGTGGTTTTGGAAGCTTTAGGAGCTGAAATAATTTAGAGAAAATTAAGGTAATATTAATAACATAATATTAAATAATAAAAATAAAAAAAACGAATTTGAGGGGTGTTTGGGTCGGTTTAGATGTACGAAAGAAGAAAAGAAAGGAAAAAAAAGAAAATAAGGAAACAAGACTTTTGGGTTGGGCTAGGATTTGTCCAACTTAATTATATAAGGTTATATACAACAAAACACTTCATAATTCCCTGAAGGAATAGAAGTCGGCGATTAAACATGGGGTTTTAGTGTTCTTCATCAAAATTTTAGGGTTTTCATAAATCAAAGGTAAACTTTCATAATCCCTTTTTAATTTAATTGTTTTTAATGTTTACATAATCATCTTATGATGGATTTAGGTTAGGGTTTTAATAAAAATCTGTATTTTAATGAGTTCATAATGATTACATAAATTAGGGCTTGTAATTAGTGGGATTAGGGTTAATTAATGAGGTTAATTTGATTAAACCCGTTTTTAAAAACCGGGCAGAATTTTGAGTCAATTGTTTTGATCATATTGGAAGTTCTACAAACTCTTATTTTGTGATCCAAGTATCCCTGAAAATGTAATTGAAGTGGCTTTCCAATGCAAGAAACGAGAACTAAATTGGAGGTCGGGAAGTGGGACAAAAACAGTTTACAACAGTCGGAGGTCAAAACAGTTTTGTAATCAGCCTGTTTTCTTTTTAAGTTTTGGGTTATTTGGGGTACTTAGGGTTGCATTGGGATCTTCTCACGAACATGAGAGATGGTTTATATATTTTATTAAGTATCTGCACTTGGGCTAAGGTTGTGGTTTAGGGTAAGACCCCTTAATTGTAACAAACTTTTAGTATGTTTAAAATCAGGAAATATGGAATGACAAAAGTATATATATATATATATATCGGGGCCTTAACAGTAGCTTTAAGGTTAGGGAAAGTGGGAGGTGTTATCTAACATATGCAAGGGTATGAATATTCCTTTTACAGAAACCATGGGTATGTTTAAGTGGGCGTTTGACTTAAAGTTTTGAGACCTAAAAACTGGGACTGTTTTGTGTAAAATGTGAACGGGATACTTATTAAACTTAACCAAGTTAAGGACTTGTTAGGGAAGGGTAGTGGGGTGTTTAGAGCTTATCAATGAGGTATTTATATGGTAATAGGCTAGATGTCCGTCATAGGTTGATGAGCCATCTTAGTGATTGGTTCATGTATTGATTGCGTGTTTTTGGTTTGTTAGCTTGTTGCTAGTGCGAGGACTTGTGAAGAAGCAATCAGGTGAGTTTCATAGTCTCATGTCTACTAATGATTTTGACTTCCAGATGGGATGGAAGAGACACTGTGTTATGTTGTTTATAAATTGATGCTGTGAGTGTTTTTAAGGTTTGAGATAGACTTGTGTGTACATTATGTGATTAACTGCTATGTGATTCTTGTTCGTGTATGATTTGGATGGGAAAGGTACATAGGTGTATGGGCGCCTATGGTACCATGGTTGTTGGTAAGGCGTGATGCCTTGGAAATTATGGTTGTTGGTAATGCATGATGCCTTGGAAATTATGGTTGTTGTTAAGGCGTGATGCCTTGGTAATTGTGGTTGTTTGTAAGGCGTGATGCCTTGGAATTGTGATGATTGATTGAAATTGAATGCTAGTGTTAATACATAATTGTAGCTCATTGTCCATATGTTATTGTGTTTATGGTTGTTATTCACAGCTTATAACTGATTTAGCGTTGGGGTCTAAACCTATGACTCTCACCAACTTTATGTTGACGTGTTTTAGTGTCTCTTTCAGGTGATGTTATGGGTAGGCATAAGAACTTAAGTGACTAGGATTTGGAGAGCGTAGGAATGCATATAGAAGGATATCCCCGTTTCCTTCTTAGTTTTTATTTGTTCATTTAATAAGTGATACAATGGCACATATATGTTTGTTTTGGTTATGTTACTTGTTTGTCTTGTGTAAGAGGTAGGACTGTTACCTACTTACCTAGACTCCTGCATTTGATGAGATATTGTCATGACTTTTATGTCACCTTTTTATGAAATTTCTTATTTCATATAGTTATCTCTATAGACACGCCATGTTGTGATGATATCCATACGTCGCTCCCCATATTCCGCCATGGTGGGGTGTGACAGTAGGTCTAGTAGACTTCCTAATACTAGGTTGCCCTTTCTCAATAGGGTCCCCATTATGCTCAATATAAGTGACAAAAGGACATGCATTTTCAAAATTGCCCTCAGAATGTGGATTATCACCTATATGGGTTACAGAGTCCTCCTCATGAGTCTGCATAGGTGCAGGCTCAGTGGTAGAGTGAACTCTACCTTCCACACAAGGTGTAGCTCTCTCATCATCATAGGGAGTTAAAGACTTTTGATTATCAAAAAAGGTTAAAAATTCATCATCATTTTTATCAACTACATATGCCAAATAACTTTCTTTTGTGTTTTTCATCTTAAAAGGAAAAACAATTCAAAGAATCTCACATCTCTTGAAAACAAAACTTTTCTATTCATCAAGACTAAAAAGTTTGTAAGCCTTTTTAACAGAGGAGTAACCAGTCAACACACATATTTTTCAGATCTAGATGTGAGCTTATCACTGGTATTAAGACAAGTTTAAAAACACAAACATCCAAAATACTTTATGTGAGAGAGATTAGTTTTTTTCTTATAAAGCAATTCATAGGGGGACTTACATTTTAAGACAGAAGAAGGGAGCATGTTGATTAAATAAACAGGAGTTAGAATACATTCAGGCCATAAATTAATAGGAATTCCTCCCTAAAACATAAGACTCCTGGCTACATTGAGCAGGTGTCTATGTTTCCTTTCACCAATGCCATTTTGCTGGGGAGTGTGAGGGAAAGAGGTTTGATGGATGATACCCAGATCAAAGAACAAAGAGAAAACATGTTTGTTAACAAGCTCAGTCCCATTGTCTGATCTAAAATTTTTGATTATAGAAATAAACTGATTCTGAACAAGATTTGTAAAATTCATAAGACATTCATAAACTTCATCTTTAGTTTTTAAAAGATAAGTCCACACTAATCTGGAGTAGCCATCCACAATGGTTATAAAGTACTTGTACCCTTTCTAGCTTTGAACATTATAAGGACCCCACAAATCAAGGTGCACAAGATCACCAATCTTGTCAGATTTGTGATCACTTAAAAGGAAACGTTCCTTTGTTTGTTTGGCTCCGTGACAAGCCTCACAGACAGACATACTAGTATTTCTAGGAAGTTTGGAGTCAGTTTTGAGGGCATTGAGAACTTGGTCTGCTGGGTGACCAAGTCTACAATGCCAAAGCTCTTTGGAAGTGTTAAAGGTCATAGCAATATTCACATTACCTATGCTGGTATTCTTAAGGTCATAAAAAAGATAAAGCCCCCTAGATTCATTACCAGTCCCCAGAGTGGTCTCCTTGTCCAAGTCCTAAATATAGCATTTATCTTCACCAAAACCCACAAACAATTTACTATCCTTAATTAGCTTATTCACATATAACAGGCTAACACAGTAGCCAAGCACAACAAGAACATCATGAAGAAAAACATTATTAGAGAGTCTTAAATCACCAATGTGACTTATAGTGGCAACCACGCCATTAGGATGACCAACACAGATGTTGAGATTGGATATATCTACTAGATTAACCATGCTAACAATGGATGTGGTAAGGTGTTGGTTAGCTCCAGAGTCAATAATCCATCCAAAAGTAATAGTTTTAATAAAGAACTTAGATGTACCACAAAATAATTTAGAGAAATTAACATTAAACCAAACATTAGCATTGAAAAAAGAGAGATTCTACCTGCCATATTGTACTGAGTGTTGCTAGAGGAATCATTGATCAAATTAAGGCGTTTCTACATTTGTTCAGTGGTAAAAGAGTTTGGAGAATTGCAGGTAGAGGCCTGTTTTTCCCTAGTTTTAATGTCACAATTAGCATTAAATTTAGGATTAAAACTAGTTTTTCGTTGAACATTTACCCCCCCCCCCCCTAGTATCCAGCAGGATAACCAATTAACTCAAAACACCTATCTATAGTATGCCTAGTTTGGTTATAATTGGTACAGAGAAGATTAGGGTTGGGTCTCCTAAAATTCCTTGTACCATTACTGTCACACCCCACCATGGTAGAATATGGGGCGCGACGTATGGATATCATCACAACATGGCGTGTCTATATAGATAACTAAATGAAATAAGAAATGTCATAAAATGGTGACACAAATGTCATGACAATATCTCAACAATGTAGGAGTCTAGGTAAGTAGGTAACAGTCCTACCGCTTACCCGAGACAAACAATTAACATAAACAAAGCAACTGTATAGGTGTCAACAAAGTATCACTTATTCAAATATCAAATAAATACTAAGAGAAAAAGGGAGTTCCTCCAAATGCAATCCTAAGCCTCCAAATCTAGCCACTCCTATTCTCATGCTTAACCACATTCTCACCTGAAAGAGACGCTAAAACACGTCAACATAATGTTGGTGAGAGTCATAGGTTTAGACTCCAGCCTCAAATCAGTTATAATATAAGCTGTGAATAACCACCAACAATAAAAATATATGGACAATGTGTTACAAATGTGCATTAACAACTAACAATTCAAGATTAATCATACCAAAGCAATTCCAAGGCTCTAAGCCTTTCCAAACACCATGGTCCCATAGGCGCCCATACACCTATGAACCAATCCCAATGCCCAGCCTTGTCAACATCCCCTTGGTACCAAGTCAAATCATAAAACAATCATGAATCAATTAGCAGTTAATCACATAAGTACACACAAGTCCAACACCAATCATAAAACATTCACAATTTACAAAACCATAACGAGTGTCTCTTCCATCCCGTATGGAAGTCATAATCATTAAAAGATATGGGACTATGAAACTCACCTAATTCAAGCTTCTCCAAATATCCGCGCTCTAGCGAAAATCTAAACACACAAACCTATAGAATCAAGAGATGAACCACATACCAAAATGGCTCATCAATCTATGATGGATATCTAACATTCTCCTACAACTTAACCTCGTTTATGTGCTATAAGCATCCCACTACACCCCTCTATAAGCCCTTAACTTAGTTAAGTTCATAACCCGTCCCGTTAACATTTTACCCAAAATAGTCCCGATTTTCATACTCCGTATTATGAGCCAAACGCCCACCAAACCTAACCCACATTCCTTGCCATGAAAATCCCATAAACTTATATGTGTTAGCTAAAATCTCAGCCCTTGCCCCAACATCAAAGAAAATTTTAAGTCCCCGATATACAATTTATACTTTCGCCTATCCAGATTTTACCGATTTTGAACATATGAAAAGTTTGTTATGATCAGAGGGTCTTCCACTATCCCAATTGATTAGCCCTTTTACAGATATATTATATAACATATAAAATAACTCTCATGTTCGTTTGAAAGATCAATTGTACTCCTAAGTAACCTAACCACCTTAAAACATTAAATTAAACCGGACTGATTTCAAAACTGTTTTGACCTCCTACTGTTGTAACCTGTTTTTGACCCACT
The DNA here is from genome assembly GCA_025667525.1 of Glebionis coronaria. Classification (NCBI taxonomy): domain Eukaryota; kingdom Viridiplantae; phylum Streptophyta; class Magnoliopsida; order Asterales; family Asteraceae; genus Glebionis; species Glebionis coronaria. Next base: position 431,027 of record JANFOE010001993.1, read on the forward strand.
TCCCAACCTCCAATATAATTCTAGTTTCTTTCATTTGAAAGCCAATTCAATTACCTTTTCAGGGATATAAGATTCAAAAATTAAAACTTTGTATAACTCTAGATATGATCAAAACATTAGTCCTAAAATTCTGCCCAGTTTTTAATTACGAATTTAATTAAACTAACCTAATTAATTATCCAACAATTTATTAATTACAAGCCCTAACTATTCTAATCATTACATATCATTAATATACTGATTTTAATATAAACCCTAACCTAAATCCATCATTGAATGATTAAGAAAGAATTAAAAACACTTTAATTGAAAAGGGATTTGAAGGTTTTACCTTAAGATCAATGGAAGACAAAAAAATATGAAGAACCCTAAAACCCCAAAAAAATTCGACCTCCTTGATTCTCCAGGGATTTATGTTTCATTCTATGTTATTTAACACCTTATATAGTTATAATATCAATCCCAACCCAAGTAAAGTTGCCATATATAATTCCTCTACTTTTTCTCTTTTTCTTTTCCTTCCTTTTTTTTCATAAGCGGTCTATAGACCTTAAATTTCGTTTTTTTATTTTTATTATTAATAATTGTATTAATAATATTATCTTAATTTTCCTTAATTTATTTCAGCTCCTAAAGCCTCCAAAACCTCAAAACCGTAAAACTAGTCAAATTTACGCGTATACCGTAAAAGACGTAAAATATATAGTTTTATAAAAACTCTTGAAATATGAAATAAACTAATTAACTACGTCCTAAATGACTTAAAACCATCCCAAAAAAAATACTCCCGTGACTAATTACCTCATCCGAGACCTCTAAATTCTAAACCTTAAATCGTAAAAATACGGTTTTCTATAATACATATACGTATACGTAAACCACTAAATAACACCATCATAATTCATAGTCACTGCTTTCTGATCTCATGAACAAGAAAAACATCACACATCATTTCCCTCACAAGTACCTCGTACCTGAAAACGATGTCCCAACCATACTCTGTTCACACCAAATAACACGTAAACACATAAAGGCACATAAGTTCACGAAATATGTACAAAATAAAGCTAAGTGACGAACCTCAAAACCGTGGTTGTCACATAACTCCCTCCTAATAAAAATCTCGTCCCGAGATTTACTTCTTAGAACCGTCATTAACAATAGTTGAGGATACTTGTTCCTCATAAACTCCTCCTGTTCCCACGTGAACTCTAGTCCACGTTTCAAATTCCATATACCCATAACTATGGTATATTAATTTTTACAACGTCTTAGCTTCACGATCCAAAATCTCTACCGGCTATTCGATGAAACAAAGACTCGTATCCATACTAATATCCAACGTTACTTGCAAGTAGGTTCTTGCTAAGCATTTCCTCAAGTTTAACACATGAAATACATCACGCATACTACTCAAGTCTCCCAGTAATTCCAACCTATAAGCCATTGGTCCAATCCTTTCGAAGATTTCGAATGGACCCACAATTCTGGGTGTTAACTTCCCTTTGATCCCAAACCACGTCACTTCTTTCCATGGTGAAACCTATAGCATAACCTTATCCCCAATCTCAAATCCCAACGCCTTACGCCTCTTGTCCATACAACTCTCTTATCGGTCCTTTGCCATTTTCAACCTCTACTTAAGCACTGCCACCACCTCTTGGAGTTTTCCCTTCCAACTCTGGTCCAATATGTTGACTGCGTCTAACGTCACCCCACCGTAACGGTGATCCACCTCATCTTCTATGGACTAACTCCAGTAGTTTCTACTACATTTCCTATCACCATGCCTAACGGTTTTCCCTTCTATATCACTACACTATCTTGACAACCCTTTCCTCCCTCAAGCCATTCTTCCTCCATACTACTTCTCGCTTGTCCCTCCATAATCTTAAATTCCATACCATCTTCTATCTCATCTTCAGCCAATAATTTAGACGATCCTCTTTTATTCCCTACATTCTCATTAGTGAGGAATACACCCTCTCACTAGTGACTCTCTTTATAGAAGAATTCTTCCTAAATAGAATGCATTCCCTAACAATATCCAAACCACACGCCAATGCTCTAGGCGTCTTCCTCCATTATCCTTATGGTATGCCCATATCAACCATTAGTCTATCAGCGGTATACTATGCTTACTTCCCATCATTTATTCCCTTGCCATAATCATTCATAAAGCATTCCATACGTCTTAGGCTAATTTTTATGCAGAAACACCTATTCCATCACATCCGTACGCAATTCTTCCAACTTCTCAACTACTTGACTTCTCATTCCTCTTAGAATATGGGATGAATTATTCAGTCTATCGACTATCACCTAACTCTCATCGTACTTATTCCTCTACCCTATTATGTATCCCCTCTACCATCTTCGTCCTTACACCGCCCTTTCTATGCTACTCCTATCTATGTTGGAAGTATAACATATGTCCCTTTTCTCCATATGATTGTCCAAGCCACGCAACATAAATGTTGACGCATTCTCTACTTTAGACAACTACTCGTGCAGCTTACATCCTTCATCAAACCCTCCTAACACGTCATCCATATAGCTAAATTTTGTCTCAGCATCACTTCCTCCCTCTTATTCCATGTCTCATTAACTATGCTTGCCTTTCCCAGATGGTACTTGACCTTGCAATTTTCCTTCATCACTTAACTCCACCCATCACCTTTGCCAAATGTTTTATCCCGAGGACTGAATATGTGTTGGAGACGTTCATGATCCGTATAGATCATTCTCTACGTCTTGTACACCAAATGCCTCTAGCATTCTAGGCACATCTAACAATCCAGCTCTACTAACTAATTCTTATCTAGTTCTTCTAAATCTCCAGTTCCTGCAACGTGTAAGCAATCGCCGTTCTTTGTCGTCCTCGTACGTATCCAAATCCTTGCTCCACGTATCGTCATGCTTCACGAATTCATCCAGTCCTTCCGATAATGCTAGGATCTACTCATTATCCAATCCACCTCTTCAGCCTCCAAAATGCTTCCTCATCCTTCTTCACTTCGCCCCTTGCTAGTTCCATGATATGCCATCATCTCTAACTACTCATCATGGTAAAACTTAATACTAAAACTCACACTTGAAAATCTCATGTATAATTCCTTTTTCTAAACCACTCCAAAACCAACACATAATTTGCCTAACTCTCCTTCTTAGACTTTGAGTAGATCAAGATGTCGTCGATACTCCCGATGATAACTTGTTTATATACGGTCATGCACACTCGGTTCATTGACTCCATGAAAACCGCTAGTGCTTTGGTGAAACCAAATGCATAACCGTAAACCCAAAGAATCCATTCAACATTCTTAACATCATCCCTACATCCTCTGTTGGCAGCAACAAAAACAAATTTCTACCTCTTTCTACTCGCGAAATTCTACACACATTCTAAGAGATCGATACTCCTTCTTATCAACCCATCCAACCGCTTTCACATCACATTTACTACCAGGTAACTCAACCTTTATCTTGTATTCCTTGGAATTTCTATGTCTTTAAAATCATTCCATCAACAATTGCCATGGAAGGGCACTAACTACAACTCATCGTGCTCCTTCTATTGGCTCTGTTCATGGTTGTACTTCAAGATAATAGGTAAACCTACTAAATCTTAAGAAATTTTCGGAAAATTTTACATACCTAACGAATATCACAAGTACCTTTGAAATATCACATCCCCTTCCAACATTCTCTATGATGCGTTACTTGTGCCAATATCCATACTTTATACAAATCTCTATTCATCTCCCTTGGCACTCCTAAGAGACCTCATGACCACATTAATTCGTCTTTTTACGAACTTCTAACTCTTTTCCCATCACAAAGGGCGTTTCAGCTATTCTCTCATATGACTATATCAATGCTCTTAATCAATACAAAACCAAAACTACATCTGGAACCAACCAGACACAACCAACGAATCAAAACTACGGATAACTAACGACATTTCATGTGCACCAGTTAAAACAAGTCAAAAACCACGAGACTCAAAAGAAAACTCAAACCCAAAACATGTATCAATTCAAAATGATGACAACGAAAAATAATCCAAGAAACACCCAATGGCAACAAAAACATATTACGCCCCGCGACATATTTTTTTAAACCTTGCACGACATCGACTTTTCCTAAAAGAATATTTTTCTTTACCTCTCCACATCTATGTGACTCAAACAATGTACAAACAACCCTCTATACGATCTCAAGACTCAACTCAAAGACTAGGTACCCCGAACATCCCAAATCACAAGTTTAAAAACTACTATTCAAAACTCAACCTTGAACCCGACACTTGTACAACAACTTCGACCAGGCTACTGACCTCCCATAACTATACATTCTGAATATTTGAAAAGTACCTTCCGAGTACATAATTTTAGGCTTTTGAATCACCTAAAAAACTTTAAAAACGAACAAGTTATGACCAAAACAATTTTATACTAGTTGTTTTAAAAACTAAAGAATCCTTAGTAATTAAATCCTTTTTAAATGAAAAGAAATAAATGTATGTGAAATTTTCATGAACTTTGTTTTGTCTTGTTTATATAATTATAAATGATGTATATCAATTAAACTCACTTATATGAAATATTTAAGTAGGAAAATTTTATTTTGCTTTATTTTAAAGAAAGTCTTTTAGAATTTGAAATAAATAAGTGTTGATTACATAAAAAAACTTATGTTATATCTTGTTGCAAACACGACTCCTACACCCTACCCTTATTTTACCGAATACAACCAACTATCTAACTCTATAGTAGATTTCCAAGTCTTTTTTTCGATATATACTGACCAGAAGAAATGTAAGACTCAACACAAAAGAGTTCATTATCCCAAAATAAATCCCAAGTTATTCCAATAGACTTAAAACCAAAAACACGATTTTAAAACGGACACGTGAAATAGGAAACTCGAAGAATACGCTACAACGGAGGTTGAATATCTAAAAAGAAGCGAGCTAGCCACCCTCCTAAGGATACAATCGATAATAATAGGGGATCATACATATATAGGCATATTAGGATACATATACTCAAATCCGTCCAACATCTACTATACAAGCATGTATTAATCCTATTTCATGCAATCATACTTAGGAATCCATTGAAGTTGTGGTACTTGTATAACTATGTTGGCCATCATACTTATACAATTACCCTTTCCCCAATGCACTCCCTCCTATGATGACACTTATAAGAATCAATACAGCACATAACACATACATCCATCAACTCACCTAAGCACATAACCACATACATAATAAGGTCAAAAGCTCCAACTATTAAAATAACATAGTCAAACTCCTAGAATGCAGAAATCCATAGTCTAGCTAAAACAGCAAAGACAAAATCCAAAACGAAAACATAATCAATTATAAGTCATGTCGCCCATCAGAATGGAAACAGCTTAAAATCCTTCCTATCCACGTACTCCTAGTAACTCGAACCACCACATGATTCTTAGGGAACATGACTTAAACATCAAAAGAAAAATACTATACCTCAGGTACATAAAATAACTCAACAAAAGACAGAAACTACACTGTATCAAATTATGTACTATAATGTACAATTTAAGCAAAATACAACAATGATTAGCGTGGACGATTAAGGTTCAACCCGCACAAGTCACAACCCGAAAAGAAAATAACATGTGGCTAAGTATGAATTACTATGGTTCAACCCATACTAGTCAAAACTTAACACACATCGCAAGTAAAAACCAATAACATCAAGAAAAACTTCAATTAATATCAAATGCACACATACTCCTACGACGCCTATATGCGAGGACCCTTAAGCTATAGACTAGGCTACGAGACTAGGCAACCTAATTCTCTATAACCACTGTCTCTGATACCATTCTGTCACACCCCACCATGGCGGAATATGGGGCGCGACGTATGGATATCATCACAACATGACGTGTCTATAGAGATAACTAAATGAAATAAGAAATTTCATAAAATGATGACACAAATGTCATGACAATATCTCAACAATGCACGAGTCTAGGTAAGTAGGTAACAGTCCTACCGCTTACCCGAGACAAACAATTAACATAAACAAAGCAACCTATAGGTGTCAACAAAGTATCACTTATTCAAACATCAAATAAATACTAAGAGGAAAAGGGGGTTCCTCCAAATGCAATCCTAAGCCTCCAAAGCTAGCCACTCCTATTCTAATGCTTAACCACATTCTCACCTGAAAGAGACACTAAAACACGTCAACATAATGTTGGTGAGAGTCATAGGTTTAGACTTCAACCTCAAATCAGTTATAATATAAGCTGTGAATAACCACCAACAATAAAAATATATGGATAATGTGTTACAAATGTGGATTAACAACTAACAATTCAAGATTAATCATACCAAACCAATTCCAAGGCTCCAAGCCATTCCAAACACCATGGTCCCATAAACGCCCATACACCTATGAACCAATCCCAAGGCCCCGCCTTGTCAACATCCCCTTGGTACCAAGTCAAATCACAAAACAATCATGAATCAATTAGAAGTTAATCACATAAATACACACAAGTCCACCACCAATCATAAAACATTCACAGCAACAATTTACAAAACCATAACGAGTGTCTCTTCCATCCCATCTGGAAGTCAAAATCATTAAAAGATATGGGACTATGAAACTCACCTGATTCAAGCTCTCAAAAAATCAGCGCTCTAGCAAAAATCTAAACACACAAACATATACAATCAAGAGATGAACCACATACCAAAATGGCTCATCAATCTATGATGGATATCTAACATTCTCCTAAAACTTAACCTCATTTATGTGCTATAAGCATCCCACTACACCCCCTCTATAAGCCCTTAACTTAGTTAAGTTCATTACCCGTCCCGTTAACATTTTACCCAAAACAGTCTCGATTTTCATACTCCGTATTATGAGCCAAACGCCCACCAAACCTAACCCACATTCCTTGCCATGAAAATCCCATAAACTTATATGTGTTAGCTAAAATCTCAGCCCTTGCCCCAACATCAAAGCAAATTTTAAGTCCCCGATATACAACTTATACTTTCGCCTATCCAGATTTTACCGGTTTTGAACATATGAAAAGTTTGTTATGATCAGAGGGTCTTCCACTATACCAATTGATTAGGCCTCTTACAGATATCTTATATAACATATAAGCTAACCCTCATGTTCGTTTGAAAGACCAATTGTACTCCTAAGTAGCCTAACCACCTTAAAACATTAAATTAAACCCGACTGATTTCAAAATAGTTTTGACCTCCGACTGTTGTAACTTGTTTTTGACCCACTTCCCGACCTCCAAATTAGTTCTAGTTTCTTGCATTTGAAATCCAATTCAATTACCTTTTCAGGGATATAAGATTCGAAAATTAAAAGTTTGTATAACTCTAGATATGATCAAAACATTAGTCCTAAAATTCTGCCCAGTTTTTAATTACGAATTTAATTTAACTAACCTAATTAATTACCCAACAATTTATTAATTACAAGCCCTAATTATTCTAATCATTACATATCATTTATATACTGATTTTAATATAAACCCTAACCTAAATCCATCATTGAATGATTAAGAAAGAATTAAAAACACTTTAATTAAAAAGGGATTTGAAGGTTTTACCTTATGATCAATGGAAGACAAAAAAAAATGAAGAACCGTAAAAACCCAAAAAAAAGTCAAAATCCTTGATTCTCCAGGGATTTATGTTTCTTTCTATGTTATTTAACACCTTATATAGTTATAATATTAATCCCAACCCAAGTAAAGTTTCCATATATAATTCCCCTACTTTTTCTCTTTTTCTTTTCCTTCCTTTTTTTCATAAGCGGTCTATAGCCCTTAAATTTCGTTTTTTTTATTTTTATTATTAATAATTGTATTAATAATATTATCTTATTTTTCCTTAATTTTTTTCAGCTTCTAATGCCTCAAAAACCTCAAAACCGTAAAACTAGTCAAATTTACGTGTATACCGTAAAGACGTTAAATATACAGTTTTATAAAAACTCTTGAAATATGAAATAAATTAATTAACTAAGTCATAAATGACTTAAAACCATCCCAAAAATACTCCGACGACTAATTACCTCATCCGATACCTCTAAATGCTAAACCTTAAATCGTAAAAATACGATTTTCTATAATACATATATGTATACGTAAACCACTAAATAACACCATCATAATTCATAGTCACTGCTTTGTGAGCTCATGAACAAGAAAAACAGCACACATCGTTTCACTCACAAGTAACCTCGTACCCGAAAACGATGTCCCAACCACACTCTGTTCACACCAAATAACACGTAAACACATAAAGGCACATAAGGTTCACGAAATATGCACAAAATAAAGCTAAGTGACGAACCTCAAAACCGTGGTTGTCACGATTACCCTTAGAAGTAGGTCCGTTAGGAGTATTGGAATAACTCCTTTTATTTTGATTAAAGGTCTTAACAGCAAAGGAAGTGGCATTCATTTTTGCTTCAATGTGGTCAGAGGTCTTAAGATTTCCCTTATGGGATTTCCTCTCTAGACACAGTAGTATAAACATCCTTCACATCAGGGAGAGGATCCCTGATTAGGATAGCAGTCCTAACAAGATGATAGCAGTCATCGAGATCCATTAGGAACTTCATCAGCCTCATGATTTGCTGATGTAGTGCCAACTCAATGCTAGCAGGACAAGAACATTTAACACTGCACACACATTTAGGAAGTTTAGTGACAACATCAAACTCTCTCCAAAGAGAGTTAACTCTATGATAATAGTCAACTAAAGTACTACCCCATTGTTTAACATAAGCAATTTTTTGAAGCAAGTTATAAACAATAGAGGCATCCACTTTATCATAAGTTTCATTCAAATCTTTCCATAGTAGCATCATTTTCAGAGTAAACAAGACTCATATAGATATCCCTAAAAAACAACATTTATAATCCAAGTAAGAACCATAACATTGTAGCTATCCCATTGAGCACACAGGACATCGTCAGAGTAAGACTCTTTTAAACATGAACCATTAACAATTCTAAATTTGTTTCTAGCTTGTAAAGTAAGTTTCATAGCATTATTCCACATTCTGTATTTTTCAGTACCAAGCAGTTTAAAAGGAACTAAAAAAGAGTTACTGTTGTCAATGTTGTGAATATAAAGGGGATTACCAACATCCAAGTTGCTGCTGATAAGAGCAACTGGAGTAGGGTTGATTAGAGGATCACATCTACGTACCACCACCATTTCCTCCTCCACCACCAGAATGTGCAAGAGGAGGAAAGTATACCACTCATACTTTACAATAACACAAAGAACCGCATGCAACAAATAAAGCAAGTAACAAACCAAGAATAAAGAACAGATTGGCTAAAAACAATAATATAAGCAGTCAGGAAATAAAAAATAAAATCCAGAGAGTGGATTACCAAAAATGCTAGTCGTGGACTGGAATTGGCCAAAGCAGATATCCACACCAGTCAAGCTAGAGGGTCAAGGTGTAAATCGAATCCATTTGCACCCACAAATACTAGCAACAGTAATCCAATAGAGATAAAGAGAGAGAGGGAAGTAAGAAATGAAATAAGACTACA